>JABFEB020000038.1:9484484-9496248 GCA_019775895.2 Stomatorhinus ivindoensis | reverse complement strand
GGGGGGAACTGGGGGGCCATGTGAACGCCCCATGCGCAGAGCCAGGGCAGAAATCACATCCACAGCCCGGCCAGAGACTAACCACTGAGACTCTTTCCATTCCTAACTGTTTTTTGAATAATTAATGGCATCTTATGATACGTGCCAGTGCTCGTTAATAGGCACTAAGTGGGAAATTTGTGACATTTTGACGGGCAGGTTTTTTTTGGGGGTGGGAAGAATGGGAGCTGTCACATGATCCAAACCAAGTCAGTGGACGGAGAAAAAGGCACAAGTTATTGTTTGTATGGGAGTGGAGAAAAGGCTGCTTTTCTGCAGGAAAGAACTGCATTGGAAGCTGAAGTCCGTCAGCGGACGTCAGCGAGAGCTGCCTGCTCTCTGGTCTATGAGGTTTTCCCTTTAATTACTCCTCTTTGATACACTTGCACAATCATTTGTAACAATACAGTTGGTATCAGTGTTCTCTGCGCACAACTGCTCCTTTCATATTATGTTCAGCTGTACTGGAAAATCTTCCAAGGTCATGCATTTTGCCAAAGACGAATTTCATCGGAAGTTCCATTTGAAAATATACCCAGCTACACCCATTGGACATCTGTTTTTTTTTTTTTTTTTTAACCATACCCACCTGAAAAGACACAAATGGAGTGAGAAATGTCTCTGTCTGCGGCCGGAGGCCACACTCTGCTCGCAGGCTGTCACTAGGCGACCCCTTTTTAATGCAGTTTTAACTGGAAAGGCAGGCAGGTTTATTGTTGCACAGACCTTTAATTTGACCTGCTGGCAGCAATACAGGTCCAGAGGGATTCGGTGCTCAGTGGCTGAACAATGGAGTCCCCTGTCAGCATTGTGGGTTGCACCCACCAGTGCCTTGACATAAAGCATGACTGGCTGCAGCGGCCAGTCATCACGGTTATGTCGGTTGGCTTTTGCCGCCAGGTGAGGCAGAGATAAATCAATGTGACATATTAGCATGTGGAAATAAATGCCACCATTGTGATCATAGTGACTGAAATAGTCAGTTTGAAGTGATCCTGTTTGAATAAGTTGGTTTAACAGTTTCTGATTCATTTGTCTTTGAAATAATGCCTGGTCTGTCTTCATGTTGGTGCAACACTATGATATTATGTCTGTCAAAGTGTGTCAGCTTAGCCACTTCAAAACCTCTCCTAAAGTCACACCAGTATTTACAGCAACCATCCAATACACTCATGTATTTTTTAATTCAACCACTACCCCACCTTCTATTGCTAATCAATTGCTCATTGAATTATTTATCTAATAAAGTCAATCGATTGAGCTAGTGTGGGACAGTAGGCAGTCGGGAGCACTGCTGCCTCACACCTCTGGGACCTGGGTTCGAGTCTCTGCGGGGGTTCCATGTGCGTGGAGTTTGCATGTTCTCCCTGTGTCATTGTGGGGGTTCCTATGCATACTCTGCCCCCCCCCCCCAGTCCAAAAACATGCTGAGATTAACTGGAGTTACCACATTGCCTGTTGGTGTGTGAGTGTGTCCTGTGATGGGTTGGCACCCCAACCTGGGTCATTCCCTGCCTTGGGAGTGGATAGATGGTTTAACTGATTAAATTTATGTGTAATGTAAATACATATAATATATGACATTTTATCATCATATATATAATACATATGTAAAAGGAGGAATAGCTACAGAAATTATTTCTAAACATGATATTGTTTTAAAGTCCTACTACTATTGCTAAAATAAAGCAACAAAGTTTATAATATTATCTATAATTCCTTTATAGTAAACATTTTGGCTTAACAAATGATGCATTGTAAAGACTTTTCTCAGTGTAATATCAAATGCATGTGGTTCTGCAAAAAGCATAGATCTGTTATGGCGATGTACTTTCTGAATGGAAAACTACTGAAACTGCAGAAATCTGCTTAATTAATATGAAATATGCTGGAATCCTTTCAGTCTCCATTTCAGTGTGGCCTGCTTGTTTTCCGCAGGTCGGCACAGCAGACACACTATGTTTGGGAACAGCGCTGACCAGTGGGTGTGTCCTAACGACAGACAGCTGGCCCTTCGAGCCAAGTAAGGGCAGCCCACTCCTGTGTCTGGATTTTATTCTCAGCCTCTCCATGTCTGTTTGGCCCCCTTGACGTCGGAACTCTAAAGCGTTTTGAGCCTATTGAGTTTGTCCTACCGAAACGCAGCTGTGCATCCAGAGGGTCTGACTCACAATGAGCCTTTCAGGTGTCACTATTAACTTATTAAGTTTATCTGTTTTAACAAGACCCACATGTCATCTGATGCCTTTGGTGGCCAGAGGATGGTACACTAAAGATTTCAGAACAAGCTGTTCATTTTCTTTCAGCCGTCGGCCCTATTTTCAGGAAATTGAGTTCAAAGAGAAAACAGCTAACATTTCGTTTGCGTAAGGCACTGCGTACTCAGAGGCCAGAGGCTTGTAGGTTTTGAGGTCAGCAGTTAGCACTTGACCTGCCAAAAATCTGAAAAATCTCTCCCTAGCTAGGTGGGCAGTTGTGGTGGTTTTATTTATTTCTTTATTTTTTTTGCTCCTAGTCAGACTGCCTCAGTGCATTTTTCACATTTGTCTCCAAGGTTGCAGACGGGCTGGTCGGTGCACACGTTCCGCACGGAGCGGCAGAGGAAGAGTCAGGCCCTGGACGTCAGGGAGCTGGACGCCATCGTGGGCGTGATGCGCAGGGCTGAGCAGCTGGAGCAGAAGGAGCAGTGCAGGGTTGGGTAGGCCTCACTGAATGCGCAGGCCTGACAGTAGGAGCCAGGCACTAATTCATGCCGTTTTATCACGGCGGCCCAGACCCTACCTGCTCTGTACCATGACTGCTGTTTATCAGGCATCTGCTAAGAGGCAGAAACACAGACCCAGTTCCAATCAATCACTCTGTGGTCAGCTGGTGAAAAGATCAGCAGACACAATAGTTTCCAGGGAGACCTCTGTTATAATGTCCTTTCTTGACATTAAATGTGACCTTTCAGAATGGTCGCATCTGGTGATGGGTCTCTGTAAAAGCCTCAGTAAGGATTTCAGGCCTGTTTGAAAGGCCTTTAATGGCTTCTTTAGTGGCCAGTACCTAGTTAAACACTGGTGTACCAGGATGAGCGCACCCCAATACCCACCAGACTTTCAAACCATTAAAACGTAATAAGTATTATAACCAAACAGAACAGGTATTACAAAATACAGAATCTGTAGCTTTAAAAGTATTAGCACACATTTTGCACGGTAACCGTTTCAGAGTCTTCGGCTTTGCATGATTTTAATTTAGATCTTTTCTGACCTCTTTTCTCACTAGCTGTCCTGGAGCTGCTACATTTTCTCATTTATATGCCAAAAAAATACAGTTTGTCCAAAAAATCGACCTAAGAAAGATATACCAGAATACAAAGAGCCCATTGGTCAGTAGCAGGCAGGGTGTCTGCTCTGGATGTTCTTATCTCCATCGTGGCTGATAGCAATACTCCCTTGACCTCTGCTAGATAGATCAGTGAAGGCCTTTGCCTTTGTGCCACCTCCCTCCCCCCCCCCAGGAGACTCGTGGATCGTTTGGATAACATGAGGAAGAGCGCAGTGGGGAACGGACTGACACAGTGTCTCCTCTGTGGTGAGATTCTCGGACTTCTGTGCCTGCCATCCGTAATCTGTCAAGACTGCTGCAAGGTGTGTATTTGTCAAAACCATCTGCCAAACGTTCCTCCTACCAAAAATCTGTAAACAGAGGCTCCCAAAAACTCTGAAATACTCCTCTTGGCTTCCCTGAAACAAGGTTTTGGCGGTCCTGTCAACACACAGGTCACGCTCTGGGTGTTCCCTGTGTCTGTCTGATGACTATTTTAGAAATAGCAATGGATAAATTCATACGACAGAAACAGAAAAGTTCTTGGAAACACTGGAATCTGAACTCTAAGTAAAATATAAGCAAGAGATGAATTTAACTTTTATATAACTTAGAATACATATTTTTTCATGCTCATCTGTGTTGTCAGCCTGATCTTCTCATGTTGTGGGCCTGTTTGTCCTGCAAAGGGATGGATTAACGCTCAGCCGAAGTTACTGCGTAACGTGAAATGAGATTTTAACATCCATATCCCGTTTCCCTGCTCACTCCTGTCAACTGTGGTAAAGCGTGACAAAGATCCCTGGCACGTATATTTAATGAAATCAAGTAGGAGGAAATTAAAGTGCATGAGAAAACAGTGCTTCCAAGACGTAATGAACACACTGGCAGCAGAAGGGCACTGGCTAGTCATTCATTTGCAGTGTGGCCAAATGCCCAGTAAGGAAGCAGTTTCAGAACGGAAAACCAAAAGTTTTCCAATTACATTTTAAATGACCTTGTGTTTTTTGATCATGTTATCAGTCCTGGTAATAATTTACCATTGAAAGCACAGTCTACAGTCTAGGAACATTTAGAAATGGTGGGGGAAGGAAAAAAAACATATCAAGATAAGATTATGTAACATGTTAGAAAAAAATACCATTTTTAGAGTGTGCTTTATTTAATTGAATGCTAATGGTTTGTTGCTTACAAGTTGGTTAGATAGGCTAGTAAATGGAAGATAAGTGTACTGAGCTTACTGTCTGAAACCGCGGGCGCAAACAGACTGCTCTCCTGAAATCTGTTATAGGAAAGCGACATACAGCACCAGGCAATATCTAGATCTAAACATGTGCAAGGGCATACTAGATCAGTGTTTCCCAGTCCGGTCCTCGGAGACTCACTGACGGTCCATGTTTTTGCTCCCCCCAGCTCCCTGCATGTAGACTGTCTGTGGGTCCCTAAGAACCTGACCGGGAGACAGCGTAGTTTAAGCCGACTTGGCAAAGCTGCCACCTGGAATTTTCAAAAGAATTTTTCAGCCATGTTACTTCATTAAATTGATACATTCTGCTCCAGTTCCTCTGAATTTAATCACCACAGACCCAGGAACTAAATTTTGCTAACAGGATGTTTGAATTTTAAACTCCACACTTACCAACATGTGTAACACCCAGATTACTTTTTTGAAGTCTTTATGTATTATGATCCTGTTTTATTACTTATCATTCCAGCATTGTGAACCAACCTTAAAACAAGATTGGATGTTTGCTCAGGAACGTTTTACTTATCAGTGTGCCTGTGGAAGACAGATATAAATAAGGAAATTAGGAACTTAGTGGCAAATACTTTTTATGACAGCCCTAATACATTTTTAAAGTTTTATTTTGTGGACGTCTGGAGAAGCACCGTTATAATACGGCCAAAGGTATGAGGATGCCCTATTAATTACATTAATTGCCTAATTAAGCTACACCCATTGCTGACACCGGTGTAAAATTAGGCATACAGTTACACAATGTTTACGCGGCAAACATCTGCAGCAGAATGGCTGGTTGTACAGTACAGAAGACGTTAGCAACTTTCCGCCTGGCACCATCGTAGGATGCCATCTTTCCGACAAGTTAGCTTGCCACATTTCTGTCCTGCTAGAGCTGCCCTGGTCAGCAAAAAGTGAAGTGATTGTGAAGTTCAAATGTCTGGGATGAAGTTCAGTAATGAAGTAGTACATCAGACAAGCTCAGAGAGGGGGACCTGATCACCCAGCGTCGATGCCCAACCTGCATGGCAACAAATCCCACCGGCAATATTCCAGCATGTAATGGAAAACCTTCCCAGAAGAGTACAGTCTATCCAACCAATTCACATAAATACTCTTGGTTTCAAAGTGAGATGTTGGACAAGCTGGTTTCTGCATACATTGGATCATACCGTGTATCAGAGTGCGGCGACGTACATTTCTGCTCCGGCTTCGCAGAGTAGACAAATGACAATAATGTAGAGTGTTTCTGTTATTTTGCACTAGCTGAAGCTCATCCGTTTTTGCAGTCACAGCATTCAGAGAAGGTTGACCTCTTTAATATTGGCTGAAGTGACCTTTTCGCACACGGATCATAGCTCTTGGTCAGCGAGACGTGCTCCATTAACCACCGTTTTTGTGTGTGTCTATACTATTGAGCTTCTGATCTTCAGTTTGTGTGGCTCACATAAATCTTTCACCAAGGTTGTTAAGCACAATTGTTCCCCATCTTAAAAATGTCTCTGTTAACCATAGAAATTAAAAATGAATTCACCTTCCTCATTTTAGTAAACGCACATTAAGCTCGCCAGTGTCGTACTTTTAATGTTAAACATTTTAGCTTTAATGAAAAACTTCGTCTAATCCTGCTATATATAAACTGGCATGTTCTGCGTGTTCTCTAGTGTGAAAAAACCTTTGAAAGCCCTTAAGTTATTATCTTGTAAATGGCAGAATTGCCACAAGATGGCAGTAGATCACAACTATCAAAATTCTCTGCTGCACACCGGAATGTTTTGAGCAAAAAGGATGTTTGCAAGCATTCCCGCTGACCGAAGTGTGATTACCTGCCGTCTTCCTGGTCTCACCGAGCCCAGATGGCTGGAAGTGAATCACTAGGACTCCCCAGGTCGCTGTGTGTAATCAGAGGGCAGTGTGGGACATATGGTGCCCTCGTGTTTAGGAGCAGACTTTAGAGACAGGTGAGAGCCCAACCCTGGAAATAAACTGTGATCGCCAGGGGCCACTGGAAATTCAAGGGGGGAAATGGCATCAATTTAGGTAAACAAGCAGTAGCAATTAGTTTGTGCCAGGTGATTTGTATTGTTTACCCGCATTAGGTGACGTTCTATTTAATGCTACAGTTCTTACCTGCCTCGTTTTTCATTATCAGGCTTTATTTAATCAGGTTGTAAGTTTGATGAAGTGATAAGCAGCAAGCAAAGTAAGATCCCAGATCATTTTAAAAAGAGGACATATTCGACTAGCTATGTATCGTGTAAAAGTACAGCCACGTTTAGTACGTTAAAATCTTTTTTCACGTTATGATAGCACGACTCGTCTCCAACAGTAAGGTACGCCTAAGGTACGCTTTAGATTTATGATATGGATGCAGTAATATGTTTGAATATGTCAGTTCCTTTTTTATATATAACTGATGATATCTTGTTGCCTGAAAATGGATATCTACTGTAGTTTGCGATGTTGAGTATCGGCTAATGTTCTTTTTTATCTGACAGTAAGTCTGAGAATGGCACGTCAGTATTTTCCATCCGTTCTAGTGTATTTACAATGGCGCAGGACAAGCTGGCGAGTTGTGTTTTTGGCAGACGTCGCTATCTACAGCTTCGAGTTTAAATGGAATTCTCCAGCAAAGTCTTCTTCATAGCATTTAATTGCAGACGGAGCTCTTTCCCTGCGAGCCGCCTGACAAAGAGATGTGAGATAGGGGGAAATCCTAGGGAAGGGTTCCCTGCTATATTCCAGACAGAATTGCTCCGTTAAAGACATAATTGTGAACCCTTTGGTGTATTTCTCCCAGAAAAATCGCCTTTGTCCCTATTTTGACAGCCTGTCATTGGAATGGTTTAATTTAACAGTTGAAATCCAGCTATTTTAATGTATCCAGTTGACTGTGAACAGTTGTGTTTTGTCGAAGTTAATTGCTGTCATGATGTTATTGTTTGTTGTTTGGCCTTAGAAAAAAAGAGTCTTTCTGCCATAAACAATCTAGATTTATTTGTGTCTGATAAGAAATTGTTAAGCTAATGGCGTAGCCCACCTCACCTCATTCATTTGTTAATTACTATTGATTTATGGAAGCACTGGGGGGAGGTTGAATCACACCTTTGCTCTGCATTAATGGGTTTTGAGTGATCTCCCCTCACATTACTGGTCTCCTCCAGGTGTTTGGGTCCACTTCCACAGTTAAACAAACTGGCATCTAAATTTCCCTATTGTTATCAGATAGATCAACATGTTAGTTTGTATTTATGTGCAATTCACTGCATTTGTCTTCACTATATGACTGCACTGCATTTTTGTATTTTGCTCAGTTTTTCCTGTCCCTGTTACCACTCTACCTTCAGAAAGTGTGCACCAAGTGTGGAGTAGAGAGTCTGCGTGGTCAGAAGAGAACGCAGTGGCTGTGCAAGATATGCAGTGAGCAAAGAGAGGTGAGTGTCACTGCAGTGCAGTGAAAAACATACGTCTTCAAGCCATATGACGCAGTGCTGTTAAAAAAACGAAACAAATATGCTGTGGTTAGGTGATTTTCTGAGAGGTTTTTGAAAGGGTCTGGGAACACTATTTATAAAGTAATGTCATGTTAAATGCCCATTTTCACAAAATGTTTTGGAAGTTTGTTTCACAAAACAATTTTCCATAATTGTAATGTAAAAGTTTGCGGTGGTATATGACTGCTTTGCAGTTTAACTGGAGAGCAGTTCTATTTGAACAGCATAATTTGTCTTTCTACAATGTAATCTCTGCACGTAGTGCATAAAAGTGACGATTTGGAATATGCCGGAGATTTTGGCTCATTATTAACGATAACCTGGCCGTGGTTCATTAGCCAGGGCCCTGTCACCTTATACTGAAGACATGGTGTGGATGTGCACTCAGTAGCTAAAAAAGGTAAGCATGCAGACGGGGTGGTGAAAGTGAAGTGAATCCACACGCGGTGAAAGGGCGTGTGACTGTATCGCAATATAATATTAGATCAAACGGACAACAGAGTTGGCAGTATGGGCACACTGCTGGTTCCTTGTCAGTACAGGGTGTGGGACCCCATACCCCCCCCCCCCCCCGGGACTGGATACACGAGGCAATACGGTGCGAAAGGGAGTCATAAAGCCGTTGTATCCTCTCCTTTAGCCAGTCGGCCCACAGCTGCTGTAACTGGCCCTCGAGATCCTGCAGACTAGCACTGGGGGTGAGTTGCTGTCCGAGCTGATCCCACACATGTTTGATTGGGGAAAAATCAGGGGACCTCAACCTGATGCAGGTCCATAGACACACGCGCCATGTGTGGAAGGGCATTGTCAGTATGTCACTGACAAAACATGATTGGTTCAGAGAAATAAACAATCAATTTGTAGAGGAGGTGGGCCCAAGCAGTTAGGAAAGGTGGTTGGTCCAGCTTCCTCTAGTTGCTTGGACTGACCTTCTCTATAATCTGATTGGTTATCTCTCTAAACCAGTCATTTTTTGTTCTGCCCAAAGAACATTTTTGTGTAAATAATACTTCCATGAGCTTGTGTTATACTTTTACTAAATATTCAATAGGTTTATATTGCCTGGATGCTTGGAATATGTTCCAAGCTACATTTAGAATGTCTCCCCAATCCCGCCCCCCAAAAAAGCTATTGGTTTTCCGCTGATTTTTCTGATTTTATAGCCTACCCAACTGTTCTGTTCCTCGCAATGAATTTGTGCTGTTTGAATAGACACAGATAAAAAAGGGTGCTGCAGGTTCACAGTCCATTAACCAAGCATGTCTAACCAGCAGCATCCACAGCTGAGGATTTTCCTGTTTTGGCACAAAGAAAGGGCCTTTTCATATACAGTCTTACTCATAAATCACAAATTTGCATGACCACAGAACTCATTTGTATATAAATTTGAAAATAAACAATGTGGGGAAGGTGCATGCTGACTGAAGTGTTTTATGCGTCTTACATGGGCGATGCAGATTTCATTCCCTTCACCCTGAATTTAAGTGTTTGACAAACCTTAAGCAAAAGTTTAGCAAAGCATTAGCGCCACACTGCATGATGCATTGTGACGAATTCCCTGCATGTGTCTAGGCTGTGTTGGATGATAATATTAAAAAGTGGGTCTAAAATATAAGGGAAAAAGTTAAGGTATGACTTTTTAAATATCATTGGCTGTTATACAGTTATATTTGTGTGAAGGTTTTAATTGGTGGATGTGTATTCTTTCAGTGACCTTTGCCCTTATTAGCTACCACACAGCCTTTGCAGTTCAGGAAGACGTTTTAGGTGTCATGTTCGCAGTGACAGGTAGCACATTGAGGTTGTTGAAGGGTGATTAGAGAACGACTGGCCGATACTGACCAGCTTTGTTTGGAACACTGTTTTAATGTAGTCTTCCTGCAGGACTGCAGCTCCAAAAAAGTGAAAAATCGCCAGATTAACAGAAATTCATTATTCATGTCTACACCTTCTTTGTAGTAGAGATAATGAGGGTGTTTTTTAAAAAATTGGAAGGATTCTTTTACTAATGTCAATCATGGAGGTTTCTTGGGATATCATTTCATCCATTTACGTGCAAATTAGTGATTATTTTTTGTGTTAATGTGCAAAAGTGGAGTAAAATGCACGGTGCATCCAAATTGCATGAAGATGCAACTGGATGTGAAATCAGCAGCCTGGCCTGCATGGGATTGAGGCACATTATATATTCTTACAGTGCTTCTGCAGCAATGCATGGTTCAGTTTGGTTCAGTGCTGTTAGCTTGACCATGACTGGTTTGAGAAAAGCAGTGTGAAATCCTGACAGTTTTTCACGAGCAGGCAGTAGTTTGAAAAGATCTGAATTTGTGTTTTTAAAGGGCTGTGCTGAATGTATTTGAGCTAGCATTTAATATTGCGTATTTGTATTTCAGTTCCAGGAACTACCTGGAAGTTTGTCTTTGTCTGACTGGTCGTCTGCAGTCTGTCCCCTGGATTAGTATGGTTACGTGTTGATAGAGTGCCTTTGTGTTACTGAAAGCTTTAATACAACCAGCGTTCTTCCTTTGTCAAGCAGTGAAAAGGTCAGGGAGTGAAAGGTGCCCGGAGATGTGCAGAGGTGTGCGTTTGCTCATTTTCATTATTCCTCATACCACCTTCGCTTAAGGACATTTCCGGAGATGCATTTCTGTGAACCTTCCTTTAGTATTATTCTTCAGTCATACTCGCAAGAGCAAAGTGCTGGTGAAAATCTCCTTTGCTGGTGAAGGAATCCTAAAAGAAAGCGATGATTATGAGTTTCTTACTGCACTGATCTCAGTCATCAAATACTCCATTATCAATCATAAATACTCATCAAAGCAGATTCATATGGGAAATGTTAAACCTTCATTTAAAAAAATATCTGACCTGTTTATCACCAAACTCATCTGTAAATTGTCTTTCTGAGCATTAACATGCGATTGTATCTCAGCAGATGACTTCATCTTAATTTTATTATTAATTGTAAGATTTAGAAAATTATAATATTAAATATTGTAATATTAAAATTTCTTTTATGTGAAAGAGAAGGATTTGGGGAATCATTGGTCCTTTGGTATATGAAGGAAATCTAGACGAAGGGAAAAATGCTTAAGAACTTAAATTAAAACGTATTCTGCTAAGTATATAGAGTCCTGCCCTCTAGCAAAATTTAGAACAAGTCAGCCTCTGTTTTTTTGGTTACTAATTTAAATGCTTGTTTCATGATTGCTTATGATTGCTTGTGATTAACATATGTTGTTCTTGCAAGCGTCACCCGCACCCAAGTGTGCGGGAAAAATAAACCTTCGGGAATCACTATAAGTAGAGGTTGTTTCTTGGGCTGATTAAGCGTAGCTTTTTCTCACATATTCCGTAATTGATTGTTGCGTTTAGCTGCTGGTTAAGTATCAGCTCCAGGTTTGCGCTGATCTGCAGTCCTCCCTTAGCGGACTCGGATCGATTCTGACGGCACGACCACTGGCCGCTTGTTAACTATCACGCTCATTTCCAGCAGCTCCTGCCGGGTCACCAGCTCATTCTGTCCAGCCATCAGCCATCTTCCTATTACACTTTCATTGAACAGGCTGGAAGAAACACTGATCCATCCCTAGCCCACCAGTTACAGACTGTATTGATGTCATCAGTGCATTCCATGGCAGTAATGCTGGGAGTTGGGGGGGGGGGGGGGGGTCTGGAT
>JABFEB020000038.1:9465115-9479231 GCA_019775895.2 Stomatorhinus ivindoensis | reverse complement strand
TTTGCGTCATCACAACATACTGTTTCGGCCGTGTTGTTTCGGTGATAAAAATCTTTCGGCCGAAAACCAAAAATGCACTTTTTCGGCCGAAAATTTTCGGTAGCTGAATATTCGGTGCGTCCCTAACATATACTGTTTGGTTTTAGTATTTTGTTGATCAAGGCTTGTCATTTTAAAATATTTTCTGCTTTCAGATTATGGGTTAGTTAATTCAGTGAAAACCATTTTGATTGTGAAACTTTTTTCGAAATGAAGCTGAGCTATAAGCTACCTTAAACTGGCCTTACAGCAAACAAGTTTTCTAGTGATTTCACTGTTGCATACAAATTTCCAATTTTCCAATGTCCGAAAAAAACACCAAAGTTTTGCTAGAGTCGTGGCATTTCCTGTCATCTCGATTATTTGGTGTCAGTTGGTCAGGATAGCTGACTTAAGTAAGCCTATTGCTGCTCTTGACGATACGATAAAATCAGGTGTTTTTTAATATTATTATTATTATTATTATAGGTCCTTAGTCTCGGCTCGTGCAGATAGCGATCCTAGTCTTTGCAAAATCATACTCTGTGACAAAAATAAGTCTGACTATGACAGATTGTCTTTAGATGTTAGAGGGTGTCAGACCCTTGTCTTTAAAAAGTCTTTTCATAGTATTTTCAAAATATTGTAGTATATGGTTATGGTTAGTATATGGTTTGATACAGGACATTCTAGCCTGTTTATTAATACTACATCAAATCAGGTTTGTGAATTATATACTATACTATACTATCATGCATGTAATTTAATCTTACTTTAAGTCTGGCCAGCTTTTGTGATTTTTCAATTTAATTTCTTTTTTAATAAATCTATTTAATTACCAAGTTCGCCATGTGCATCTTCCCCTTGTGTCATCGTGGGCTTTCCTCCAGACACTCCTGTACCCCCCCCCCCCCACTCACAGTCCAAAAACATGCCGAGGTTAATTGGAGTTATCAATTGGCCCATAGGTGTGAATGGTGTGTGAGTGTGCCCTGGGTTGGTTTGGCGCCCCATCCTGGGTCATCCCCTGTCTTGCCCCCATAGCCTCTGGGATAAGCTCTGGAACCCCTGCAACTATGAATAGCATAAACTGGATGGATGGATGGATGGGTTGGCATAAGATGAAGACTCAATATTTTTGTAGTAATTTGCTTATCATTCCATTGCAAATCAGTATCACTTAAGGATGTTGTTGCTGGTGGCCAGACCGTTTGTAGTGATAGTTCATATTTTGGAAAGAAGTTCCTGTTTAGCAATGCAAATGTGATGCACAAGAGAGACATGAGCTGCGCGATCAGCTAGGCAATAAAACTCTGGGAGCATTAAGTTACTTCTCTGAAATTGTGTTTGAGTGTAATCAAGTATTGGAATGCAAAGCCAGGAAATAGATTTGTGATTCTTGTTTAGCTGCGAATTAAATACCCACCAGAAAGCTGACGGTTTTATTAATGCTGTTACCAGGAGGCAGAAAAGGGAAAGAACAATAAATATGAAATGAGGAGCAGGATATTTACTGCATGTTATGTTAATTTCAGCATCGTTGCTTGTCCTAAATACTAAGTAAGCGTTGCTGGTTGGAATGGTATAAACGCTCTGCTAAGCTTTCGGTCTCTAGTAATATTTAATCAACCTATATTATAACTGATTGACGACATTAATGCCATAATTATGGCTCCTACCGTCCCGCAGCCTACCTAGAGAGGTCCAATTAGGATTCCTGTGAATTCTTTCTATTCAGAGGGAATATCCAGGCAGCCTGTGTGCTGTGGGTATAGTGGTATTTGCCCTCAAAGTTCCCAGACCTAACTGACCTCTCCATTGTTAATTCCTGGATTTATTTTAAAAATATGGAATGAAGATTATCGCGAATTTGGCTGGGCAACCAGGCTAATATCCAGAAAATCTGAGTAGGTCACTGGAAACAGAGTTGAAGGTCATACAGGTACAGACTACAGGCAAAACCAGACCATTAATTAAGCATAAACAGCCTCCAGTTCAGCTTGGGTCAGTAAAGAGTTTTAATCTCTTCTGAGCTGCACTTACCCTTAATACCTGACACAACATGGAACACAGGACTGAGGACACCTTGGATGGGATGCCAGTCCAGAGCATTGCATGATACTGAACTCTCAATAAGATTCATGTAACAAAGCTCATTTACTGCTAATTAAAGAATTAATTAAAGCTGAAAATGTGTGTCTTAAGTGCAAGAAAGAATTTGAAAAATAATTGGCCTCTGATATTCCATTTCACCTGCAGGTATGTCCTTTACCCAGACACGTTCTCTCCTTAGCAGATTCTGGGTTTGGTGGCCCTAAAGGAGTCTGGACGATCTGTTGGTGCACAGATTTCTCCAGCGGTCTGTGCAGACTGCCCTCAAAACCAATTTCACGAGACACTGGCTCTCACATATAAATTAGAGATGTTATAGTTCCGATAATTTAAAATGGGGGAAGAAATTTGTATAGAGAAATTTCCATTTCAATTGCCTCTTTGGAAGATCTGTGAAGGAGTATACAAGGTAGACAAAATCCAGCCGGGAAAAGCTTTAACTTGATCTAGATACACAATTGTAATTGCTATTGTAATTAGTCTAATGATAATTGTGTATAGCAGAACCCTCCCATGGATAAGCATAATATTAAATGGTTTGGATAATTGTCTACTTTTAGTAAAACAATGTAGCTGATACTCAAATGTGTGGTGTTTCCAGGTTAAAACCTTTGATTGTATTGTGTAATTGCAGCTGAACTCTTAAAGTGAACTTGTTAATGAAACCATGTGCTCTTCCTCTTAGCTTAAATTCTTGCTCTATTGCACACAAAGACACAGGCTCAAAATATATAAAGCGGATCCTTAATGAAAGAGAACTGAGCATATCGCAGATATTTTTGGTGCTGCAGGATAGATTCCTTTAATACTCTACTAGAAGGAAGTCCTTTGCTTATCTGGAGACTGTGGCTACAGGCTGTGGGTGAAACTGGCAACGGAATCTAGCATTAATTTATCAAAGAAGGGAGACTCCAGTGCATTAAAAATGAACGCAAGCAATTTAAATATAGTTGTTATGTCTACACTCTTGTTATATAAACCCTTGAATCATCATCCAATGAAATGAAATGTTTGCGCAATATATGAAGTCTGAATAATGATTGGTTGATGGGTTCCGACTAAAAGAACAAAAATTGCCTATGTAATTATATTCAGAAATAATGTTTTTGAAGTTTATTAACTGATAAGGTAAAACGAGTAACCGATCCATTTTTTGAATAATTACAAATATGTTGCCTGTGCGTCAAGCTGGCTTGTAGGAAGACCATAAAATGGGGAATGTGCATGACTTTGGGGGGGTTAGAAATTATATAAAAATAATTAAAACAGGCTAAGAGGTGCGACTGCAGTGATCACAGCGTACAGGCGGCGGAGCAGCTCATGGTCCTTGGCTGGCGGATCCTGGCTTTGTTCAGCATTGGACACTGTTGGAAAATGATTAATTTTATTGAGCTTGAAGCAGCTACTTGGAAAGGTAACATATTCAGACCCCGCTATCACGGCTGCGGGCTGTTCCGAGCACACTAACAGTAAAGGGCATCTTTACTCATGCAGACAGGACCATACGCACACTGTGTCTCTTACAGCCTTGCTGTGGGGGTTTACTTTGAAATGGGGGCGCAGACCAGTTGAAGACCCTAAGATCACAGACACCATACTGTTTAGGAGAGAATGGTGTCTGTTTTTGGACTTTTTTACTTTAGTTAGATAGTAGATCTATGAAAAGGTAAAATGTAAATGATATAAGCCATTATGGATGACCTTCTCTGACGGAATCGGTGATAGGGCAAGGGAAATCCAGTTCTCAGTTTAAACAAGAATATTCCTTACAGTTTCATTGTTACCCACCTGATTCTGTGGAATATCTCTACAAATGCCCCATTATTTCTGTTTACATCCTAGGTGTTTGGAAAATTGCTCACTTTGTATATATGCAATTAAAATAATTACTCTTATCACTGGTGTGAAAGATAATAAAAAATGAACTGTGAACATTCACAGTATGTGTTTAGAGCTTAGCAATTTGGTATAAAAATCCTAAGATGCCTGTTTTTTCAAGCTATATCTGATGTTTTTTTATATTAAATGCGGTAGACACTGGATTAAATGAATAAGTAGCGCTTTATATAGACTCATTCTGAAATATGAAATGTGCAACATCTCTGTTACTAACGTGAAATGAAACTGCTGCACAGACATTGGGGTGACATGTGAGCCTTGGACCTTCACTAAATCACAAAGGGGGTCAGTGTTTGTGCAGTTTGCATGCTTTTTTTCACATTCTCATATGTCCTCTGGCTGTTCCAGTTACTTTTTATGTGTGCACGTGTGAAAGTGCACATGTGTGTGTGCACCCGTGTATGTCACTGTGTACGTGTCTGTGAACATGTGCGCATGGGTGTGTGTGTATGTGTGTCCGTGGACACGAATGTGTGTGTGTGTGTGTGTGTGTATATGAGTGCATGCGTTTGTGCATGCCCTGTGATAGATTGACATCCCATCCAGGGTGTCCTTGTACCTTGTGCCCTGTGATAGATTGACATCCCATCCAGGGTGTCCGTGTACCTTGTGCTATCCACTTCCTCAGATAGGCTCCAGGCTCCCTGTGCTGCTGCAGTAATTATGGAAAACGAATGGATCTTCTTATACAATATTCCCAACACACTAATATCCATAATTATGATGCATTTGTATGCAGTCACACCTGCGGTCCTTATTTATGAATGATTTTCCTTGAAGTCTGCACCATGTATGCAGTTTATTTTGTGAGCTGCTGTTCATGTGTGACACTTTTAAAGCTGCACCGTTCTGCATGTCGGCACATTCTTGTTGAATCAGTGAGCACGTGCAGGGCTGGGGGGCCACCGTACTGTCTCAGATCCCGCTCTCAGATGTCAAATTGTTGGGATGTTTGAAGAGGCATTCAGCTTTAACATCGCTCGCGAAAGCCAAAGCATGTTTTACAACCAGGATCTTAAGTCCATGCAATAAAATGTCACTTGAGTCCGCACATCTGTTAACTATATCTGAGAAACTGATTCCAGACCTGCTGCTTATATCTCAATTAACCGTCGTTGCCCATATCCTATCTAGAGTTGGAGTCAACACCAGTAATTTGAATTAATTTCATTCCATTTTTGTCTTCACATTCTATTGCTAAACTTGGTGTAAGAGAGTGTCTGTTGCTGCTCTCATTGCATGTTTATAGACATGTAAAACAGATGGTATGATAATAATTAGTTCTACCTGGATTAATTAAATTCGGAAAACATGAGCAAAAGTTGGTCACACAAAAACGTTTAAGCTGATTCAAAGGGGCCATTTACATATGTGCTTCTCTCTGTACACTAAGGCCTTTGCTCAGCCTCCACTGGGAAGCGGGATAAGGTCAGGCAAGTCAAGTCCAACAACGGCTATACAGAATAATGGAGTTTCCCACGTGGCACTTCTGCCCATCTGTCATCAGTACAGCAAAGGGCCATTTGCATTTTGCATTTCGATTTGATGTCTTGCTGATTAGGGCCAGGGCTGCATGTTTTGGAAGATCAGTCCAGCTGCATGTGATGAGTTTTTAATTCCATCTGTCATATGCTGAATTTAGTTTTTTTTTTCAACGCTCAGACATGCAGCTTGACTCAGTTACAGAACTCTGAACACACAGACAGTGCAAAACAAGATCTTTATTGGTCGTGTGCAGAGGATGCATTGGAATGCTCAGGCATTCAGCTTGACTCTGTATTGGAACTCAGTGGACAGTGCAAGACAACACAGACAGTGCAAAACCATACAGGCAGTGTAGAACAATGCAAAACTAAGTGATATGTAGTCGATATCTAATATAAGTGCGGTAACATGGATGAAGTGCAGGTGTCATGCATGTGACTGCTGTGGGAAATGTGGCTGTTGGAAATTAAAATGCCTTTGAAACAGAAGCTTTGATTGGAATCTGATAGTCAGTATTCTGATGCCACAGACCCTCCTACCAGACCTCAGGCGTGTGAAGATTTTGTGGATGGGGAGGTTGTCGTCCTGAATTATAGCCCAGACTTTGTTACAGGAGCAGCTAAGATACAGCTAGTCAGGGGAGGGTAGCTCAGTGTCTGTGATCTTCTGAGCAGACACTCTGTAAAGCCTTACTTTTCTCTTTTCTGTGTGCAATATTTGGTTTTTCTCTCCTTGTATTTCAGAGTAAGATTTACAGGTATAGCTTCATCTTGGACGAGAATGATCCTTAATGCAACTTCACTTCCATGCAAGATCAAGCAAGCTCGCCATTTTCTTATTCATTTTGTTTATACAGTGGTACCTCACTTCTCAAACTCATTATAACTCGAATTTCTTAAAAGTCGAACCAACCAGTTGGAAAAAAATTTACCTAGAGCTCAATCTGAATCTTAGAAGTCAAACCGTGAACGCCGACCTAAGAACTTGTGCGCGCGGGGAAATGAGTCATGCGGCATGTCTCTCAGCGGAAACGAAGGGTAAAGCTTCAGTCTCTGCTTCGCATTAGCTGTGATAACATCGTGCATGTTTACACTAACTTAATACATATATTTAGACAGTAAAAATACATTTAGACAATGATAGTAACAGTAAAATATAATGATAAAATACTAATAATTTTTTTAAATAATGATTTCTTAGTTATTTTAATATCATTAATACATTTAATTATAATAAAATTGTTGTGCCGGGCAGGGACGGAGAGGAGACAAAGGCACAGAGTTCGGGGTTTAATTACAGGTAAGGCAGGTAAAGCGCAGACGGACATTACAATAACCGGACTGGGCAAACAAACTGTAACGCTGAATAAATACAGAGGACTTATGAAAGCAACCAGAAACAGCTGATCACACGGGGATTCCACACGGGGTTAATGAGGGGGCGTGGCACATGGAAGGAGCGGACGATCGGGGCAGGACACATTGTTTGGATACATTTATTTTCTTGCTTTACAAATGACTGTTTTGATAAATGTGCTGAGATATGTTTAGTACAGTATATGCTCTCTTTTTTTATCCAGTTCATTTTCAGTTTAAATGCTAAAAAAAAAAAAAAAAAACATATTTAGGTGTCATTTTTTGGGGCCCGGAACCAATTAATTGGTTTTCCATTTTTTCTTATGTGGAAAATTTGATCACAACTCGAACTTTTTAGGATTCGATCTGGAGTTCTGAATGGATTAAATTCGACTTCTGAGGTACCACTGTATTCGAAAATTAAAAAGTCACCTTCCATGCCTTTCGATGTCCAGCACTGAAGTGGACGTCTGTGTGGTTAATTTGAAATCCCACAAGAGGCAGGGATTAATTAGGCGTTTATACCAGAATGTCAGAGCAGGCATTAGTGTTTGTCAAGAGAATAACGTTTCTCTCTGTTGTAGTTGTGAGTGTTGGGGGGGTTAGGTGAATTCTTTATTTCCAGATTGCTAAACAAGACAGATTTAAAGTCATTCGGTCTTCACCTTTCCTGTCGTTTTATTGTCTTTGAAATGACATTTCATTCCCCTCCAATCTCCACTTAACAGTTAGTAATACCACCAGGCCCTATGTAATAAGTCCTGTCTCAAAGATTTACTTTGGCAAAGAGTTGTGTTGACTGGCATTGAACAAACCTTCAACGGATATGGAAATCTCATGGCCAGGCATGTACTCACACAATTTTCTGGCCAAATACTCAGATATTCGGCAGGAAACATTCTCCATGCTTCCATGCTGAGAAGACGCATGATAATCGAATGACTAATCAGATCTGTATTGTTTACTTGCTTAGTGTTTATTGTTTGCATTTTAGGAGCACATTGGCTGCAGAAGGCGTAAATGAATGTGCATGATAATTTGCACAATTTTCTAGTTCTGCGGAAATGAGCTTCCTCTGCAGGGTGGCTGGGCTCAGCCTTAGAGGTAGAGTGAGGAGCTCAGACATTCAGGAGGGGCTCAAATAGAGCCGCTGCTCCTCCACATCGAAAGGAGCCAGTTGAGGTGGTTTGGACATCTGTCCCTGGGGAGGTGCCTCGGGCATGTCTAACAGGGAGGAGGCCCTGGGGCAGACCCAGGACACGCTGGAGAGATTATATCTCTCATCTGACCTGGGAAGGCCTCTGTATTTTCTAGGTGGAGTTGGAGGAGGGGGCTGGGGAGAGGGAGGTCTGGGCATCCCTGCTTAGACTGCTGCCCCCACGACCTGACCCTGGATAAGCAGTGGATGGATGGATGGATGGATGGATACAGCTGGGACATTTTTATTTAAAATCATAGATTTTATCCCCATAAAAAGTGTACCAGTGATGCTTATAGCTGATTCCCTTCTGAAGAGGAGGTCAGATCTTTATGTGTTGAATCAGCATGAACTGAGGCATTTACTAAACATGCAGGGTGGCCTCATTAAAAGGCTTTGGCTCATTTGTTCATAACAATCACAGCTTATTTTCAGCATTAACATGCATGTATTTCTGACATATAACTCAGGCCTTCTGGCACAAACAAGCATGAAAACATGCTTTCATTACACATGCTTAGGGTTGTGTATGTATGTACAGTATGTACAGATATCTGTGTGAATACCCTGCAAAGGTTAAGGCACTTGAACATTTACCCTGATCCTAATACCTCATCAGGGTTTTTTATTATCATTTTAACAAAGGGTAGGTAAGTTAAGATTGCACATAGTTTGATTGACCAATGCCTAATTGACATTAAATCTTAAATGCTTTTAATTTAAAATGATTTAATTGCTGTTTTTGAGTTGTACATATTTCTGATATCCTGGTAGTACATCATGGTCAGAATGAGATTTGTGTTATTTATTTGCCAATCTTTGTTGAATTGGAAAACCTGTCCCTGAGTCTATAATCATTTTTGGTGAAATATATCAGAAAATCTTTACTCTTGCTGCCTTTTCCCCTCGTGTCCCCAAATGGAGTCCGTGCATATGACTGCATTACTGTTTTCATGAGGGTCAATGCATCAGCCGCAAATATGTCAGCATGTCACTCAGTGAGCACATTATTTTCAGCCCAGTCAAACTGTACCTTCTACCCTATTTTCCTTTATTCTAATCAGTGTATTTCTGAGAGAAATCGTCTATTTTCTCATTAATGTGAATGTGCTGGCTTCAGCTTGGAATTCCAGGTGTACTGTCCCACACAATGTAAAGCGACTGAGAGAATGAGTCATCTTCTGGTACTGTGGGAAATAATTAGCGCGTTGAAAACGGCCGTGGCGCAGCCCTTTGAGCTGCTGGGCTCGCATGCGAGTGTCACGAGGGGAGGAACTGAGGGCCAGAGATGCTGAAGGGCAAGCGGATGGTGCCGTCAGCCTGCTCTGGAGCTGCTATTGCTGGGCCTGACATTTCGGAGCCTGTTGCCTGACAGTTATAAATTCCTTGCTGTGAGGCGGCCAGGGAGCGGAGCAGAGGCGCCTCTGAGTAACCGGAGTCACAGTGATGTGGTGAACCCTTTACTGGAGAATCAATCCATCCACTAATATTCTAATTGCTTATCCTGGTCAAGGTCATGAGATTTTACTATTTTTTTAATGTCTTTATTTCATACTACATCTTTGGTAAATCTGGTTTCAGGTAATCTAAAATGAAACTAAAATTAAACTAGCAAACAAATACCGTGCTTGGAAATGTCTTTTGTGTCATGCATAACAAATATCAAGGCTGCCCCATTCAGGCAGACAAAGAACCAATCAAAATGTGTTGAATTTCTCATTTTGTTAGAAGCAACTGCCGTTTTCATGATAGGGTACAAAGTACCAGCATAATCAGTACGAGCCAGCCGGCGCAAACAAAGTATTATGGAAGGTGAGGCCAAAATGTTTCTGCATATTCTTAGTTCTGAAACAAAAAGAAAAAAAACTGTTTAATTATTTTCTGATTTATAGCTCCTCTGGCGCAGGCCTTCATATTTTTTTCATTTTTATTTTATACATCAAAATAATTTGCTTAATGACTGTGTTACGTGAGGACAGGCCTTCAGCGTTTGGATCGGGTCAAATGACTCATCAAATGCATATGCGCGACACGTCCCAAAGATCGAAATGCTTAACTCAAACCCATGGTATTAACCTTCTCGATGTGTATTGATTAGCCCATTTGTTTTTTTCCTCCCTAGTATAGCTTACAAGTTTGAAAGAAGTCAGGATCCAGATTTAAGTTCCTTTTTCAACTTCTTTTTCACTGGCCAAATTAAAGCTTCATTGCTTGACATGAAGCATCTTTTTATCTTCATTATTTTATGAAGTACAAAGAAATTACGTCTGTTCACAGACCATGTGGTCACATGGTGCAGATGCATTCACTGGGCACTGCAGGGGGGTTTCATTTAACTGACACCTTTACAAGGCTTGCGGACTGTGAATCAACGTGCCTGCTAATTACCCGCTCATGCAGCAAATACATTTCCAATGGGAGTCACCACATGCCTCTAAGCTGCAACATAAATCTACAGACGTGTGCAGCAGACCTGCCCAAGCATTTCAGTGTGCCAACCTCATAGACTCAGCTGGACCAGATATTTCAAACCTGCGATTTTCTTAAAGAAACCCATAGTTATAAAGCTCATTTATGAGCATTTAACCTGCAGAAGACACACAATTAAGTTATATGTTCTGTAGACAGGGGCAGCGCAGTGGTTAGTGTTGTACCTCTGGGACAAGCGTTCATGTCTCCACCATGGCTTCATGTGTGTGGAGTTTCTTTGTTCTCCGCATGTCATTGTGGAGTTTCCTCCAGTTCCCCCCGCCCCCCCACAATTCAAAAACATAAGGTGAATTATAGTTGTAAGCTTTCCAGCATGCATGAATGTTTTGTGTGTGCCCCGTCATGAGTTGGCACCCCATCCTGGGCTGTTCCTTGCCTTGTGTCCATATCTTCCCGAGATAAGCTGCGCACCCCGTGACCCTGCATAGGACAAGTGGGTAGAGAAAAGAGATGGTTGGAATTCAAAAACCAAAATATCTCTTGAAGGTGCTTAGTTGGAGACCAACACCAGGCAGCCGTGTCGCGGTGTCTGAATTTTGTGGTAGTTCTGGATAATTTTTTTAGTTGTTCCCTTTTATATACTTTAACATCTTTACTTCTTAAGTTACAAGTCATTGCTGGTTTCAGTCTTATTAGGATTGTCTGGGCATGCGGTGCACTGTTGGCTCAGCCGGTTAGTGATCAGAAGGCTGACATTTTAAATCTCATAGCTAGTACAGTGATGTCACCATTGGTCTCTTGAGTAAGGCTCATAACTCCAATTGCTCAAGAGAGACCGGATGTCCCTGCTTTGGACAAATGCTTCTGCTAAATAATTAAACATAATACATGTTCTTGGCAAACTTCAGGTCATCACACCCTCCAACTGCTTATGAATAAATAAACTTGTAGATGTTAATTCCATTCATAATGAGATATTCTACTGACAACTCTCCAGGATAAATTATTACATTTTAAAATGAAGTTTATTCTTTGAGAAGTAACTAATCTTTGCTGTTGAGTCAAATCATTTGCATTTTCCAAAAAGGGTCTTTCCCCGTAAAGGAAAATCACTGCATGAGGGGAATGAAAACGTTTCTGAATTTAGCGCAAGTTTATGTTTTCTTGCTTTAAATGAGACGAATGGTTCTTTCATGATATTTCAATCTCTCCTTTAGGCTATGGAAACTGACAGTTGGTTATGTGAATAGCTGTCCATTATGTAATAGTTCCCATGCAGTGAAATCAGCCCAATTTTTACTTATCGTTGCAATTTTTAAAAATGGAAACCATCATATATCCAACTAATGTTCACTTGTGTAAAAATCATGCAGTAATTGTAAAATGGCTATTTCGAAACCATTCCTTTTGGTGGTTTTGGTTTAATTGTGTCCTACTTCTGCTTATGTCTCTGATATGAAAATTATCTGGGGAGCTGCCGAGATTTTTCCCACCAGTGAATGGGGGGGGGCTTTATATATTTTGTTGACCAGAGGTGACAGTCCGATTGTCGATTACAAATGTCTTTTACCTAACCCTGTCATTTTTCTTTCCACTCATCTTTTTTCAGGTATGGAAGCGTTCAGGAGCCTGGTTTTACAAGGCACTGCCTAAGTATGTGTACCCCACAAAGGAGGCGACGTGGGGGCCGGGAGCCGTGCCACGCAGTGCCGAGAGGGGGGGGCTGGCGGCGACTGGCACCCCTGGACGCTCGTGCGGCTGGGCACCCGGTAAAGGTCAGTCACACCGCGTGTGCGCTTTGAGGAAGGAACAAAGAAACACTTGGCGCCTTCTATGGTGCGGTACCAAAACATTGCTTTCTGACGAGCGTCACATAAACCTCAAACTTATTGCGGGTTCAGAGTCTGCCATGCAGTGCTCTGCGCTTCAGGTATTTTTCATAGCTGGCACCTCACTACCGGAAACTTCCTGTTTAAAACATAAAGCTTAACATTAAAAATACGTTATACTGCAGATATACGGTGCGTATGAATATTGGATATTGCCGGTAATGTTTATAAACAATCAAAGAATGTTAAAAATATCATACATCGAAATAAGTAACTTGAGTGATCTGCAAGAATATCTGCTAACTCCATGCATGCAAAACCCAGGACAGAGAGCACACAAGCCTGGAGACAGAAGAGCAGAGAGGTACAACTCGCTGAGCTGCCACAGCTTATGGAACTGAACGGGCCTTTGCAAGTGATCTACTGTTGCGGCATTTTTTGGGTATTGAACTGCCTGTTTTCCAGTGAATCATCGAAACTAACTGAAATGTAGAGGATGCACATATCAGTGTGTGCATTCCTGCCTTCATGCCACATACTTTGAAGGGTCAATGCAGCAGGAATTGGATACCAATTATCCGGGGTTACGATAGTCTGTGTTACGATATTTAGACTTTACGATGGGTAAATGTTTTTCACTTTCAGTACATTAGTCGGTAGATTACATGGGATATTCAAATTATTTATTCAGCATATTTATAATGAAATGCGCTTTGCGTTAATGATTTTGCCCAAATGTAGGCCAATGTAAGCACCCTAAGCATGTTTTAAGGAAGGCTAGGCTATAATGTTTATTAGGTTAGATGTGCTGTATTAAAATGCATTTTTGCCTTATGATAGGATTATCGGAACTTAACCCCACAATAATCTAAGTAGAGGCTGTGTTTCAGATGGAAGGATGGTTGGAAAGATAGATTTCTGACATTTGATCTAACTGACTGCAGCAAGGAACTGGCTGATTTTAAACACTTTTTGCGAAACTGTAGAAATTTTAAGAAGCTGACAATCAAATGCCCAGTCTTTCGATTCCAATAGCTGTACAGCATGTATTTTGGCTTATTGATTCGTTTGCATTGCTGATTTGTAGCTGAACATGGGAAATCCCTCCATGCATCCTGGCAGAAAGGTCAAGTTGCAGATGCGGAAACTTAATTTTTTGTATCCTTTAGGTATGTATTTGCTGTGTCATAAATGGAGATCCAGTACTTGCAACCTAATAGAGCCTTTTCCCCAAAGACTAATTAACGCTGGGTCCACTGATATAGCTGTCTGGTAATTTTATATGTAATGGATTTATATGCTATAAATAACAGACAGAAAACTAATGTGCTATGTGAAAAATGAGCACCAAGGGATTTAAACAGGGTCAAATTCTCAAATATATCAAATTTACAGCTAGGCAAACTGCTTATATTGATTTGGAAATTGGGAATAACGGGGAAGGCTGATCAAAATGAATAATTTATCTGAATTAATATCTGGAAAAATTAATGCTTACTTGTGAAGGCACATTTTAGGGCTAGGTTTGTAGTTTTGTTATCCCAGATAAGGAAAATACATTCTGATTAAATGATGTGTGGAAATACATTATGTCATTTGAGTACAAAGCACTCTTAATTTAGGAGTTTTTTTTTTTTTTAAATGGAACGTATCAATATGCGGGGGCGGCATGGTGGTGCAATGGTTAGCACTGTTGCCTCACACCTCTGGGGCCTGGGTTCGAGTCTCTATCTGGGTTCCATGTGTGTGGAGTTTGCATGTTCTCCCTGTGCCGTCGTGGGGTTTCCTCC
>JABFEB020000038.1:9451564-9463505 GCA_019775895.2 Stomatorhinus ivindoensis | reverse complement strand
ACAGTGGTATTTTTAAAAATGCCCCCCCCCCCCCACCCCCGCAGTTCTTATGCCCCTGTTCATAAGTCATTCAACTTTTTTTTTTGAAACCATAACTGCATTTGTTTCTTGAAACGAAACTAAAATTGTAGACTTGTCTCTTGTATGGAAATGTGCTTGTGCTGAAGATTTGAGTGCAGAGGGCTGGGTTACAGCCCAGGGTGCTGCCGGCGGGTAACTGGAACGGCTAGTTAAACACCTGAGTGTTCGTGCTGGTGTCACCCTAGGGCCCCCAGATAAGTTAATCCGCCCCGTAGGGGTATGTTAGCATGCGAGAGAAGTTTCAGAACATTGAGAACTCTTTGTACTCCGGAGTCCTTCAAAGTAAGAAGCTGTAGAGGACTCTAGCCCTGTCCAGCTGGTCAGACAGTCACGTTTGCATTCGCGAACCCGACAGCATTATTTTATATGTGTTTAAGACATTTTGGTAGCATTTTACTTAAAGCAGTCAAGTATAATTCATTATAGATACCTTCAACTTGTATCATAATGCATTCATAAAGTATTATAAACATGGCTATAACTTTATAAACTGCACTATAGATACTATAGATACAAAGCATCCTTGATTCTTATACTGACCATTATAATGCATTATGAAGGTATCTACAGTGCATTATAGATGAGCTTCATTGCAGGTTATGAAGTATTATAATTAACACTATAATACCTTTCGGCTGTCAATAGAAGATGCTGTAATACTTTATTAATTCTTATACCGACCACTGTAATGCAGTATGAAGATATCTATAGTGCATTACACATGAGAGCTTCATTAGACCCTATCAACTCTAGGTATCTTGGTGTTATATCAACGCTATAATACCTTACGACTGTCAGTAGAAGTTGCTGTACTGCTTTATTAATTCTTATACCGACCATTATAATGCAGTATGAAGGTAACTGTACTGCAGTATAATGACAGCTTTAAGTAAAGTGTTTCCAATATATTCCTCTTGTTTGAAGTGTTGCCTTCCAGTGCAATTCAAGACAATGTTGCTACTTCAGGCAAATGCATCCAAGTATGCAGGAGTGAAGTCCAGGTCAGGAAGCATGTAATAATGTGATATTTAAGGAAAGATTCTGACACCCGTGTACTGGATGGATGGATGGATGGATGGACTTTACTAAGAGGTTTTATTACAGGACGTCCTTTTTTTTTTAACCTTCTGCTTCAGTTGCGTAGTTTAGCAAAGCTGGAATATTTAACCATCTGTTCCTCAGTCGTTCACTCAAGTGTTGGATGCAGAAAGCAGGCATTCGGCAGAATTTACCTTTCATAGTATTATGCAAGTGTCTGTCTATATGTCATTAGTAGATATTTATTAAAAGGGTGGCTGTTTTAGCTGTTGATCCTCTTATCCAGTCTTTGAATTCAAATTACAAGTAAATATAGAGCAATTCAAGTGCCATTTTTGCACTTTGATTGTGCATAACTGAGTCGTAGGCCAGCAAATTAATGAACTGACCTCCTTAGCTGTTTCTCATTGGAATAAAACCTGGCAAGCTGTCAAAGAGAATGTGAATCTGCCACGTGCCGCGATTTTGTTCCACGAGATCGGCGTAGTGCACTATGTTTAACATTTTCAGAAACGCCGTGTTTACTTTCCAGTGGATGCAAGTTTAGATTTTGTTTTAGTCAAAAATATTTGTATATTGTCTGTTCTGTGATTACATGTGATGTTTCCAAATACGCTGTTCAGGCTCATTTTGCCCTTCTGAAAAGTAACACTCAGTTTCTAGTTTCGGTTATTGAGTTAATTAAATCGGTCAGATGTACGTATGACTGAAGTGGAGTGCAAACTCAAAGGTCAGTAGAGGATCTGACATTGTTGCTTTTTCTTGCTCGATTTTGAACTTTGTTATACCAGCAGCTGGTATTGTGCATGGCTGTAGCTATAATACTACTGTCTTCACATCTGTTTCTGAGTAATAATACTACTGACTTCACATCTGTTTCTGAGTAATAATACTATAATACTTCAGTATTTCAGTAGAATCTTCTTTGTAGATATACAGTGCTCACAAAAAGTCTTGGGGTGCTTGCTTAATTCTGTAAAATTGTTGCAAATGTGTTGGTTTTATAACAAATGTCCATTGATATTGAGATAGTTAAATCTCTGCACATATCTTCCGCACATTTTCTTTTTATTAAGTGTCATAATTTTCCTTACTGCTTCATTCAGTTCTATTCTTGCCATTTGATAATAATTGCAATTGTAGTCATTGACTCTCAACAGGATACTAAACACAAATATTTGGTGTTTTATGTTATTGCAATGGTGTTACTAATTAAAAAGTACCCAATGAGATTGGTTGTCAGTTCATTTTTTAACTCAGAACAGCTCTTTTAGAACTATAATTTGGGTTTCAGGTTATTAGTGCTTGAAATAAATGTTTTACTTTAAAACGTCTGGTTGTTTCTAATGAGAAATATATTTTGCAAACAAATTTAAAAACCAATAGATTTACAATATTTTTACTGGGTTAAGCATCCTGAGTCTTTCTGTGGGCACAGTTTAATGTGACCGTCTATAGCACTGGCAGCAATACTCCAGCATTACGGATCAAGCCTGTCTCTCAGAACTTGGTTTCCACCCATTGTTAAACTCGTTTGTATTACCCTGTATATGGGCAAGAAATGCTGGAAGCAGGCCGCTGAACTGAAGTCATCACACCAAGCTGCTTGTTCTGATATCTCTTGCAGTTGCTAAATGTCACCCAGCTGCCGCTGAACAGTCCCTGACATTGTTTATAAAGCCCCAAAGCTAGTGGATAAGACAAAAACAGACTAGAATTTGTGTATTATTGTGGTATTTTCTCACCTAATTATGTGGATCATCAAACATTTTGATTCCCAAATATATCAGATGTAAACTATGGTGGAGATTTTTACAGAAGTGTGCTAACGCTGGGACGTGAAATATAATGAAACTTCACATCCTTTAAGGATGCATACATTTCTACCTTTTATGCATATGGCAGTTTAAGGTATGAAATAACATGCTCGTCTGGTACGAGTCATTAAGGAAGCGATCACTCAGAGCTGGGACTGGTGCAGATGCAGCTCCATATCACAGAGGAATGAATTCTCACTGACATTAAAGGTGATTTGACTTTTCCTTGCTCCAATTACAACCTGCTCTTATAAGAGCCATTAGAAGTAGTGTTTTATCTTTCGCTTTGTTGGTTTTTGTTATGACAGTCTCTTGTTTCTTGATTGGCACCTTTAATCGAAGTTCATAGTAACAAGCCATATCTGCCACATTAAATGTTCATATACTTACCTGCATGTGTGTACAGGAGTAAGTTAGTTAACATTTTTTTGTCTTTTACATTCACATTGAGGTCTGGCGGCGTTTTTACAACCAGCACGTTAAAAGGGAACCATTTATCAATCCTCTGCTAATGGAATATACTGAAATTTCCCAAAGGGCTCTAATTGGTTGTGAGTAATAATGGCTCCTGACTGTGGGGTCCTTGTCTTTTTAGGCCGCACCTCCACGTCACGATGATTTGCTGGTGTATCATTTGGAGCTGGCACTGAATGGTGTGCACTTGTGATAAACTCTACCAACCAGACAAAAACAGCATTCTGGCATATACAGGCAACGCCTGGGTTAAGAATGTCTGACATGTACTTACAAACGGACTGCTACAAAGCCTGTTATATTAGTAATTTGGGTTAAATACAAGTGGTTCATAACAAGATGGAGTACAGTACTGTATGTAGTTACTGTTATTACTGCTGTATAAAAATGATTATTATTATGTTAGGTATTATTATTTTTCCCGCTTACCTACAAATTGATCTCATTCATAAGCTGGGACACTGTATTTTCCATGATCCTCTGTAAATATGCTTGGGATCTTTCTTAATTATGCGGATATTGATTTCTTTTTGCAGGTGATCAATGGTCGCCTGGTGATCTGGTAACAGAAAACGATTTGATTTTGTTAGTAAATGCATTGAGCAATTTTCGATAGTTTTGCTTAATAAGCATTAAGCAATATCCAGAGATGCTAACCTTTGCCTGAATGTAGTGTAAGGGCAAGAATAGTGATTGTTTTCTGTTGGTTTATATTTTGCCTTTTTTGTTTTTTTTTAGTTAGGTTTTTTTTTTTAAACCTCACAAAGCTAAAATATCTGTGAATATTTGTATTCTGCTCTTTAAAATCAGTGTGAGTTCTAGGTCAGGATTGACAGTGAGCTGATTTGTTTACAATTTATAATGGGCTGCGCCAGACCCCAACTGCGGATGCTTATTTTTTTGTTTTTGTGTTGCTGTCTATGTCCACAAATTTCCTGACGTGACATACATGGTGGGGGGGGTGGGGCAGCAATCTGATCTCCCTAAATGTTTCTTCTCCCCTCTCAGCCCCTCATGTCGAATAAAGGCACCCAATCAGCTGCTGTAGGGGCTCCACTACTCTGTCAGCTGTGAGAGACAAAGTGTGATCTTCTGCTTTTATTTGAAGGTGCAGCATATTGTATGAAGATTGACAAAGTCGTGTTGATCTATAAGATTACAGCACAGCCCAGTTCTGTGACACATACTCTATGACCTGCGGTACTTGCAGAAAATCTTATACCTGATGTGACAGGCTTTCAGACAGAGCAACTCCCCCCCCACGCCCCCTTCCCGGTCCCTGCCCCAGGTCCATGGGGACTCATGTAGGCTGACAGTGTGACATTAATAACAGTTAGAACAGGTAGCAGTAATAAAACACCACTGTAACGCAATGAAGCAGCTGGGAGCTCTGGTGTGGGCAGGCTGTCCTCCACCTTCCAGTAAAGTCCCGCCTGAGTGTGGTGGGGGCATGCTCTCGACCCAGCCTCACGCCGTACAGTGCGACGCTGCCAAAGCCCCTTCTCTTGATGCCTGTTGTTAAATTGTCCAGGGACTGCGAATAGATGGTAGATGGAAGGTGAAATGCATGTCGTTTGCTCTGGAGGAAACTGAAATGGGTTCTGACTGGGTTCTGCCGAGGAAACTGGAATGGGTTCTATCGGGGAAACTGAAATGGGTTCTGACTGGGTTCTACTGGGGAAACTGGAATGGGTTCTGACTGGGTTCTACCGGGGAAACTGGAATGGGTTCTGACTGGGTTCTATCGTGGGAAACTGGAATGGGTTCTGACTGGGTTCTATCGTGGGAAACTGGAATGGGTTCTGACTGGGTTCTACTGGGGAAACTGGAATATGTTCTACCGGGGAAACTGAAATGGGTTCTGACTGAGTTCTACCGGGGTAACTGAAATGGGTTCTGACTGGGTTCTACTGGGATTTCAGTCACTAGTATATTCAAGTAGATATACGGGTCTGCATGTGTTTCAGTAAAGAACTAGTAATGCGTGTCCATCCATCCATGCATCCGTCCTTTTTCTACAACCAATATAAAACATAAGACAAGGCAGCAGGTCCCCAGTATGGGATTCCAGCAGAGGTACACTGAGGTGTTTTTCAGTGACCAATGCCTCATGTTTTGGGGGGAGGTGATGGCCGATATTGCACTAATTTCTTTATGTGGAAAAATTCAAAATATTTATTTTAAACATTAATAACATACAAAACAATTAATTTCACACTAAATATTAATCACACTTTAAACACGGGCATTCAGCACTTTAATAAAAAGTGAAAATGAAACAAAAGCAATAGAAAACGCAACAATTATTTAAGCTCATTCGGCGCTCTCTCTGGCATTTCATGATTCAATTTATGACAAAAGTAACAAATCAATATGTTTAGAAATTGAGATTGTTCCGGCTTTGTAGTGATGTTCATCAAGTGAAACTGATGCGAGCGCGAGAAATTTAGAATTCTTACCTTTGGTTGTCATGTGGGTTCATTACTGTAGGTGCTGTTACACCACAACACCGATGAAGTGAGTGTTCAGTGAGGCTGCGCATCAGTCATGCAGTCATGCGCAGCCATGTGCAGCCATCCCTATATTACCCATGTAATCTGATCAATTGGCAGATGCCGATTGCCATAAAATGCTTAAAAATCTGCCATTTTTCTTCTGGCCTATTGATTCAATTGATCTCTAGATTCCAGAACAATCTATTTGATATTCCATCTGTCCATCTGCTAATCACTTATTTAATACAAAGCAGGGCCTGTCTATACATTCTCAAGGTATCCAGCACATTCCTTGGGGCCTTGGCCTGTCCATTGGGACATGCCTGAAAAAGCACTTTTTGGAGGCATCTCAAACAACATCCTCATGAGATGCCTGATCCACCACACCTGACTCCTCTCAGTCTAGAGGAGCGGCTACTTTGTTTTAAAGTTCTACCAGATCTTCACACACCCTTTCACGAGGAGCAAGACCAGCTACTCTGCAGAGAAACCTCATTTCATCTGCTAGTTCCTCCGTTTGGTTTGACTTTTGGTCTTTATCCACAGTTTAAGATTATCGCCGAGGATCGGGATGTAGATTGACCACGGAGAGCAGCCTCATCCTGCTTCACCATCCCCCTGCATGCTAAAAATGCAGTCCCCAAAGCAGTCTGCCTGTTATGCTCCTCCTGACCGTCATGTGTGAACGGGATCCAGAGGTACTTACACTCCTCCCCTAATGGTAGACTGCCCCCTCTCCTGAAACAAAAGGAAGTACCATCACTTTGGATCTGGAGTTGCTGATTGTCTTGTTGATTCACAGTTGGCATCAAAAATTTAATGATTTCAGTCCCTCAAAATATTTTTTCCACCGCTTGACAAAATGCCAAGATGTAGTCTAAATTCCACCCCCTTGCCACCCTCTCTTGTAATGTCCAGTGGTTTGCCAGACCAACTTTTTGGGCCATTTCTCCAAACTCCCCCCAAGCATAAACTTCAGCTTCCAAGAATTACTTTCATCGCAGACTTTTTCACCTGTCGACATTTTTCAGACCCCCCTGCAAGCATTGTCTTGATGGTCTCCTTCTTCTTAGTCTCTTTCCCTCACCATCGGTGTCCAGCAGTAGAATATAGGGTTACTGCGGTGTCAAGGAATGATTGCCTTCTAACCACAACTCATTGCCGCCATTGCGATGATTGAGACCTTGCACATTGGGTCTCAGTTTCCCCAACCTTGATGTCCATTACCTCTTTCTGATGCTTCAGCTTGACATTCCCTGCAAACTACGAGTGCCCATCTGGATTGTGTGCATTGAATCCATCAAGTAGTGATCAGTTGATAACTATGGCCTGCTCTTCAGCCAAGTCCAAAACACAATGCCTGATGTTAGATGACCCAACTACAAAGTCAACTCTTATTTATGTCATTAACTCTTAGTGTGCTGGAAGTCTTAGGAAGCCATGGTGGTGCAGTGGTTAGCACTGTTGTCTTATACCTCTGGGACCAGGGTTTGAGTCTCTGCCATGGCTCTGTGTGTGGAGTTTACGTATTCTCCCTCTGTCATTGTGGAGTTTCTGCTGAGGACTCTGATTGTCCCCCCCGCAGTACAAAAGTACAAAATTATGCCCTGGCTAATTGGAGTTGCCAAATTGCCCACTGAGTGTGTGTGTGTGCCCTGCGATGGGTTCCTATCCCATCCTGGATTGTTCCCTGCCTTGTGCCTATGGCATGCGGGGTAGGTTCTACATCTGACCTTGAATAGCACAAGCAGTTTCAGACCACTGTGTGTGTGTGTGTTGCTGCTGAGGGAAGAAGACCAATCCTGTCGATGATGTGGAGAGACACACCGGTGCTACTCCTGGCATCGTGGAGTATGACTTAAGCTCATCTCTGGTAGTGATTCAGGAGACCCTGCTATGCCAGTGACATCCTGCATGTGTCTTACCCCTCCTGACAAAGCACCCTGGTACACTCTTTCGACACGTGTGTCTATGGACTGCCTGTGTCATGTTGATGTCCTCCTGTGGCCAGCCAGGTCCCCCAATATTTCCCCATTCGAACATGTGTGGGATAAGTTTGAAGGTCAACTCAGACCCAGTGCCAATCTGCAGGATCTCGAGGGCCAGTTACGACTACATACATGATTGCTGCATGTACCCAGTCCCGGGGAAGGTGCCACACCCTACTGACATGGGACCAGCAGCGTGCCCATGCTGCCAACTTTGTGGTCCATTTAGTCAGATATTATAATCATTACGATAAAGTCACATGACTTTTTCCTATGAGCAGATTCATTTCAGTTGGTTAATTTTTTTTTGTCACTGTGTATATTTTGAAATTAATTGGTTGTGAATAATTGGTCATGTGCTCCACGTAATTAGCTGGATTCAGCTGTATTTCGGGACACCAGCACAGCCTATATTCACAAATGCTCATCTGGTTTATTCTGAATGATCCATCATTAAAGGATTTTGTCGACGTCCTCGTGTGTTGGATTAATGGGCACCCAAAGCCTAGTTAAAAACCTGACTCGCCTGCCAGACGTGGAGTTGTGGCAAAGACAGATGGAAAGTAGAAGGCACGGTTTCAAATTAATAAATGGCATTAACTGAGCAGTTTAGAAATTTGTGTTTTTTCCCCTCTAATCTCTTTAACTGGCATGTTTATACCAAATCTGCCATTATAAATTGGTCTGGCAAATGAATGCTTCTGCTTTATTTTTTGGTAGCCAGTACTTGCTAATATTAGATTTAGCTTAACACCATTGTTTGGTTGTGTCAAACCTTGAATATGTACCTGTTAATGCAGAGTGACTCACTTAATTCCAGTATGACCCCAGAGTGATTCACAGTCTAGTTTAAGGAAGTTTAAAAGAGTCCTTATGCTCGAAACTGGAACTAATCAGAAAAAGGCAACTTTTTCCCTTTAAAATGTGCCGATTACTCATAGATGACATTTTTGTTTTGGTTTGTATTACATTCGCAAACTTAAAATGAAATTCGTGGCCGGTGGTCCTGTCAGTGACTGGCGTAAAATCTGAGAGGAGTGAGTCAGCGGTGAGGCAGAAGTCGGTGCTCACCAGGACAGACTGAGAGTCACATTGGGGCGCCGGATGGAGTTTTTAGCGGGTGAGGGTAGTAAGAATATGTGGGTAGAGAAGGGTCGATGCAAATCACAACGGCGAGACAGTGCCAGTCGCCCAGACTGATTGAAACCATGGCAGATGGGAATGGAAAATTGGAAGCTGGGCGCGCGTCAGCCCTGGTCTTGACTTCCCTCCAGATAAAAATATTCATTTTCAGCTTGGCCTCACTCCACTGAAAGGGATGAGCGTGTGCCTGTCTGCTGACGACATCCAAGGTGGCCCCTCGTAGATGGAGCAGCCACCTGCGGCTGCGTGTCCCTTGCCTTTAGCGAGTGGCCATTCCCAGAGTGCGGCCTCTTCGCGTCTGTCCATCCATTTCTGTGCAAAGGACAGGACATAACCCGCAGCTGTCATGGCGCACCGTGTTAAAAGGCCCTGTCGTTAGTTCGTCCGTCCACAGGCTTGACTGATCAGTTCTGTGCCACTTTTCTTTTTTTTTGGTGGAGTCTGTTAGGAAACAAGCCCAGCTTGAGTATGGTAACCTTTCCACTTCGTTTGTAGAGAGCATGTTAGCCAAATGCCACACTCAGGGGGAAACAGGCCCCTGACTGAGAACTGCTGCACCAAACTCCAGAATATTGGGATCATTTTAATGGAACCATTTATTAAATTGTCTAAAATGTGATCATCTGTAGGCTAAATAACCTGGAGGGGGCTGGATCATATAAAGATCAAGATTTTTTTTTTTTACCATGTACTTCGCTTTACTCATCTCATTACCAAATCCATTTATCAGGAACTCTTTACCGACGCTCAGTAAAAATGAAGGTCCTCTATAATGGACGTGCTGGTAACTGACGCTCGACCCTCTGCCTGTGCAGTGATCTCCAGCGACAGTGACAGTGAGTCGGAGACGAGTGAGTCCAGCCTGGAGCACAAGGCCGGCACGTCCAGGTCTCTGAGTGACCCGGCGGGTGCAGAGCAGGGGCATTCAGGTGAGCCCCTCCCACACACCACTTGCAGACATTCTGCCACCGTTTCGCCAGGACTTTCCTTCCCTTGCGAATAACAGGTGGCATTGACTGTTGCTGCCTTGTCACATTCGCCAAGGGTATAATTACTCTCAAATGCTATTTAACAACAGGGGCATCCGTCACTTCCACAACGACTCACAAATGGCCATTAATCCTGCTTACTTGCCGGTTTAATAATACTGGGATCTGTTTGCCTGCTTTTATGGGAACTGTAAAGTTCATAGTAAATAAACAATTCTGTCTTTCCTTAGATAATAACGTTCATAGGTGAAGTTTTACAGCAAATAAAACATCATTGTGGTGGTGTTCAATGATAAATATCTATTTCATTCTGTATTTTAGCATCAATAAGTATGCATTATTATGCATTTTTGTCTGTCTGTATATATGATGATATAGTGTCATGATGGCTTCATTGTATATAAATGCTGGCTTTGGGTTCAAAGTAAAAGCTGTTGTTTTCTTTGATCCTAGTGTTCGGTGGGGTTCTGGTGCAAACAGCCGGCTGCGTAGCCAAGTCAGAGGGCAGCGTTCTGTTCAGCAGTCACTCCAGCCTGGGCAGTGATCACAGCGGCGGTGTCTTGTTTGCCACGGAGCTCGCTGACACGGACTGTATTCAGCCTTCACTGAGTGAGTGCAGCAAAATTGACTCCACACATTAAAGACCAGAAAGGGGAGTGGGTCAGTAAATCTCATTGGCCTCTATTTGGCGTATAGAATAAGGAACCTCTGATTCACCCCTCACCGGGGCGACTGGGTAAGCGGATCTATAACACAAGCAGCCACCTAAGAGTAGATAATTTTTTCCATGTATAGATTTGATGACTACATGACGTGTAATTTAAACACATTGTTGACTGTTTCATCTGTGCAGCATCTCTTCATTATGTAATAATCAAAACAAAATTTAGTCATCCTTTACAGCAGCACTTTTTTAAGGAATGTGACACTTAAAATTTTGAATGTGGATTTTTTCAGAAGGTGCTACGGACAGCATTTGGATTGTGTAGTTAACACTGTACAGGATCTTCATTTTAATTAAGCAAAATAGTCCTTGCTTGGCAGAGAGGTATCTCTCTGCATTCTTCTCTGATTGTTGCTTATTCCCCTCATCACAAAGGCCCCAGATGATAAAAAACATTTCAGTGGTTTGTTTCCCCCTTGTTTGAAATGTGTGCATGGCAGAAATGTCTAAAGGCTCCCTCCCCCAACACAGCCCCCCCTCTCACAGTCTCGTAGGAAGATCAAATTAGGCCCCATTTACACAATGGCAGTGTGTTAGTCATTCTCCAACCTCCCCTTGAAATAACAACTCTTCTGGCATCTATGTTTAAAGACACTGATTCTTGGACGTAAATCATTATTAATTCAATTATGACTAAATTAGTTATTTTATATAATCACTATTGGGTGTTGTGGAGATCATCTTTTATCACAAACTGATGTTTTATTTTCCCTACTAAGAATACTTGCAATACTTTTAAACCTCTTTTAGCCATACAACTTGTCTTTGTTTTTACCACATAAGTTTGCTGGCCAATTGAATATTAAAAGCATGCTTAAAAATGTTCTGTCAGTGGAATATTAACACAAGAATTCACAGCCATTTATCGATTAGCTTAATGGTGATTTTAACTTCTCACTTTCTGTACTATATACTCTGCAAACTACTAATTTGTGGATAGACTCTTTTCAGTGGATTCTTTATTGTAGCAAGTCTACTGCTAGAGGATTTTACTTTACTTAGAGGCAAGGATTGCTGTGTTTTTCTCCTTCAATGAATAGTCTGTGTTATTCATTATAACTTGAATTACAAATAGAACATCCAGTATCAAAAAATGACCACAGTTTAATGCATATTATTCTGTGAATATAAAGTTTTTGCATTTTTGAAGTTTTGGTTGAGTAGGTAGTACTGCTTTCTCTCTTGTTGAGCA
>JABFEB020000038.1:9430044-9445250 GCA_019775895.2 Stomatorhinus ivindoensis | reverse complement strand
CCCAGTTTGTCTGTGAAGAGGGAAGCTTTAATGTTGTGTGGTGATAGCAAATAAGCTGTCAGGCTGTGTAAATGTTGATTTATATATATTTCAGTAATCTTTAATCTGTATTTAAATAATCTGTTCTGGTTAAAAACCCAGTGATCAACCTCTGCGCCAAAGCTCGCTGTGTCGGTCACTACAGTAAACAAATGAGAAGACATTTGTCTGTAATTATTCAGGCCGATACAATGTCCATGACTCTTTATGTTGTTGTGCAATTTAATGCTGCGAGATATTTAAATAAGGTGTCTAATATGTTTTCATTCATTTGCGAATATTTATTTGTTCATTTAAACCACGGCCACAATAATTTATTCGATTCTCATTCTCCGGTCTAATGAATCTTCGTTTGTGTCCGGAGCCGTGTGCTGGCGTGAGGCGCCCTGTCTGTGCACGCCATGCACTTCTGCCCTGGCATCTCCCTGCTGGGTTTTCACACTGCAGAACCTCAGCTGCGGCGCCAGGCAGCCGCGCGGCAATTGGCCCCGCCGACCCACCAGCGACCTGGGACTGACGGGAACCCGACAGATGGGGATCACCGAGCCGTGAACTTTCCAAGAGTTCCATCGAATCCACACCTTTCTCTCTCTCGCTTTCATTCGTGGCCTGTAGTGGTACATAGAGGCAAGCGGACAAAACAAGGACAGCAGTGTTCGCTGCATGCAGGCGCGGCCTGGCCTTCGGGAGTTTGGGGGATATTTCCTGGGAGCCTGTCTTGTGAGTGCTGGTCTGTCCTCCCCAGACTGCCATGATATTGCCTATATACCAGGGCAGTCCGTGCCATCAGTCAATATCAGCTTGTTCCCAGGTCGATCACAGAAGATGATTAATGGATAATGCATCATTTCATTGTCAGTCAATTGGTTATCAGCAAAAAAATATATATACCAAGGGGGACCCCCCGCCCTCACGGTCTGCTTTCTGTTGCCAGTCCACCCCTGGATGCGTGATTTTTATTTCCTTCTTATTTGTTCTTCAGAATTTGAAAATGGGCATCCCCCACCCCCAAGAACCATTTAGAATACCTTCTTCACACAGTTTTGATTTCAGGCCGTCTCAGGTGATGCTTCAGTAAACATTCCAGTGGCTGTGAAGCAGGAAGAGGAAGATAAAATAGGCATATAAAAGAATCTGAGACTTCCCGCTCTCCTGGGTGATTGTGTGTTAGTTGTATTTTGCAGTTTCAGAAAGCAAAAATGAATGACAACTGTTACAATGTTTGTATCAAGGTATAATCCTTTGTACATAGAATAATGAACTGAAATCTGACCAAAGACAGCTATTTGTATACTTGTAGACTATATTTCTGTTTATTATAGCGGTTCATAATTATCTGTTCATGGAGTTCTTGAGTATGAAAAAGAGAACTGAAGTCTAAGATACACAATCTCAGCAGATTCTGCAGGTCGGCTCCTTCCCCCGGATAAATACAACACTTGATTACACTAACTGAATAACGAAGCCAATGAGGCGAGATGTTTCTGTATCAGGAATCTTTCTTGTTCTTTAACAGTTCATTGACAGTCTAGAGAAGAAAAGATTATTATTATCAGCATTGCGTGTGCACTGAGGATCACCTTGACAGCATCGATCGTTCATGCTTTCGACACGTACAGTTTAGATTTAACGAAGCGACTCCATAGATTCATGTTCGGACTGTTCTACTGCATGAATTTGAATTAAAATCAAAAGGCAGAATAATAAGCATTCTATTAATCTGAAGATTCCAGGGGCGATATAAATAAACATCCCACTGACATCTTTCTTCACACTTTTTACGGACATACATACTAACTCCCCAAAGCCACTGGAACAGTGTGCGTCATGAGTGTCAGGTTAAGATGGCAGCTGTAAAACATAGTGACATATTGCATGCATCTGTCATACTCAGCAAGGACACATCAAGGAGACAAGGTGAGCGTGACCGAGAAGAGGAGGGCAGGACAGAAAGCTGTCCACAGGAATGCCGCCCGTGATGAGTCTGAATCATTGTTCTTCATGTTTTTCTTCTGCAAAGAAATATGGTAAACATTGCTTCAATGTTCTTGATTCGTCATTTAAATATAGACAATCTTAGGAAATTATGATCATGGGGGAAGTCAGGGAGAAAATGAGGGTTTCCAGTTGGCACCACTAGGGTAAGGCAGGAATTGAATTTACTGTGTTAGCATTCGCTTTCACGGGACCCATCCATCCCGTCCTGCCTCATCCCCGCCTCAGCGTTCACTCTCGCAGGAAGTCTCCATCCCGTCCTGCCTCGTCCCTGTCTCAGCGTTCGTTCTCGTGGGAAGTCTCCATCCCATCCTGTCTCATCCCTATCTCAGCTTTTGCCCTTGTAGGCAGTTTCCATCCCGTCCTGCCTCGTCCCCATCTCAGCATTCATTCTCGTGGGAAGTCTCCATCCCGTCCTGCCTCGTCCCTGTCTAAGCATTCGTTCTCATGGGAAGTCTCCATCCCATCCTGCCTCATCCCTGTCTCAGCATTCACTCTCACGGGAAGTTTCCATCCCATCCTGCCTCGTCCCTGTCTCAGCATTCACTCTCACGGGAAGTCTCCATCCCGTCCTGCCTCGTCCCTGTCTCAGCGTTCACTCTCGCAGGAAGTCTCCATTCCATCCTACCGTGTCCCTATCTCAGCATTCATTCTCGCGAGAAGTCTCCATCCCATTCTGCCTCATCCCTGTCTCAGCGTTTACTCTCACAGGAAGTCTCCATCCCGTCCTGCCTCGTCCCTGTCTCAGCGTTCGTTCTCGTGGGAAGTCTCCATCCCATCCTGTCTCATCCCTATCTCAGCGTTTGCCCTTGTAGGAAGTTTCCATCCCGTCCTGCCTCGTCCCCATCTCAACGTTCATTCTCGTGGGAAGTCTCCATCCCGTCCTGCCTCGTCCCTGTCTCAGCGTTCGTTCTCGTGGGAAGTCTCCATCCCATCCTGCCTCATCCCTGTCTCAGCGTTCACTCTCACGGGAAGTCTCCATTCCGTCCTACCTCGTCTCTGTCTCAGTGTTCACTCTCACGGGAAGTTTCCATCCCGTCCTGCCTCGTCCCTTGTCTCAGCGTTCGTTCTCGCGGGAAGTCTCCATCCCATCCTGTCTCGTCCCTATCTCAGCGTTTGCCCTTGTAGGAAGTTTCCATCCCGTCCTACCTCGTCCCCATCTCAGCGTTCATTCTCGTGGGAAGTTTCCATCCCAACCTGCCTCATCCCTGTCTCAGCGTTCATTCTCGTGGGAAGTCTCCATCCCATCCTACCTCATCCCTGTCTCAGCGTTCACTCTCACGGGAAGTCTCCATCCCGTCCTGCCTCGTCCCTGTCTCAGCATTCGTTCTCGTGGGAAGTCTCCATCCCATCCTGCCTCATCCCTGTCTCAGCGTTCATTCTCGCAGGAAGTCTCCATTCCATCCTATCGTGTCCCTATCTCAGCGTTTGCCCTTGTGGGAAGTTCCCATCCCATCCTGCCTTGTCCCCATCTCAGCGTTCATTCTCGTGGGAAGTCTCCATCCCGTCCTGCCTCGTCACCGTCTCAGTGTTCAGTCTCATGGGAAGTTTCCATCCCATCCTGCCTCATCCCCATCTCAGCGTTCATTCATGTGGGAAGTCTCCATCCTGTCCTGCCTCGTCTATGTCTCAACGTTCGCTCTCGTGGGAAGTCTGTGGTAAAAACCTGTGGTGTGCAAAAAATTTTCACTGGTAATGTATGCCAGAGTAGGAATATCCCAGAAAAAAAGTTTAAAAACCCTTAACCACAGCAAGACCCTGTCTTCTCAAAAACTTGTTAATACAGCTGTTCAGTTCCTTTGTGTTCCTGTCAGGCTTCTGTAACATTTTGCATTTGTAAGTTTTACAATCTAAGTCACTTTGTCAGGAAATGTTTGGTTTATTTAGCTTTTTTTTGCTGGGAAGAAAGCATTGCTTTCAGCCGTCAAGGTCCACAGTAACGCGGACGTCAGAAACAAGGCAGTAGGTGGAGGTGGGTTGGGCTGGGTTGCTGTAAGCTGCTTACGCAGAGCCATGAACCTTTGCATGTCTTTTTCTTTTTTTAATGAAAGCCCTTCTGTGAATTTCTCTTAGATGTATGTTATATAACGTTCTCTAGCTGCTGCATTGACCTTGTATGCTTCTAAAAACAAAGTTTAAAAGTATTAGCACATAATTTCAGTCATACCTTGAATTGATGTGGTATAAGAGAAATTGAAGAGAAATTTATACTTTTTTAAGTCGTCAAATTAATTTTTTATTTTAATCGCTAGATTAAACATCTAGCGCATGTTAAGCCAGGTTACAAAACTAGACCCTGCTGTTTATAGTTTTGTCATTTTTCTTGGTTTCAGTAATTCATTATAAAAATATAATTTGCACTAGCTAATTTTTATTATTAAAAAATCCTTATACAGGTGGATACATTATAGAACTGTTGTAATTGCCTTGCTCAATGGTACCTCTTAGCAGTTAGATTTACAGCCATCTGGCTTAAACATAGTGCCTGTTGCAGTAAGGACCACGCTGCAGTGAATTCAGCTGTTTAGGGAGCCTTTAGGATGATATCCCAGTGCTGTGTTTTATTTTGCCGGTGATGAGAGCCTCTGACCCCCCGCCGTGCTTTTCAGAAAAGTAGCTAATCATGTTCAGTATCGCTCAGCGGGTTCTGAGGAGTCAGTTGCTTAGAGACAGGTGCTGGAAACTGCAAGGGGGTTTGCCGTCATACTGATGCTGTGGCTCCTCTGTCCACTCCAACATCTTCAGTGTCACGGGCATCTATGGGTTCCCAGCCCAGGATGTTATTGTGAGAAGGTGTATATGCTTTTTAAAATGCTGATGTATTTAAGAAATATTGAGATATTGAAAACATTATAAGACACTAAATTATAATATAAGCATTATTTTATAGCAATTTTAAAGTGAGGAATATGTTTTAAAACTAATGGTAACACTTCACTTAGGGCCATGTTTTTAGTGATTTGAACACTTTCATAATACATTATAATGCATTCATAAAGCATTATAAACATGGCTATAAATATTTATAAAAGGCATAACACATAATAGTCATGTTTATTATGCATTATGAATTCTTTGTGAAGATCTCATCTATAATGCACTTTAGATTCCTTCACAATGCATTGTAATGGTGGGTATAGGAATTAAGGATGCTTTGCACTGCGTTACTTCACTTACGTACAGGGCTGGAATGGGACCAGTAAATGTCCCTGGGATTCTTTGGTCATGGCGGCCCACTATGATTATTTATGCGAAAGCACATGACATACCAGAGGATAAATGTGCATGTTGCGTGCTTTCAAAAATTAAAATAAAGCGCAGCAGCCTACAAGGAAGAGAGTAACCATGTTAAAAAATTGATATGCTCTTTCACTACTCAGGGATTCATCTTGGGAGAGATGGCCACAGTGTCACAATTCCCACCTTGAAGTGAAAGTGGATGTCAAAGAAACAGAGAGAGAGAGAGTCGGGAATGTTAACTTCACTAGTGTTATTTCTCTGGTTATCTATCAATGATAAATCATCCATTTCAGCAAAGCAAAGTTTTACTAATATTACATGATAATAATAACTGTAAGCTGTAACACCTGTAAACTGTAACTTTATGGCAGCTAAAATACCACCAAGTGTGACACCAAATCTACTCAAAGCATTATTTAAAAATGAAGGCTGTAAAGGCAATTCACTCTCTCATACACACAGTTTGTGCACATAACCGTAGTTTTGTACACAAATGACACATAACTCTATAGGCTAATATTATTATGTATGTTTTAAGTCTGACTGAAAAAAATAAGTCGTAATAATTTCCTATGTTGAGCATTTGCACACTTTTGGCCCAGATACTATTTAGTGAAGATGTGTCTCCAATCATTTTTTATCATTTTAAAATGAGTTGTAAATAGCCATTGTATTATTATTGTTATTGTTAATGGTTATATTCCTTATTGCCGCGCGTGTGTTTGCCTGTGTCATGTGTGTACCCCATCCGATCCTCGTGTGTAATTAACTTCCGTGATCCTCCCACCATGTGTGTATCTTAGAGTTCAGCGTCTGATAACCCCGTGTTTCTCATGCGTAATCGTCCCGGTGCTCATTGAGTGGCTGATGTAGTCTATTTTCAGGACGTGCGAGTTCTTCTCGGCAAGCGAGTGTCCGTCTGTCTCTGCTCCCACGATTCTAATACTTCTAACTTTTTTCTTATTTTACATTTTCTGTTTTAATTCATTATTATTATTACACACATCCCAAAACATTGTCACTGTTAACTGTGACTGTGTGCAAGTTTACGTGTAGGCACCCTCCTCCACTTGCACTCTCTCTCTCTCTCTCTCACACACACACACACACACACTCTAGCCCTTTGCACTCCCTACATGAAACGTCCCTCTTCATTAACATTTCAGCTACTTTTTACCGGGCTGGCCAGTAGCTAATCTGACCTCTTCCTCAATCTTTCCCTGGGCCACATCTCTCTCCTCATCCTCCTCCTCCAACGTATCTCCCTGAATCGCTAATTCTGCCTTCTCCTCTGGCCCTGCACCTGCTGCTGCAGCAGTAAAACTTTTGTGGTGGTAAGTTTTGCGCATTTTGCCTCATCCAATTGAAGGATTTTTTTGCCTCTTTTCTCTGAGTTTTTCTGCGCCCCCTTGCACTTTTTTGGTTTGTCCATAGCCACTCCCCTCCAACTCATGTCAGCTCAAATGGTAAAATTTGATAACCTTGGTTAAAAAGGGGATGGAGGGGCGGGTAGAGGAGGGCTGAGAGATTTCATTGGATTAGCCCAATGTCCTTCAAGAAAATCAACCAATGGGTTGGCGCAGTCGATAAAAAATATTTATAATATACTTTTTTGGATAAATTATGACAGCCCTGGGCCGGCCCAAAGATGTGCGTCAGCCCACCGGGCTTTGCCTGGTACGCCAGATGGCCAGTCCAGCCCTGCTTACGTCCGGCCAAGCCTAACATCCGTAAGTCCAGGAAAAGTTCTCAAACATCTCATCTCATCAACAGTCCTGTTAGAACATCTTACTCAAGTTTAGAGAAAGAATATGAAAAATAAATATCACGATTATCATTACATAAGAACATAAGAACTATACAAACGAGAGGAGGCCATTCGGCCCATCAAGCTCGCTTGGGAGCTATCCTTGTAGTTTTGTTAAAATGTGCTGAAAAGGTTCAAAAGGTACTGATACACAAACTGAAATAATTTCACCAAATCTTGTATTGATAACCACAAATAAAATGAGGTGCACATGCACTTTTCATTTGCATAAACATTGAAATAATGTAGCCAATAGCTTATGTAAACATATGAAGACCATGTCAAATGCGCATTAATCTTAAAAAAACCACATTTTCGCTGCTGCAAAACCGCATTGCATTCTGGTTCGGCCTTCTGACAGGACAAGTAACCCATGCACCTATTTTTCAATTTGCAAACCTGTTTTTGCTCCCTAAAATCATCTTGGAAGGTGATCACACTCTCATAAACCTGACGCCTTTCCCTCTCAGCTTCTCTTTTGATGTGATTCCCCCCCCCCCCAAGTTTCGTACATGCAGCCCTGGTAGAGATCAAAAATAGAAGCAGCTGAAAGCATGTCGCTCCGCAGGTTATTAGTGTGCCCTGTGCAGCTGCAGGAGAACAGTCCTGGGATGAAATGGCAAAGTGTCACCAAAGGTCTGAAGCTGTTCCTCTGGAATCCTGAACTGTTTTTTATCAAGGAGTTTCTCTCCACTTAGTGCTGTTTTCAACACACTCTAATGAAAATGTCCCTTTGTTTGTGTGTGATATATCTTGTGTTTGTGTATATATATATTTTTTTTTTATCTAGGCAAAAACAATTTCTCATATCTGACTGAAATGGAAGTCGTACCGCTGCTTCTAACTGTAATGAAATTTGATCAGATATTTTTGGAATGGTGCATCAGTCTCCACAAAATGTTCCATCAGATCATTTTCCTCTTTCTGTCATCGTTTATTTTAGATATACTGCATCCTTCTACTGCTGGACTTCCTGCGGCTAAAATTGCTCATGGCACAGTTCCTTATGACATCTCGACTTCATTTCAGCAGGGGTTCAGATACGATATCGTGGTTGGAATGGTGAAAGCGTCCTGCCAGAACTCAGCAGTGATGAGGGAACTCCTCGTAAAATGTTTGTTCCCATAGAGGACACAGCCAAACAGCATTTGGCCCTTGATTTGTTGTCAGGATACTGCACTTGACTTTCTATTATTTGTTCCGTATATTTTTGATTGAATGTAAATTGTTTTGTTGACAAAGGTCTGCAGTCTCCTTATCTCCTAATGTTTATCCTGTGGGTAGCTAAAGACAATGACTTATCAATAACCTGCTCTTTGTAGTATTTCTGTGTATGACATGGGCTTTGCGTGCCTCAGACAATCAGATAAAATCTCCGAAGAGTAATAGCAGCAAAATCCAACCTTACATAAATGCAAAAGACAGACGACTCCTGCAGCCATTAGTATCGACCCACACAGGCTATGAAAGGAAGAGGACATTCAGGTAAACGCTGTCTTCTGAGAGATACGTTTCTGAGGGAGATAATTAGTTCAACTGTTGTCCAACTATGTTCAACTTTAAAAAAAAAAAGTTTTAATGGTGTTTTGCTTTGGATTTAGAAAAAGGAGCCTGATTTATGTAGCCTTGGCACCTTTTTATTTTAAAGAATAATAAGCAAAAATTGAAAGCGACGCACCATTAGTAGGTAGGTGGGCAGCAAAGCAGGTACTTTACTGATACCATTAGGGATGCTGTAGTGTTACAGTAGCCAGACACAGTACAGTGATTCAATAATAATAATAGCAATGATAATAATAATAAAAATAATAATAATTTTAAAATAATTAATTAATAAACACTGGAACATTAGTATGTTGTAAAGTTATCTGTTAACAGAGAAGTTGTGATATAGTATGTGTGTGTGTGTGTGCGTGCGTGCTGGTATACCTTACCTTACCTGTGTCCCCAAGACTGCAATGAAAAAACTAAAAATTTCTTATGGTTATGGTTAGACCTGGTTAGGGGTTAAGGTTGTCGTAGTTAGCATTAGCATTAGCATTTTTCCCATAGAAATGAATGAGCGGTCCCATAAAGATATGTTTACCCGAATTGTAGAAGAAACCAGAAACAGAATGTTGCGATGTGACGGCTTCCTGTATATAACATGCAATGTCGATAGTAACGTCACACGTCAATACATCTCAGCATGTGGAGAATTCTCAGCAACAAGCTCATCCTGCAGCAGTGTGAAGGAGAGCCATTAAGGTCTTTCTTGCACAAAAGCCTTATACTGAACAATGCATTGGGTCTCTGCACAGTTCAGGACTTTATTGATTTTTAAAGTTGCCTTATTATCTGCCGCAACTGGGTCTAAACACTACCTATAGCTGTTGTCCGGTACAGCTACAGTGCCCAGAAAGATGGCGCGATATTCTCCTTTAGAATCTGGTACAGAACAGAAACCCACTAGTGGTTCTGTCAGTAATGGCAAAGAGCATCTTTCAGTTGTTTATCCTGAGTAAAGACACAGGGGAGACAGTCTTGTATAAATGTAAAAAAATCTAAATAAATAGCTGCCTCAAATGATTAATTAAAGCTTGTTTTATACATGAAAATATCCAGTTTTAAATTATATTTACCTTTGGCTTCAGGCTTCAGTGCTCATATCTGAATGAAATATAATTCACCTTCCTTTTTCATTTCAGTTCTTAGAGGAGGCGACTGTAAGGTACATTACAGTCAGCAGGTTCTTAATGGCAAGGAGCACTATTAAATGCAGTGAATCATTTTGTTTTTATTTGATCGACTGTATTTTGACCTTTTTTGTTAGTTTTATTTAAAATTTCCTGACATCTTCCGGACATACCAATAACTGCAGTGCAGTGTAGTACCAGGAAAATAAGAAAGAAGTTGATTTGTTTCCTGTAGTTATTTTACTAATTCTTGAGTGGGACATCTTGAATTATTGATTTCCAGTGAATGTTCAGTGCCATGACGAATCTAACACAGATTTGCAGTTTATAGCGTTTTGGAATAATAAACTAACTTAGAGTGTAATAAAAGGACAGAGTTGTACATTTAAAGTTAGGGATGTGTCCAAAAATGCTTTAGCATGTGGCGAGTATTTGCTCCAGTGTGTGGTGACCCACATCAGATGAAGCTGTCTTATTAAAAAAATTAACTGATATTGGTGGGTATTAAAGGTGCATGAAAGGTGAAATTGTGGAGCAATTATTTATATAAATTTGCTGTAATACATTATATTTCTTGCTTGTTCCATGTGTGGCCCAAACATGAGAAAATTAATAACACACTAAACTCTGTTAATTACTGCAAAGTACGACACTAATGACATTTATCAAGCAGTAAATAAAGCCTGTTTTTTACGCCTACTCAAATGGAACATGTTAGTCACGGTTTCAGATCAGGATATGACATGCAATTGCTCCAAACCAGTATATACTCCAGACTCTTCCACAGGAAAAGGGCTACGTCATTTTTAATTGTTGGAAAAAAAACTACAGTGAAAAGTAATGTTTAGTGACAATTAAACTTCACAACTGTATTTCAGTTTCTTTTCATTGGAGAGAAAAAAAATGTTTTAACGCAGAGAAAGCAATTGACGTACAAATTGAATTTAACACGTTTAATTGCATCACCCCCATTAAAGACCATTAATCATCCATCCATCCTCATGTTATGCATCCAAAAAGGGGTTGTGGGACTGATCATATTTATATTTATTTGGGTCAGCAACATTTCATCCATTTCATTTGCTCAATTTAAAATATATTCTTGGGATTCAGTTGAGGCGAGGTGGAACAATAATCTGTCAAGTGAATAATATTTGCTTTTGAGCTCATTAAAAGACAAGCACTTGTTATTCTTGTCTGCAGGCTTGAATCGCGACTCCACAGTCCTTTTGCATACACTACATTTCAAAGCCTGTTTAAATACAACCCGCACTTAAAATACATCGTACCATATCGATAATAAGCCTCTTGAGTCAGATCCCGTTGGTCTTAAGTCACTTAGTCATCATGAAAACCTTGACTTTCTCCCACATGAGGAGCTCTACTTACCTATTTATGGTGGCTATTTGAGATTTTCTTTCGGCACATTGCAATTTTGATGTCTGCATGCCACAGGTCCATGAGTGACTCAACCGCTCTGAAATTTTCCCTCAGCCAGTGGGAGCGCAGTTGATGACGCCAAAGCCATTGGAAACCTTCAAACTATTCAGCTTCTCACCTGCCGCCTTAAAGGTGGCCTTGTTCCTTTCGGCTGTTTTTTAAAAACTATTTTGGCTCCTGGTTTGTTGGGTAGTTTTTCATTTCATCGTTTTTATTTCAAGTGCATATCAATACTGTTCAGAAAATAGTGCTGTATGTAAAATATGGCCAAAGGATTGTTTGTTATGCTGAACGGTAACAGAGTCAAATCCTTTTAAGAGCTTGGCTGACTTCTAATACTTATTACTGCATTCCCCAAAATCTGTTGCTCCATAATTCTCGTTTTAAATTAAGCTTAATAGAACTGATGTCCATTGTAATCGCATAATACAGAGGACACAGGTTGACAATGTAATATGCCAAAAAATATCTGATTGAGTGGTCCATGGTTTTAGAAAGTGTTTTTGCCCTGTAAACACAATAATTGCTGCTTATAGATGGATAAAATTAAAGAAAAGTCATACCTGATGTCAAAGTAATTCTGTTCTCCTAGATAAAATATGATGCTTTTCTTAAAATTACCATTCTGTAGCTATATCACCATAAGCTTCATTGGTCCCGTGAGGGAATTCCTTTCCTCTTGCGCCTCCAAAGTCCAATTCATGCTGCATCAGACTGGTCATTAGGATAACAAATGTCCAGTTAGAACAGAGAGCATGTGCCTATTCCTGTCACTACGAAGAGAACGGTGTGCTATATTAGAAGATTGCTTTAACAAGTGCAATGTCTTAATAGTTTTTCAAATCACAGCTCTTGCTCTTTTTTGCACAGCCGGCTTTTATTAATGCATAAGCTGAATTTGCTGATTTATGCTATTTGTAATCTATAATTATACGTAGCTTGCTGATTCTTCACCATTCCTTACATGTAAATACGTCCGGGGAACTTCATCAGGGAAGCCATACCTGCAAGGGAGTGATGGATGTAGATGGATGGATGTAAATACAGTAGTGACATATAATGCAGGGTAACGTATCCAAGATTCTCCCCCACGGCTAAAATAAAAAATAAACATAAATGCCCTTAGGCAATACATTCATTTTCAAATCCACCCAGGGACGCCCAGTTTCTTCCCTAGCTTTCCTAGTTATTGTAATTCTGTAGGTCTTTCCAGAGATGGATTCTGAGCTTTTACGGCTCTTTCTGTCTGGAGCAATGTTATGGAACAAAGGACTTTTCGTTTTTCGGTCTAAATTCACATGCGACTATGGTAACCATGAGTTTTTCATCTCTGCATAATAACTTTCAAACAGAAGGTGGTCCTTTCGTCCTGCAGAAACCAACATGACTAAACAACACTGGAGCCTAATTATGAATATTTAATAATTTGTGTCTACAAATTAATGATTTAGGCATTTCACACATTTGACTGCCTGTTACAGTTAACAGTTTCACTAACCGGGAAAGTTTTTGACAAATAATGATGAAATGTGCTAGAATCTTATTTAATGTGGTGCTAAATAATTCATCTGTTCAGGCTCGACCACCTTAATTGCTAATTTGTGACAGTGTTGAACAGTAAATCGGATTTGTTAGTAAGTGGAGCTTAGCGTTACAGAAAACAGGTTTGTTGCTGAGCACGAGACAAGTGTCTGGCGGTGTTGGGCACCTCAATTTGGAATAACAGATCGATAAACAAATGACCAAAAATATCCTTCTGGTTTCTCATGCTGAAAGAAAGCTGGTTGTCGTGCATCAAATATGGTGAAATTGATTTAATGCATTTCATTCACCTGTAAGATGGCTGTTTCCGGTTCCAGATCGTTCGATTTAGATAAAAGGGCTGCTGCTCAGGCTTGGCTTCTGCTGCCCTGCAGAATCGTTAATGCTCAGCAGTTCCTCCTTCCCTTTTCTCAGACGCCTCGGTATCCCGGAGACCTGTGGCCGGCTCTGTGCTGCCATCCAGCGAGCTCTCACTGAGCACGGAGCTGCCACGTTTAATCACACTGCGCTGTACAGAAGGCCTGGACTCTAAAGGAATGGCCTGCCCTGGTTTCTACTGCAAAATCTTCAGTGTGAGGGAAGGTGCATCCCAGACAGGATGTCAACCCATTGCTGGTAAATCAAGCGTGAACATTTTCGGCCACACAGTCACAGAATCGGCGACAAAATGTGATTTTCGCGTCACCGCCTTCAGTCTGATCTGACATCAGTTAAGATCCGGCTCGTAAAACGGCACAAGCTTTGAATAGGTTAAAGTCATTTCTTGAAGCAGAATTTAGTGAGTCGAACTTCTCAGAAGTTCGTTTCTTTGGAAACGATGTGGCTGGCAGAAGTGGGGAGAGAGAATCGAAGAGTAGGGGTACAAAACCTGTTACACAGTATGAAGTCGGGCTGTGGAGGAGTTGGGGGGGGGGGGGGGCTCTGTATGGCTAAAACGGCATTGCCGCAGTATGGAGCTGCACAGCGTGGCAAATGCTATCTGGCAGTACAGCTTGGTGAGGGCTGCAGATCTGACGGGCACCTACTCTCCTCTCATAAACAGTGAGGGGCAGCAATTAAATGCGACACGAGAGCCCCGCCTGCGTGCGGCACATCCCGGCCGCTCGGCCGTCTTACGCCGTCAGTGACTCAGTGGATTAGCGGGCCTTTGGTGAGCTGAGCGCTCCATTTCCCAGAGACAAAGCAGCGTTAAAAACACACAGGATAAGAGGTGTTGGGTGCTAACGTAGCCGAAGTATCTCCCAGGCAGGTCTGTGTCTGCCAGCCTCTACAATCACTACGACAAAGACAGATGTAGGTAGTGAGAGCTGTCAGCTTTGCTGAAAGAAGGTGTTTATGTAAATAGACAAATGAAGAGAGATTACACAGAGGCTTGTTAGTAATTTTTTGAGTGCAAAAATGATGCCTTTTATCTCACACAGCTTTCATGTAATCCTGGGGTTAATGATTTTCACAGTTTGCGTTATTTATTTCGGAAGTGATTTTTTTTTATAGTTACTGCCTCATCTCAATGAGGGTGTATTTACAGTATATATCTATTTTACTTCTCTTATCTCTTCCATATATGCTTACATATAGATAGTTTAGGCCAGCCAGACTTGCTCTTACTTTATCACATGTGAACTAGCACGAATTATAGAAATGTTTAATCTTAGAAAATTCAACTAGTGGTGAAACTTAATTTACGGGAAGTCTGAAAATAACTTTTTCTCCATGTGTGAGTCACATGTAGGTGCGCTGCTAAGGGAGGAAAGTCAGGATGGTTCCAGGAGTCCCTGAGTGACAGGGACCATGTCAAATGGGGAAGTTAATATGATTGGTCTGGTTTGGGGGGGCCAGTCTGACACGTTTTTATGGGACCCAAAGACTCTAACGACACGTCTGATCAGATGGCTGTAAGAAACTGATGCCCATGCATGTCAGGTAAACCACATGTTCAACTTGGAGGAATTACTGAATGCAAGAAACTGGAACGGAGAGGCAGACTGGTGTCATTATCTTTTGATAAGTAGGTTGGTAGCACATCGGTTCACTGCTGTAAGAATACCAGCAATATTCAGGTGGTAATGAAGCTCAGATTCTCAGTAAGTAAATGGTCCAACTCTAATGCTCTAGATAATAATAATAATGAGGAAGAAGAAGAAATTGTTGTTGGAATTGGCATTGTGGATTACTGGGACAAGAACATGAGGCACAAATAAGGATGTTAGAAGCCAACTTTCTAACAGGGAAGGAGCATATGACTGCAGAACAGAGGTGCTGAGAATGAATGTTTTCCTGGGTGATGTGTGCTGGGCATTTTAACAGCGGCAGGCGCTGCAGTCATATTTCTGCTGGTAGTCAAATTCAGCTGTTATGATTTTCTCCAAACTTCCCAGCAAAGCCCATTGTCCATTAACCCCCCCCCCCCCCCCCACTGATTGCTCAATAGCTCGTTTTTGCTGCCTCGCTGATTATACCTTTTTGAT
>JABFEB020000038.1:9414533-9429927 GCA_019775895.2 Stomatorhinus ivindoensis | reverse complement strand
ATACCTTTTTGATCTTTGAAACACCCGTTTGCTTTCAGATGATCAGTATGTGATGTTCGTTACACCGTGAAAATTACTGGTGCGGTGTCTATTTTTCACTCCATCCATCTTAAAATGACATTCTTGTCTGTATTGCTCTCAGTATTTATTGTTGCATCATGAATTTGCAAAGTATTATGTTTGTAATTCTTTACTACTTTCCATATTACGGTGTGATGTGCGGCTACAACAGTATGACAAATTGCCATGATATCCACTTAGATCTCAATATCATGATTTCTGATATATCACTCTTTAACACGTGATGCTACTCAATGAATGAATTACACAAACAATACAAAAATGAAAAATTACTACGTTAATTTAGTCCTTACTAATTCTATTCATCCCACGACTGTTTTTTTTAATGACTATGAAATACAGCTCTCCGTGGAATGGTGTTGAATTCTGTGGAATGCGTTTTTTTCTGGCTTCTACAACTGCCACACCCTTCGATCACCCAGCTGTTTCATAGATTATCCATAAATTAAGAAAAACATTAAGTTGCCCGATTGGCTGAAGATCTCCAAGTCAGAGGTCCCAGGGCTATTAGAGTTTGAAGTGCCTGTTTTAGCACATTTCTAGCATAGAAACACTCACACATATTAATGTAACGGATGATTTTCTCAAAAATGGTGTCTCAGATTTCATGTTGCCTGTTTCGGTCATTACAGCTTTACCACATGCTCTACAAATCAGCAAGTCATTCTCTACTGTAAATCCATCTTTTTCTGAATTCAAAATGCATCGACACAACAAATTCTTTGTGGCGGGTCACCATTAGCGTGAATTGCACCCTCTGTGTCCCCAGAATATGCGGACATCTTTAGACCATATTTTACTAGCTGGTCAGCTAACCAAAGGCTGATGTCCTCTATGGGGGTGTTGGGCTTGCACATCTGTTATTACAATTACAGCAAATTATCACAGTTTTAGGGAATAAATCTGAATTAACTGTCAATTGAAAACATTCAATACGATGGATATTTCATGTGCTAATAATACTTTATTAGCATATTTGTGTATCACGGATATTAATGTGTTGTGATATAATCATTTAAACCACGATACATAGCAACACTAATGATAACTCATATTTTTGTATGATGATGTACTGTCATACCGTCGTAACATTCCACCTTTTATGTGACGTGCATAATTTCTGCCATTGTTATAGTGTGATTTATTTAATTTATCTCAGTGTTCTAGCATGATGCATTTGTTTAATGAATGAACCATTGAGTGAGACACACATCAGGAATCCAGAATCAGTGTGGTGTGACACTGTGTGCTTTTGTTTACAGAAGCTAATAATTCTCTAAAACGGGTTTCATAGTGGGGGAGTGACGGGAACATTTCCAGATGTTTATAAAATGTGTTAAATATCTTATTAACAGTAACCACAACTGGCTGATTGCGATAAATGTACCAAAGCTCCTCCCCCCATCCCCAGTCGCTAAATGGGGGTCATGGGTCCGTGTACTTTTTTGGGGGTCATAGGCTGAATAGTTTGGGAACCGGGACTCTAAAAGCATGTGACAGGAAGATGTGACAGAACCCTGGGTTGTCGTGGTCCAGGGTGATAAACACCCAGCAGAATTTTTCACAGGGTGTTGGGGGGGTTGTTATATCACCATGCCAATTAATGCCCTGAGTATAAACTGCCTACACACAGCACATTAAAAAAACACTCAGTGACGGTAATGCTCAGGTGTTAATGAATGCCCTTCTGTGCTGGTTATGATAATTGTGCACCGCATGTCTGTAATTTTTAATCCCTGGTTTTGTTATCAGCAATTTCCTTTGCAAGGCTCTCATTGGCAAAACTATGCAGAAAACTCTATGTATGTTCAATACATAATATATTTTCCACACTGATTTGCTCAAAGAAATACATATAAAGACAATTATTCCCATTGTTTGTAAGGTTTCTTTCAATAATAGTTTGGTGACACTTAAGGCCATGTTTTTAGTAATTTATAAACACGTTCATAATGCATTATAATGCATTCATAAAGCATCATAAACAGGATACAAATATTTATACAAAGGCATAAGACATTATAACCGTGTTTATTATACATTATTAATACTTTATGAAGCTCTCATCTATAATGCATTATTCATACCTTCATAATACAGTACAAAGCATCCTTAATTCTTATACACACCATTATAATGCTTTTAATAATAAAAATAGTAAAAATAATAATAAAGTAATTTATAAACATAATAATAATGCATTCATAATGCATAATACAAATGGGTAAAACATGTTATGCCTTTTGATAAAAATTTATAGCAATGTTTATCATGTTGTATGAATGCATTATTATTAGTTATGAATATGTTTATAAATTACTAAAAACATGGCCTTAAGTAAAGTGTTACCAACAGTTCTTCCAAATTAAATATATGTAAAGAAGGGGTTGCTTTTTCTACACCAAATCTAGTCAGAATGACTAACCTTGAGTGAATTAATTGTGTTATTTTGATTCACCTGTTGAATTTTTACCTAATGAACAATTTAATATATAAATATTAAAGTATGAGACTGGGTTCATAGTAACATCACCTCAACTTAATAAAAAAAAATCTGCGGTGTTAATTATGGACTAAATGAGACATAAGGCTAGTGCAAAGATCTGATGAGACCTATCTTTTCTAATTAAAATGACTTGCCTGCTCACACCCTACTCTTGCTGAATTTTTATTATACATTTTTTAGAAAGTGCAAGCATAGTGGCGTAACTGTGAATCCTGTTTTAGCTCAGACTGTCTCCAGCACAGCTGGAACTAAAACAACAGGTTTCAAATGAGTTACATCACATGCATGTATCACTTTTCAGTCTTTCAGTCTTGTAAAAAAATGCATGTTTAAATACATTTATGAAATTAAATAATTATGTATAAAGACATTATGTAATAATTACAAAAAATAAGTCATGAATCATATTGGCAGATTTAAGTAGCATTTAAACAAAAATAACATATTTGCCTCAGATTTTTTCTTCTCTGATAATTATCGAGACCGTTCTGCACAGCTATGTTATGTAATCCTGTGACCTCGGATGCCAACTGTGCTGTCCTTTAATGCACAGGTTTTCATTTTGAAAGCACAGTGCACATAATTTCCTAGTCAAGTTTGAGACTTGCGTTGTATTAATGTATCAGCAAATATGCTAATATTTTATATAAAATTAAGTGCTTTATCTCCACACCCTCTTTCATGTAATTTAATCAACAAAAAGAGGTTTTTATCTCTAGTTGCCTAATATGGGACATTAAGTGGTCTTGCCCTATTGTATTAATGTTAAACTTGTCTTTACATTTGAATATGTTAATTTAAATACATATAGATATCATTTTTTCTTGTTACATTTTCCATTTTTACATTGATATTCCACTGTGCCTGTGGTGTTTTAAACATATCCATTATTACTGAATTTGATCATTTAAAATGACAGAAAAAAGTGCTTTTGTGCTGTGCCATGTGCTTCAGACCGTTCTGAACAGGCCCTTGATATCTAAAGGCAATTTACTGGCATGAGTGGTCATTTGACCAAAAATAGCCAATCACTAACAGTTTAATGCTGTTTCAAAAAATCACACCATAATTAAGCTGAAATATGTATTTGAAAGGTAATTTGGTTTTATTTTACATGTGCTCCAGTGGAAGTTTTCATAAACCACCCGTTTCTACTTAGGGCTGTCATGATATCACATTTTATAGTGGCCAAAAGAATTCACAATAACGATATAATCTTAATAATCAGGGCTTTAGATAATGGGTGTACCCGCGTATTTACACCTAGCAAAATCTGTCAAGATGCCAGCTTTTCACAAATTGGTAAGCAAATTAGTAGTACACCTAAATTATTAACGAGATGCATATTGTGACACCCAAGAGTTAATCTTTATAAATCCTTATGTTTAATAAAAGTATGAAACTTTAAACGGCAAAAAAATCGCCACTCACTTTTTTTAACTTATCCACAATATCTCTGCTTTTATCATGCCTGCCGCCCTTCTCTTCACCCAGACTTGAGTGCTTATCGCTTCCATGATTTACCCAAACAGTAGCATGTTGTCATGACCTGCTCGTCCGATCCTCCTGTGTGCCACCACCCCCGCGTTACCTCGTGTTAATTCCCGATTGTGATCACCTGTTGCCTGTTATTTTTTGCTTGTCTTGTGTATGTTCCACGGAACATGTTTCCACTGCTCTGGAGTGCAGTGACAGCGTGCTTTACACCACTTCATCCAATGCCTGGCAATGCGCTTCACGATGTGAGGCTTGCATGCAGCTGCTCAGCCACAGAAGTCCATTCCATAAATCACCCAGTGCAGTTTTTGTACTGGGGTTAATGGAACTTTAAGTTTGGAACTCCGCAGTTATTGAGTCAACAGAGCATCGCTGACTTTTCTGCACTGTGTGCCTCAGCATTGGGGGGTCCTGCTCCCTTACTTTACACTGTCAGCAGCTTCATGCCTGTGTTTCTGTTATCCCTAAACGCTTCCACTCTGCAATAAGAATCTGCAATACTATCTAGCAGGGGAGAAATTGCACAAACTGACAATGCAAACGTGGCATCCTCTGACAATGCCACACTTCAACTCACAACTCTTCAGAATGACCCATTCTTTGACAAATGTTTGTGAACCTGATTACATGGCTAAGTGCTTGATTTTACACACCTGTGGAAATGGGGCTGAATGAAACGCGTGAATTCAATGATTAAGTGGCGAGCCTCAGTACTTTTGTCCATATAGTGTAAGTTAAGAGAGATTGTTTGGTTTAGTGTGTTATGGCTCAGCGGAGTTGAAGGCTGGCTAATCCTTTTTGGGAAGTTGCGTAGGGCTTGTCAATGTCATTTTATCAGAATAAAAGGAAAATGTGAATATATCAATACAAAAGGTAAACACCGATAATTTCTTTTTGAAAGAATTCAACTTAATGGGGAAATGACACCTGAATATTAAAGAACAACACAGCTGTATGTGAGAATCTGTTTACCTTGACCTCTTGCATGTATTTTTTAAGTTCATTTCTTTGATGTTGTTTATGCAGGGAAGGCAAACTGACTGTGCTGAAACTGGGTGGGACAGAGTTAGAGGTTTTACAGAAATGATAGATGCCACAAAGGATGATTTTCTGAAACCCGTTCAAGGGTCAAGATGAAAGACCACAGATTGTGTGTCAGACCACAAGAACGTCACTGTATTGTCTGCACTGGTTGCACAATGTACTGTATTTGTGGCAGGTTGAATTTTTGAAACACAGATGAAAAAGGCTCAGGTAACAAATTTTGTTTGTTGTTGGCATGTTTTTTTGTGGGGATATTTGCTATATTTGCAAATAAAATTTCACTCTAAAATCCATCTATCCACCCATCCATCTTCTGATGGCTTTTCCTTGTCAGAGTGGCAGGGGAACCTGGAGCGTATCTCAGACAGCACAGGAAACAAGACTGTGGTACCCTGGATGGGAGGTTGAGCCTCAAATATTTACTCCAAAATAAAGTAGCACGACTAAGTTGTTTTCACATTGTCAGAATCCATTTAGCCTGTGGGATTTGAAACTGAGAAGCAGATGAGGGGGCAGGTTTTTAGCCTTCAGCCTGTGATTAGATTAAATGCCTTTCACAGAGGTGTTGATAAAAGAAATCCATCCGTTTTGTGCCGTGTTTTCCTATAAAGGTCCGTTCAATGTCTGTGGAAGCTGGTGTCCATCACCATGGTAACAGCTAGGCAGTAGTAAGACAAAGACTGCAGGAATCCAGAGTAATAAGAGTGCATTTGCTTACAGTAATTGTCCCATTTGCTAGAAATGACACACGCAAGTCCCAATATAGCAATACCCTGTTTTAGACTGTATAATGTGCTTGGCTGTTATATTAATTTGTATGCATCATTGCATTCACAGGAATGTATTAGCCAAGAAATAATTTAGCAATGTTACCTAAATGTTGCCTTACGTTAAGAAAATATTTAGTCAGAGTATTGTAAAGGACATGGCTTTTTCTGATTGCCAGTGATGTGATTATGTAACGGTAACATGCAAAAAACTTGTAAAAGTGTATTATCAGTTCTTGCTTTTGATTCTGAAAAACATTTGACTTGCAGATAGATCACAAATAAAAGTGCAATTAACATGGTAATAGTCCTGTGCCTCTGGGCATTACAGTTGTCCTTGCTGTCATGATCACCACAGTGTCATGTTTTGGGATATTATTTTGATATTTTTGACAATGATATGAATGCATTATGAAAATACTGTACTGTTTTAAAAAGATTAACGTCTTTTCATTTTTTTAAAAGATACAATGCAGTGTTCATTAGACAGTGCATACAAGAACCATATTATCATATTTGCTCTACACCCGATGACATTGCAGTGATGAGCACTGTTGCTTTGTACCCCTGGGACCTGGGTTCGAGTCTCTGCCATGTGTGTGGAGTTTGCATGTTCTCCCCGTGTCGTCGTGGGGTTCCCTGCACATTCTCCAGTTTCCCTCCCACAGTCCACGAACACACTGAAGTGAATTGCAGTTAGCAGATCATCAGTGGCGTGTGTGTGCGTGGATCAGTTGCAGTGGGTTGGCCCCCCCATCCTGGGTTATTCCCTGCCTTGTGCTCATAGCTTCGGGATGGGCTCTGGACCCCCCACAACCCATCAAAGGGCCAGTGAATATGGAGAATGGATGGTTGATTTCCACCACTCCCTAGTCAGTCATTATTCTGTATTGCCTTACGTTCCAATATTGCCCATCACAAAGCATAAATGAATGTTACATTTATATAAATCTTCTCAAGACACCCAAAGCACTTTACCGAAGCCGTGGGGAACCACTTCAACCACCACTGTGTAGCCCCCACCTGGATGATGTGACGGTACGCTCACCACTGAGTAGCTAAGGTGGTGAAGGGGCAGGGGAGAATTTACCAGAGTAATATTTTGATAATTTATATCTTATGTAGTCAGGTTTTCATATGTAGGATGTTGTATCCTTGAGGGCTGCAGGAAACGTTAGGATTTATCACATTCACACAATACACCTAATTACTCATATTTGTGGAATTATATTAATGAAACATAGTGATGGGTGATTAATCTCCCGAGGGGGCTGTAATGGTTGCAGCGCATAAACAACCCAAATTGTATGTCAAGCGTCTGTTTGTCAAGCACTGGGAGTCTCTGAAGTGCCCCTCCTTCACTGGGTGTTCGGAGGGGAGGTGCAAACAGGCTCTCCCTAAATCTTAGAAACATACCTTCACAGAGCAGTCACTGCGCATAACCTCCGAGAGCCGCTGGTCAGCGGCACCTGGCGAGATTCTGCCTCGACAACGGTGCGTACAAATGAGATTAGGACGGCTCACATCACAGGAGCACCAGGACACCTCCATGGGTGCTTGGCATTTTTTCCAGGCCATTTGCGTGCACTCGCAGCACCTCTAGTCAGAACAGTCGCAGCAGTGTTTCTGACGGTGTTCTGCAGTGCCTTCCCTCATTCCACAGTTTGCCTGCCGCAGTCTCAAATAATTCTGAAAGACAAAAAAGGAAGACAAATTATAAATAGCCTAAAAAAGTTTAGAAGTCCGTCCCCAACATAGTAAGCAGCAAAATGCATTCCTCTCCCCTGTAAGTATTACCCATAATTCATAGGCCTTGGATATGCAAGAGCTGCCAGTGACTAAGTACAGAAATGCAGCCATTAAATTAAACCCAAAGCGAGCGGGAGACACGGAACCTGAAAAAGGAACATGTTAATAAAGGAACACAGGCTTTAACTTTTTGATAGCACTGCTTTGAAAATATCTACTTCAGGCAAAATGTCACTGACAGGTTAGCTATTGGGCTCCTGGGCGTTAAAAGTTTCTCTTAAATGGAGAAAACAGTACCACTCAAAATACTATCAAATGTTTGAAATGTTCAAATTTTTTCCCCTTATATCAACAGCCATTCAATATGCATAAACTAATAATGTATTGCCACGCAATACATCTCTGTATGTTGTATAAGACACTATATAAAATAAATTGAACTGAATAATTATTAATAAAAAGTGTAATCACAGTGGCTCATTATGGAGGGTTTATATACGACAGTTCCCTCTAAGTTACTCTCTAATCTTATAATCATCCGCACCAGGTTTGTGCACCTGAATCCGATTTTAGGCATTTGATGTGATCATTAAGGAAGGGCTGCACTAACTTTTTCTGTACAAGCAAATTGGATCCCTGCTGATTTATATAAATGATTGCAAAGCACAATTTTCATTGTTTGTCAAATTAGATTACTAATGATTGAATTACCAATATTGTTGAAATGAAAATGAGATATCCTTATGTCAAATTATTTTGAATAAAATAAAACGTTTTGCGGGGTGTGATTACTTTTTCACAGCCGTGTCTATGGCTCTGACAGTGCGGCAGTAAGATGAAAGAGGAGAGAGCATGTAATTTGTGACTCGGGGGCTCTGTCTCACAGTGGCAAGGTCAGAACCATGACCAATGTTATTTGTCGATTATTTACAGTGGTATTTTGGTGGCGTTGTCTTCTGTGTTAGACCTGAAGGACATTTTCATCATACTGTGGAATAACTCAGCCGAGTATGAGGGAATACAGAGAGCCTTAACTCAACACCAAGCACTGCCAATGCAACAAAATCAGAGTTGCCGACATTTTAGGTTTATAATGGCGTAATATGGATTTGCCGAAAGAATTTTTTGCGCGAGTATGAGAGTCTGAAAGTGTCACCAGTTGCGTGCAAATTACAAGCTTTCTCAGCTAGCTGCTAGTATCCCTGGAGACGACATTAAAAGGTACATTGCATGAAGCTCGCTGTTAGTTGATTAGGTGAGTTTGCCAAATGTGGAGGTTTAATGTGAGAGGTGCAGAGGCAGCATGGTGAGGTTCGGCTGTTACATACCCCAGACCACAATCAAGGGAACCACAGCTGCCAGCTGTTGGGTCAGTGGTTTAGCTGCAGTATATTGGCTGGAACAGATCACTGCCAGATGAGGTCAGAAACTTTTGTCAGTGTTTATACATGCATTTTGACGACAATTATTGTGAATGTATCAGATATACGGACACTCCTCACTTAACGACCTAGCTGTTTAACGACCGCCCGGACTTACGGCCAGCTCTCGACCAGTCCGTATTGTACGCTGAGATTTTTGGCAGCGTGCCGTCTAAACTTCACCCTTCCTTAGTGTAAGTCTCATTCCTACAGTCGCTCAGCTTTCACTACACTGGTGTTCGCAATCTCTGATTGCCTGTATTTACAGTACACAAACGTAAGTGATGTATATTACAGCTGAAATTCCTCTATTCTGTTTATTACAGGATACAGTTCACTACTGTATAAGCATTTATAAATATACTGAAAATGTTATAAATGGTTCAATGGTGACATTATAACAATATGTAAAGATGGTTGACACAAACCCAGTACCAGAGCAGTATGCTTGAAATATCAGTAAGGAAGGCTTCTCATTTATCGACCAATTTACTCAATGATTGGTCAGAGGAATGGACTTTGTTAAGTGAGGGGTATCTGTATTGTAGTTTATTTTAGTTTATTTAAGATTTGGGAGCAATATAAAATGTCAGGTCATTGAGGGACAGAGGTAGTATCTGAACATTACCATTTGTTTGAGTTAATATACAAGGAGGTCTGTAACAATATTTCATTATTGTAATATTCCATTACATTATATAATTAACTTATGGTCTGTCATGATGAGAATGCTGAATTACTTCTGACAGCTACTCAGAGTAATGGGGAAGATGTGTTTATTTTCTGAGAATTTTTTTTTCATTTTAATATATTAAGACAACTTGATCAGTAGTATTTACAGCTATCTATACAATAGTTCATTACAGCATGACAAATAAATGTAAGATGCTCAATTTCTGCCCTATGGCCGAGATACCCATGTTCGCCTCAGTTGACTGAGACTCTCAGGAGAGATGGCTGAATCTGATTAATTGACATTTATGTTTTTAATTATAAAATCAGCAGGCAAAGGGCTATTTCAGAATTTTTTTGGAAATGTCATTGAGAACAAGGAGAAATGTGAATTACGGATTCCAGTCTTTGGCCTGATCCTTTGATCTTTTTCATGACAGCCTTCTGTGACTTTCAGCCAACAGTTTTCCCCTTGGTTACAGCATGTTCTGTTTGGACCACTGCAAATTTTCTTTTCAGTTATGAAGGATATCGTTCTGTACAGTCTGTTTATTTGAGCGTTTATGATCTTTTGTCTCCCTTGTAACATCAAAATGGTTCTTTCTCAACTGTTACAATGGTTTTGATTTCATGTTATAGTCATACTGATTACCAAGCAAACGTATCAAAAGAGAAGAGATTTCTACGGTTGAAGCAATTTTCACATTATAAAATCACGTTGATTCCATATTGAAACTTTAAGTACTGGCATTCTGATTGCTTTTGATTGAAATGAATGTCAGAATCATGTTAAAGTAAGGACACTGAATTCAGTCCTGTACCTTCGATGTTTGTATTTGTAAATTAGTTAAGGGCAATTTTTTAAGGCAGTTAAGCAGTTCCATGAGAACTGGACTTGACTGGCCCGCACAAATCCCTGACTTCAACCACATCAAACACCTATAACAGCGATTGCAAGCCAGGCCTTCACATCCATCATCAGTTCCTGACCTCACAAATGTTTTTATGGATGAATGGGCAAAGATTCGAACAAACACACTCCATAATCTTGTGGAAAGCCTTCCCAGATGAGTGGCAGCTGTTATACCTGCAAAAGGGGGAGCAACTCCATATCGATTCCTGTGAATTCAGAATGGAATGTCATAAAAGATCCTGTGGGTGTAATGACCAGGTGTCCCAAAACTTTTATCCATATAATGTAGGAAACAACATCCAAAGTGAATACAGTGGTACCTCAGAACGCAAATTTAATCCGTTCAGAACTCCGAATTGAATCCTGCAAGTTCGAGTTGTGATCAAATTTTCCCCATAAGAAATAATGCAAAACCAATTAATTGGTTCCCAGCCCCAAAAATTGCACCCCCCAAAGTACGTTTCTCAAAATAGTCATTTGTAAAGTAAGACTATAAATGTATCCAAACAATGTGTAAAGTTAAAAAAACAATGTGTCCTTACCTGTAATTAAACCCCGTATTCCCTGATACCCTGACGTCTGCACCTTTGTCTCTGTTCCGTCCCCGCTCGGCACAACAATATTATTATAATTAAACTTATTAATAGTTTATTATTAATATTAAAATAATGAATAAGAAATGTTTATTTATAAATGTATTTTATTATATAATAATAATAATTTTTACTGTTACTGTCTATCATTGTCTAAATGTATTTTTACTGTCTAAATACATGTATTCAGCTAGTGTAAACATGCAAGATGTTATCACAGCTAATGCGAGGCTGAGACTGAAGCTTTACCCTTTGTTTCCACTGAGATACCTGCCGCGTGACTCATTTCCCCGCGCATACAAGTTATTTTAGGTCGGCGTTCACGGTTTGACTTCTGAGATTCAGATCGAGCTCTAGGTAAATTTTTTTCGAACTGGTTGGTTCGACTTTTAAGAAATTAGAGTTCTAATGAGGTCGGGAACTGAGGTACTACTGTATTTAACAGCCCTGTCACTGTGAAGGACATAAGGGTCATGCAGCACTGGTCATTTGACTTGACTTTACAACGCTAGTAAAGCATGTACCTTAATGAGCTATTACTCTTCCTGACAGCTGAAGCACTGACATGGATTAACATGTTAAAACAGAGTGACCAGCTAGTGAGCCCTTGTGATTTGAGGTGGGGGGTGGGGTAGCATGTACTTTTTTTCAGAAAAGATAGGATCAGCTCAGTCTTATTTCTGTTAGCACGAGGACCAATGAGTGGAGGGACCTTCTGCATTTTTATAGGGCCTGATTTATAGTGGTCCAATGAACTTAGCCAGAATCTCTTATTAAAGGATTATATATATTAAACCCCTCTCCCATTTTGTCTTTTCATAGCAAGACATGTTAGACGGACAGAAGTTGATGGTGGGGCCAGTTAAAGACATGAAATAGTCAGTATTTTTGACAGCCTGTGTATTATATTTGTAACACACCACAACTTCACCACTATGGACCATTTTGTCACCGACCTACACAAAACTGTAATGTATTCACAAGAGTAATTAAAATAGTTTTGCCTATTAATCAAACCAGGCTGAATTCTGACCTTGTCATGGACACTGAACTTCCTCCCAAAACTTAGAAAATAAATGTGACAGCCGCTTGGTCTCTCAGCGATGTCGTAATCTAGTGTCTGACAAAGGCTCATTTTGCCAAAGCGTCGCTGTGTTATTCCTTCAGCTCAGCTATGCGTGTCTTTGGGAATTATGGAGAGTGGAGTTGAGTCTGAAGGTAACTGTTTGGTCATTTTGAGCAACGACAGAAGTAGGATTACACTTTTGGGTGGTGGGCTGTCTTGGGGAATAGGCTCGTACCCTTACGGTGTATAACTTGACACCTGGGTCTGCACTTGGGATTTATAAGCTATGCCGAGGGCAAAACTGTTTCACCTTTAAAATATGCAGAGAGGTTTTATGATGTTTTTTGATGTGATGTTCTAGAAGTTTCTGCCGTGGCGAGCAACAGGACGGGCCAAATCTGCCATGTTGAGTCAGACTAGTGGCCAGGCCCAGCCAGGTGGTTCCTCCAGTCACCTGGGCCACTCCTGCTTTCCTGTCTAAGACCTACATCCACAGATGGAAGCACATAAAATGTATAGATGTACTATAATCACAGTTGGTCCTGAAAAAAACTCTGTTGGCCGTCCAGTCTGTGACTCATGGGAGTTTCATTTACATAAAAATGTTCTGAGGGCAGAAGGAGAAGGAAGTTAACCAATCAGATTGCAGAGGAAGTAGGTCCAAGCAATTAGAGGTGGTTGGAATAACCAATCGGATTTCTTGGTCGCTCCTCATCTAGTTGCTTGGAACCGCCTCCTCTAAAATCTGATTCGTTATATCTCTGAATCAGTCATTGTTCCTTCTGCCCTCAGAACATTTTTAAATAAGTAAAACTCCCACTCTCTATGGGATGCCCCGGATCCTCAGCTCTGAACCCCCCCCCCCAGCAGATCCTGAGTGTGAGTGTAAATAGGATGCACCACCAGGGTCTTGGCTCCAGACAGGAGAGCCACCAACCCCTCAGGCTCGCTAATGTGTGCAAATGAGTCACAAACCCCGCTAAACATTTATTTTGCTCGAACAGTTAATGTTTTCCAGCAAGATTGAACAGCATTTACAGTGTGAATTTTTATCTTCGCGTAACGAAATGTTCTGCTCTACAGTTATCCTTGTACTAGAGTAATTACTTGGAACATTGCTTTTCTCAGATAAAAGTGCTATGTTTGTGAATTCAGAGGTGTCCTTTTAATATGTTTTATGTAAGTGAGTTACCTCAAAAGTATATTAAAGTCACAGTTTTTAATAACAGAGAACAGAAGGACCCAATGTGGTAGATTCTGACCCCCCACATTGCCTGCCCCCCCCCTAAATTTTTTAGATGATACAGATTCCTTACTCCCAGTGATGCATTCAAACACCCCTCCAAACCCTACTCTTTAGCTCTTTAACCCTTTAACCCCTATGCTGCATTAGGTTTTGACACTTTCTCATTAGGCCATTGATATTAGACAGGGTAGTTCTCTCTTGTGAGTATCTGTATCAACGGAAATTTATAGATGTCGGGTTTCCATAATTTTAGAATAGGTTCAACATCATATTTGAAAATTAAAATGGTTTCAAAAACTAAATATGCCATAGGACATGTACGAAACATTTTCTTTGCATCTGATACAACAATGCATCCTGTTCATTTTCTACGGCTCTTCTTTCAGGCTGTTTTGTGCATGTCAAGTCATTTATGCTATATAAAACCCAAGTTCACACAGAAGAACATTTTTTTCTTCATCTTAAACGTCAGATTTAATTTTCTTTTATGTTGTGAATTGAGGCATATTTAGGCATTGATCTCGGCGGAATGTCGTAGATTCACCACTGAAACTGAAGAGCATGGACAGCTTAAGCGAGTTTGGAATGATCATCTTGCTTTGAGAACTGTGAAGCTGTCATTCTTTGATTAATTCTGTATAATGCAAACCTCTGTAAATCACTTCAAATGGCATAGGAAAAACAAGAAAATTGGCACAATTAAAATATGAGCACAGTGATAATGAGTGGGAGCAGTGCTTACAGCGAGCTCCGAATTAAGCAGATATGTTAAACCATAACAGAGGTACTATGGGATTAAGGGACAAACCCAGTTAAATTGACCAGAAGGGTCTTAAGTATACTTTCTTCAGGTAATCTCATCCCATAGACTGTTACAGGAAAGTATTGTAGCAGTCTCTCCCTGTGTCTGTCATTGTTCATAAACAAAGAAAATGTTTGGCCATCGTGGGGGCAGGTTACAAACGAGATCCATTTGCTAAGCGTTAGTCTTTGCCAAGTAATACAGTAATGGTAAAAGTAACAACACATGGTACCATGCTGTACTTTGAGCCGACAAACTGCTACAGCCATGCAATGTTTTCACAAGTGTGATAAAGTAGTGTATACGTCCATTATTATGAACCATTGTATTTCATTTTTATAATTATTAATATAATAGGCTTTATGGGAGTCCATTCATAAGTACGAGTTGTCCTTGAGTAGAATGTTCTTGCCTGTGTATGTCAGCGCTGTATGGTGTATGTATGGTTAATTTCTGTGGTCGTAAATGATGTGCTGCCCTGATGTGGTGCCATGATGTGATGCCATGTTGTGGTGCCCTGATATGGTGCCCTGATATGGTGCCCTGATGTGGTGCCCTGATATGGTGCCCTGATGTGGTGCCCTGATGTGGTGCCATGATTTGGTGCCCTGATTTGGTGCAATGTTGTCGTGCCATGATGTGGTGCCACGTTGTGATGCCATGATGTGGTGCCCTGATATGGTAGTTTTTTGCATAACTTTATTCAATTACCTATCAGTTACCTATTATTTTTAATCATAATAATATTTAATTAATTTTTACGAATATCATGCATTGAACATTTAACTATATATGTGTTAAATAAGTAACAATATATATTTATAAACATCCAGTATGCGGCAGTCCTGTGGGCGAAAATGCCTTGTTGATGCTAGAGGTCATAGGAGAATGGGCCGACTGATTCAGGCTGATAGAAGAGCAACTCTGACTGAAGTAACCACTCGTTACAACCGAGGTATCCAGCAAAGCATTTGTGAAGCCACAACACGCACAACCTTGAGGCGGATGGGCTACAACAGCAGAAGACCCCACCGGGT
>JABFEB020000038.1:9392558-9405642 GCA_019775895.2 Stomatorhinus ivindoensis | reverse complement strand
GGAAATTCATTGTGAAGTCTTAAAGCACTTATGTAAGTCGCTCTGGCTAAGGGCATCTGCCAAATGCTGTAAATGTATGTTTCCTCCACATCCTGTGTTAAAGCCCTGAAAGTATGAATTATGTCTGGGTACAAATATCAGTGAATAATGTTTTCAGACTGTTTCCAGAGTTTGAACAATATAATGTAGCATAAAACTTCAAAGATGTCAGAATCTGAGAAAGTCCCCAAATGGGTGGCAGTGACACAAATCAAAATACATAAAGTTCAAATGATCTAAAGGAAAATCCATAAATCATAATGTCACATAGTCCTAAATCGGATTACAGCTCAGCTCTGACACTGGAAATTCTCTTACGACAGGACTTGGATCAAGCCGAACACAGTCATTTACAGGGTTTAATGAAAGAGTGTTTGTCTGAAACAATGTAACACATTTCTACATGAATTGTATGCAAGGCATGCATGAGGTACATGTATTGTAATAAAATTCTTAATGGACAGTGCAGGATCAGGTGGATGTAATTCAGATGAATTTAATTCACTTAAAATTTGTAGTTCTGACCCATTTCTGCAATGGGAATGGTTCCAATTTAAATAAGAGGGGCCTTTTTCATATAACTTAATGGTGTACTGCTTTACATTGTATTCCGATTAGCACAACTGAACATGGATGGATGGATGGATGGATGCTTGTGGTGTGAAAAATAGAACATGAAATAGATGAAGAAAATGAATTGTAGACAAACGGAGATAAGATCATAGAACTGTATGCAGAATTTATTTTGCGCTGTGAAATATAGGTTAGGGGCCGGTATCTAGGCTGTGTGTAGACTACAGCGCCCCCCCCCCCCCACAATACCATGTAACTAGATGTTACCATGGTGCTACTCAGCTAGACCATCCAAAAGTATAAGGCAAATATAATGAAAAGTACTTTGAATAATAGATGGGGAAATCATTTATTCTAATTACTAATTATACCATAAATCCATACTGATTAATCCTTGATTGACAGCTTTGGTGATTACATAATTACTAATGATACATAGTGAACACCAACTGCTTTCAGTATAGTTACGGCTGCAGAAGTAGCGTTGAATCTAATCTACATCTATTTAAATAGTCGGGTGTAGCTATGAAAAGGCGTCATGGGTTGGGTCTCAGTATTAAGCCTGAGCCTCTGTACATTCATTGGCGTGGAATAATGGAGGTGGGTAATAATTCCAGGAACAAATTGAATGGGATTGACCCCTAAAAGACCAGAGGGATTCAGAATGTTCAACGTAAATTTATGATGCCATATATCTTCTGTTGTCATATTGTAAGTCAGTGGAGACACCTGTAGAATAAGTAATTAGGTACTCGAATATAATATTCTAGGATTGCACTCTCTTATTAAATTGAAGCTGTAAAAATATGTTTGCACATAAGGCTGGTAGATTTCTAATGAAGAAAGTGTCTTCTGCTTTGAAATGTTTCACCACACTAGTTCAGAGTTCGGACCACTTTTTTATCTCACTGGCCCAATCTCTAGCTCAAGCTGAGTGATGAACAAGGCATTAGGCACCCTGACAAACCTGCAGCTTTCATTTGGGAAGACAGGATTTGTGTAAGGAATCATCCCTGTAGAGCCCAGCATATTTCAGGCTCTCAGATACACAGGATTCCTCTATTTTTGGTTAGACAGAGAGGAAGAGAGATTGGCTATCTCCAGATCCCTTTCCGGTACTGTTACCCCGTAGAACAATCACAGCACTCCAGGCTCATACTCCTGGCAGCTTGAGGAACCTTGTACAATTTTCTATTTTATCTGTAAGTAGAAATAATCAGTTATTTGCTCAACTGCTCAGTATCTGCAGATGTGCCCTACATGAAAAAGAATTGGAGTATATAGCATTCACACTTTGGTTCTGCATATGGAAAAGCAGTGGAGAATTTCACCATTTGTATTTCCCCACCAAAGTGTATTGTAGGCGCTATTAATTGATATAGCACTGAGGAAAATCAGTAATAAAATGAAGAGTGCAATGTCCACATTGACCAAGTTGTGTCAATCGCATTTACATTCTGAACAGACGTTTTTCTTAGCGATGTCATGTTTCACAAATTTTAATGATTTTTTTTTTTATTCATGACTTCAATTATTAAGTAATAAACTCGCAGGCAGGCTGTTTAAAATCCATGCCTTTCCCAGAATAATCGTTAGAGGGCAAGTTTGATACGGAGTGGGGTCGTTATTGATGTACATTTTATAGTACATGCGCTAAAGTTTCGATTGTAGAGTCAATGGAGCCAATATATTTGCAGGTATGAAAATTGCCTGGTTATGCATCCTTGATGTCAATGATGTCAGTAGTATATGATTCATGGAAGAGTTAGACAGATAATTTTTTATGCTTCATACATCCCATGCAAATTTTCAGCTGTGGGATCTGTTTTCTTTAATTACGATGCCTCAGTCTGCAACAACCAATAATCAATAGTAGTTATACACCTCCCTGGTGAGGTGTTCTGGGCATGTCCCACTGGGAGGAGGCCCCGGGGAAGACCCAGGACACGCTGGAGAGACTATGTCTTCCGGCTGGCCAGGGAACGCCTCGGGATTTCCCCAGAGGAGCTGGACGAAGTGGCCGGGGAGAGGGAAGTCTGGGTTTCCCTGCTTAGACTGCTGCCCCCGCGACCCGACCTCGGATGAAGTGGGAGATAATGGATGGATGGATGGATGGAGTTATACACCTATGTTATGTGGAAAATGCCAAATAATGATAGAATTTACAATAAGATTACCATTGTAAAGCATTTCTGAATGGTTTATAATCAGGTTATTAATTAGGCCGTAACACTTTGTAAATCTTTAATAGACAATTATAAACAATAAAGTGGTACCAGAGTAATACGTACAAGATTGTTCATGTTGTAACGTAAGTGTGAAATGTTCTGTGGCTATAAGGTTCAGGGGGGCTCTGCAGATCATTGGGCAGATGTACAGGAGTAGATTTGGGAGGGGGGTGTCTGACGTGGATTACTGACTACTGTATCCCTTAATGCCTGGACATTGTGGAATCATGTTCTTTTCCACATTAGTTATATACCAACTTCTACAGTCTTTTTTTAACTAAACACTATAGTGTGCAGTCCTCACAAATCCTCATAAATATATCCCAGTTTAACCCCCAAAACAGGTTTGTCAGCCAGTGAACTGACTTCATGAAGGGTAAATAAGACCCGAGGCCTTGCGCTTTACAGCGAGAGCCCCCGTTTAGCTTGCCCTTAATTGCTGCCATTCTGTATTAGTGGTATTATTTAAATCTCATTCGGTTCTGCTCCTAGTCAAAGGTTGCAGTCGCATTTCGTAATATAATTGTGACCTGGCAGTGAAGGATGAATTCTGTGTCACATGCACTCAGCCCACTGAATCACTGAAGTGATTTTAAATTTCTCTAAATAATGCTTGATGCGGAAGCAATTTAAGATGCATGGATCTACCTGGAAATCGCACAATGTCAAGTGCTCTTCATAGCTGTATGTAATTCTTTAAAAGTTCCTTTATGGCTGGTGTCTTAATTACTGCTCTTCTGACCTAATGCTTCCTACTATCTGTTGTTGCTGTGGTACAGGAGCGCTATAAGCTTTACACTTCAAGGGTTGGCAGTTGATGTTCTACCACTCCTGTGTGTGGGGGGGGTTATGTTTACATTACATTGTGGGGACCAAATGTCCCCCACAGTGTGATTAAAAACCTGTTATATGTCCTCACAAAAATCCATGAATGCAGTCAAAAAATTTTAAATACCAAAACTTTTGTTCTTTGTTTTGTTACTTATGGTTACGGTTAGGGCTGGGTAGGAGTTAAGGTCACCATGTTGGGATTAGAGTTTTCCCCATAGAAATGAATGGAGAGTCCCCACGAAGATATAAATAAAAACCAAAATGGACACCCTAAATAAGCAGTTCAAAGATGGATATTGTCACTGCGGACATAATTTGGTCGTGTGGCAGGGTTTTACATACCTCCCACTGTAATGGAAGGTGACTTGTAGAAGCCTGAAGTCTTAACCTGAATATCTTTTAATAGTTTGCTTGGTTTCCAGTTGATGAACCGGTTGATATGATTATGAATCACAGTAGAGTCACAATCATACAGATTTGTTTGGACGAGTCTGTGTTTCAGATAGGGATGGCATTGTTTACAACACTGCATGTTTAATTTCAAGGGATGTGTTAAAAACCTTGGTAATTACTTCTGGGTGACACATCGAGGGGACGCAAGTAGTACACAAGGAATAGCAATGGGCGTAAAGCAGAGGTGTAATTGGCGGCTTATAGAGAAAGTTGGCTGAGATTGGAAATGCGGGCCATCCTGAAGGAAGCATCGTGCTTTTTTATGTAGTTTGTTACAGCAGTGCTTCCCAATCCAGTCCTCAGGGACCCACAGTCAGTCCACATTTTTGCTCCCTACTGGGAGCTGGGAGGGAGCAAAAATATGGATTGCCTGTAGCTCTCTGAGGACCAGATCAGGAAACGCTCTGCTCCAATCTTTACTATGCTGCTGCATTTCCCTTCAGTATCAGATTTTCTGCCTGTTTGTGCTGCTATCAGCTGTCCAACCTTAAGGAAATGAAAGGTAAATCGTTTGCCTCATTACCTACTGGACCAGACGTTTAAAACTCATCATGCAGTACGCTACAGTATCAAATGTATCTAATTGTTCCCACAAACACTATGCATCATTATAAAAGTGGTAACTGTCAAGAGTCAGTCCTCTTTTAAATTTTATGTTCATATATGTTTCTCTCAAGAAAAATTGCTGCCACTTTGTTATATATAATACGCATAATTAATCATCACGATTAATTTGTGCTACAAAATAATCCAGGTCAAGGCATTACAGTGGTTGTTTGGGTAATGCTGTTGATTCACATTCCGATGGTTATGGGTTTGAATTCTGCCCAGGATGTGTAATAGTCTGTGTGTGTGTATGTAGCCCACAGTAGAATGACATCCGCTAGCGTTTATCCCTGCTTCGTGCCCTGTGCCCCCCAGGATCGACTGCAATGCTGTACTTCCACAATGGAAGATGTGGGGTGAAAGATAAATAATTTAAAGATAAATAATTTAGATTGTGACTCCTGATTCTCTTTTCATATTTTTAACCTTAAACGCATGGTGTAAATAATATAGCAAATTTTTTGTTTTTTGTATTTAAAGTGTTATTTTATAATATATGTATAATGTTATCTTGTAATTTTACTTTATAGCTGTGCAGCTGTTAAACTAAAATAAATGGTTACGTGCATGAATGTGAAGCCAGTACTCAGGCAGGTATTTCAGGCAGTAAATGTAAGGCTTGGTCATGTGAATCGACCTAGCTGCAATCAATCTTTGTTCTGCAAAGAACAGAACTGGGCAAAACCAGGAACTGGTTTTGCAAATTTTGAGAATTATACTTATTTGATCTGTCATGTTGCCTCTGTGGTTGTTTATATGCATGTGGCACAATGGGCTGAGCCTCTCTGTTTCTGATCAGTAGGTTGTTAGTTCAAGTCCCGGCCTTGGCAGAATACTCACATGTCCATGATCTCCTGAGAAAGGCCCCTAACCCCCACCTCTCTGGACACTCTAAGGTGGTTGCCTTTCACTATGATCCCCAAGCTTGCTCTCGCTTGCCTGTGTCCCTCACGGAGAGCGAGATGGTAAGGGTCAATGCCCTTTTTATACAATGCCAAATTAATGGCTCACTCCGCCACTTCTGTCATTTTACCAGGTGTGAACAAGCCACAAATTTATTTGAATACGATCATGATGTATCAACATGCAGGTCCTAGTGAAACAGTACCGAGTCTAGAGTTATGTCCATTCAAACAGCAAAACAATAAAGGTATTTCATAATGGTTATATGTCAGAAAAACAGATCATAGTCACTGTCATACTGATTAAGTATATTAGTAAAGCATTAAGCAGACAGTTTCAATCTAAGGTTAATAACAGCTCACTTTTAAAATGTGATACAATGAAATTAGATGTTCAATATGGCTATCCAGTGATGACTGATGGCAACATAACAGTAATTATTTCTTTCAGAAGTACCTGTCCTCTGAGGATTATTCATGACTTATTCATGATTTATTCATGACTTTTTTTGTGTTCTTCACTGCACGCGGGACTAAGACATATCCACGGTCAGCCGAGGACTCACCGTGGGTGGCTGTCATCCAGTGGCTTTTTTTGGGCCGCTTCTTTGTTTGTTGTGGTACAGTCGTGCTGCACGGGAACAGCACCACCTGCCTGCCGGAGGACTGCTGTGCAGCAGGTGTTTTAGCAGGCGGTGCTGCGGAACACTGCATGCTGTCGCCATGGCGCCCATCTCCGCCCCAGAGCCATGCCGGTTTTTGGCTGCCGTCACGGGACCCAGGCTCACAAAACGCTCGGCGGGGAATAAAACCCCTTGGTTGCTATAGCACACAGACACAGCTCTACACAGCTTGTGGGTTCCAAGACAGCTGAATACACACTATATACTGATAATGCCACTATATCTTCTTTGTATCATGTGCTATTTACTGTTACATTCATTCATACCTTTCTTTTTACCTTTCATTTATAATGCAATCTTATTTTTAAATGAATTTGTTTTAATGAATGTTTACTAGTTCTGTTATAGTTATAGTGTAACAATGTTTCCACTGTAACACACACGCATATTTACACAATCATTCTCTATGGGCAATTTAGAGACTCCAGATGTCATATTATTTTTAAGGTCTAGCATCCTTCAAAATTTAGAGCAGGTTAATAGTTCGGGTTTAGTGGGCAGATTACTATATATTAAGACTTTACCATAGGACTATATTACAGTTTCTGCATTATTTTAGCTGCCTGAGACTATGATGCACTTAGACTTAGATGGTCAGAAATCGTTCACTATGTTCAGCGTAAGCTCTTTTCATATCATGATTTTTTCATATCTGAATTCCTCTCCCTTAGATCATATGTATGCATATTGATTAATAGAACATCCATTGAAAACGTGTAATACACGTGAATACAACTGTATGACTTGTTTTTCAGATACTTGTACCTTTTTCACATTTTCAGATACTTGTACCTTTTTCACATTGGATGTATTGGGTAAGGAGGTATACTGTGCTTTTAGTTTAGTTCCATTACTAGTACAACACTTACAGATAAATGAAACAACAGAAATGACAAACGGCATTGAGGAAAGCATCCACCCTGAGAAACAGAGCGAGAATCTCATTGTTTCTGTGATGCGAGTCATTTGATAGACCTAGATTACCTTTCAGGCCAGTTCTCATTCATTTTGCCACAATTCCACCGTAAAGAGGTCTGAGAAACACCAAGGTCCTGTCTTGTAATAATGTTTCCGCTCATGTTTAAATTAGATGGCCGAGATGGTCTGTGGAATTGAGGAAAATAGTGTTAGCAATGCAAATATGTGAAATTCTTTGTTGAAGTGAACCTTGTGTACATTGGCACTGAATGTCATTATTTCGATCTGCACGTTTTTTCTGAATACGCATGATTATGAACAAACAGGGAGTAATAAATGAGGTTGTGAGGCACAACACGGCTGGTTTCCTGTAAGCGTCTCGGAAGCTTGGAAGCTTCTAGTTGGTTTTAGGAAGCTGAAGTTGGTTCATGGCCTCCTCAGCTCTGTTGCCCTTCTGCTCTCTCCACCCTAATCCCACGACAGCGATACATTTAATTATTCCCACGAGTGAGCCAGAGATGAGGAGAGGGACCACCTCTCGCCAACACCAGCCGTTGCAGAAGAACTCCATCAGCACCATCCCCTGCTCCTTCCTAGGACTGACACCTTCAATCTGAACATCACCCAACACCCCCCCCCCCCAGGTCCCTGACAATCCAAATTGCTGAGCATGGAGCTCATGGGAGTTTTACTTAGACAAAAATGTTCTGTGCATAGAATGAAAAATGATTGGTTCAGAGAGATAACCAATCAGATTGTAGGGGAGGTGGATCCAAGCAATTAGAGGAGGCGGAACCAACCAATCAGATGTCTTGGGTCTGCCTCCTCCAGTTACTTGGACCCACCTCCCCTTATTTTTTGTTCTGCCCACTGAACAATTTTGTGTAAAACTCCCGCAAGCAAACGGGGAGGGGGGGTCATTTGCAAGGGCCAAAGATATGGGATAAATTCCATTTCGTATTGGTTCAAAATGCGATACAGTATTTTATTTTACACAACGGGACCATCCTGTTTTATACGTGATAGATGGCAACTCGACCCTCACCTGTTCAGGTGGTGCTGTATTCCTAGCCAGCACTAAGGAATCCTCAGTTGGATCCAGGGTCCTAGAGCCTGTAGTGTTCCGGCTTGTTCCTACTGCCATTTTTCAGCCCATTGATATTCAGACAGAGTGCCGTGATTCACTCACCACTCGAGACTCCATAATAGTTTTTGTCATGTCCCATTACTTGTTTCACATCCGGCCTGGAAATCACCCCACAGCACAATTTAAATGGCTGTGACTCCAGGTTAGACCGACTTGTGGCAATTCTCGTTTTTAGATGGAGTTTTGTAAGCCTGTTTTGTAAACACACAGCTCATCCCTCAGGTCGTAAGCTATTTAATAAAATCACTTTAATAACTGGTTCACTTTCTTTGGAGCTCTTTCAGTTTAATCTTGTCCTGTGTGTGTTGACACCAAACATGGAGGTAAATATATTTATCCTTCGCAAACAAATTTGTTTGAAATTTAATTCACTCGCAGCTGGAACTGGGCGTTTTATGGAAAATGAACAGCACAGAAATGAGGAAAATTAGGCTGATTAAACTCAGACATTTCACTGCAGTTTGTTGTCTTCTGTGTTGAATGTGTTCATCATCATTGACGAAGACCAGGACAGACCTGCCTTAAATGTTATCCAGCGCTGTTTTCAAGTGTGTTTTTGAACCAAATGCGTCTGGTGCTGATCTGATGAATTGGATAGACTTTCTGTCGCTGTTTCAGGGCGACAGGTTACACTGGAGTCCTCCTCTGATATACTGATACACCCTTCAGTAGGGGTGAGTAATATAAGCACTTGGTATAGGAGTGGAAACAACGAAAAGGCTCTTTGAGAGTGCAGATGGATTTTTCGAAAAATGGTGTGGCTGAAATGAAAGAGTGCTTCGGCCCTTTGTAGAAAGAGGAATATATGTAGAATCATTCCATCCATTTTCTGCCACTCATCCAGGTTCGGGTGGCAGGGGCACTAGACTGCTTCAGCGCCCCCCGCAGGTGGTTGACCCGCAAGACGGCGAACCCATCCAGCTCTTTTGGGCTTTGCCTGGGAACCGATAACCAGGCCCTAGGCCACGAGCTCCCCCCCAGGCCTGACTCCAGGGTGGGGGGCAGGTCTCCATATTCTGGGACAAATTTCCAGCCTTTGTTATTGTTCTTCATAATAGGGCTTTCCTGAATCCCATTTTTCCTGGCTGCTCATTTAGCACCGATTTTCCTCAGGAGACCCTACCGGGGGCAATGGCCCCCGACATCATAGCTGCTGGGATCAAAGACGCACACTAACCCCTCCCCCACGATAAGGTGGCGACCCATGGAAAAAAGAATACATGGGGTCCCGGGACAGAGGACAGGCTGTGGTTGTGTGTGGTCGGGATTCACAGCTGGAACGCATTTCCAGAGAGAGTTTATTCTGATTTAAAGCTGGGCAATAAGGCACAAGTGAAAATGGCTGATCTCATCACCTGATCTTTCAAAGAGCTCAGGGCTTCTTCTCAGCATTGACATACCGCAATGTAAATGCAAAATGTAAAATTATCACTCAAAATTAAATGTGAACCAGAAAAATGTCACACTTCATACATTACTTATTGTTTAAACAACTCGCAATAACTGCTTTTTAAACTTAAATTAGGACATAACCAAGTTAAAATAAAATTCAGACAAAATCCATTTTCTGTACCCACTTATCCTATTGAGGGTCGTGGGGTGGGGGGGCAGAACTAATGGGAGCAAGACAGGGAACAACCCAGGCTGGAGGGCCAACCCATCCCAGGACACACTCACACACCGCTCACTCACACACGTACACCTACGGGCAATTCGATAACTTAACTTAGCATGTTTTTGGGCTGTGGGAGGAAACTAGAGTACCTGAATGAAACCTCACGACAACATGGGGAGAACATGCAAACTGCACACACATGGAGCCATGGTGGAGACTCGAACCCTGGTCCTGTACCAACTATAAAATAATACAATGGAGACAGAGTTTTTTTTTTTTATCATCCATCCATCTTCTAATTGCCAATCCTGATCAGAGTTGCAGGCAGACCTAGAGCCTGTTCTAGGGGGCACAAGGCTATGGGACACGCCGGGTGGGACACCAGATCATCATACCCTATGGGCAATTCAGAGACTCCATAAAGCATGTTTTTGGAGGAAACCACCTTATCCAGATGAATCCTGGTCATCACAAAGAGCATGTGAACTCCATACACACACAGACACACCGTGGAGGCCAGATTCCAACCCCCAAACAACCCTGGAGGTGTGAAGCAGCAGCGCTAAGCCATCAAGCCACCCGTTTCTATGTTCTGTTTTTATAATTTTTTATTAGATGGATTGCTCCTCAAACAGCTCTCTGAGCACGTGTGCCTTGCGGATGGCGCCCTGCTCCGCGAGTACAAGACGTTGCGTCACACGGCACTTTCCCAGGCTGGCTTTACCTTTGAGACTGTCCTTTGTGGCACGATGAGTATGCCAGCGGCTTTTGTTGCAGAGACGCCTGTCAAACAAGAAGACTGCGGGGCAGAAATTTGCATATGTTTTAAACCAGTCTCATATATCTGCCTGCCACTTTGCATGCATTGAAAAATCTAAACGTTCTGTTGGCCTTGTGCAAGAAGTGGATTGGAATACTCATTAAGCCATAATTAACAGAATGCAAGTTTCGAGTAAAACTTTTGACAGTTCTTCCAAACCCAGTCCTTGGGGAACCCCAGATAGTCCATGATTTTGCTCTCTACCAGCTCCCTGCCAGATAGTCCAGCATTTTTGTTCTATGGGAGCTGGGAGGGAGCAAAGATGTGGACTGTTTGTGTGTTCCTGTGGATCAGACTGGGAAACACTGCCCTATGATCATCTGGGCCAGCCTCACAGCCCTCTGTATGGCCTTCAGTGTTGGTCATTTCAGGACCAGTAGCTATAAATCCACAGCAAGATTTTGTCCCCAACAATCAGCTGAGTACTCTGTGACAACTGGTTGGTAAAAACAAAATCATGGTCTGGATTTATACGCTTCTGGACCTGAAATTCCCAACAGTGATGGCCTTCCTATTTGGACAGGTGCTTCTCCATACCATAATGTAATAGCTGAGGGCCCTTCTTCCCACTTCCTGCGTCTGAGGAAGTGAGGGCACCGATAAGCTTTCACGAGGAAAGTGAGGTTGCTTACAGTTTCCACTGCACACCCATTAGTGGTGACCAGTGTGTGATTCCTTCTCAGCCTCCAGAAGTCCACAACGTCCTGATTTGATGTATTCAGGTTAGGGGGTGGGTGACTCGGGGGGTGGGGGGTAATTGTTGTGGCACTGCTATACCAGATCCACCACTTCGCTCCTCTGTTTGGATTCAATACTATTGATGATGAGGGTAATTATTGTTTTACAATCAGCAAACTTTATGGTGCGGTTTGGCCAGTCATGGGTGAAGAGTGTTATATAGATTCTGCACACATTTGACCGTATTAAGTCTTTAATTCAACGTTGCTTCATTACGTTTTATGAGCATGTGATAAATGATAGTGTAAAAGTCTCCAGCATAATGTTTTTGGCAGTCGATGAGGCAGAAACTCTCTCGTTCTTTTTCAAGTTGGATGTATTTCTTTTAAGTATTTTTTTCAATCTGCCTTTGGTGAATAATTCAGCATCATAATTTCTCTGGCACGCACCCTCACACGCGCAGCATGTCGTCACTTTTCCACCTTTTTCAGGCGGCCCCTCCCCCGCCTCTTATTGAGTCCCATTGCCTAAGACCTTGCTCCGCTATAATCCCAGTCTCAGTAACCTCTGATTACCTTATGTTCCTGTCCGATCGCCCCCCCACCCACGTGGCCTCGTAATAAGAAGCTTCCGGTCTAAGCTGGTCTGATGGAGTGCGTCCACAGCGTGCTGCCAGGGACACGCCATGATCTACCATGAGGTCAGGCAATGTTTCCAGACAGCTCCTCCAGGGATGGAGGGGGGGGGGAGGCGGGGTGTAGCCAGACAGGTGCCTGTCCCTCACTGGTCTACAGCAGTTACTCTGCTCATCAATCAAGAACCGTAACCTGGTAACCACACTCATGCACACCTCTGATTGGCTAATATTTTTGTGGTCTAATGTCATTGCTAAAGCTCAGCTTTCATCTGGATTTATTATATACATGAATTCTCTAATAAAAATGGATGGAATCGGATAGTCGTTAATTTTGCCTGATATGTCTAAAAATTAAGACCGTAAAGAAAAGGAAGTGAATATGATGTGAGAATAATTGGAAAGTTTCATATTTATGTGTGAGATTTTTTTGGAGCAAATTGTAGACATGCTCATCAGTTTTATGGATATACTGTATAGTGAGCTTTGAGTTAAATAAGCTCCCTGAGATACAGTTCTCACTGGCATTAATTCACCGTGATTAGTGTACAGTACATATAGACTGAAGATAATTACACATCCTACTCATTTATTTGAAAGACCAGATGTTTTGCTAACTTTTCTGGTGTGAAATTTAACCGGAAGGACTGAGTTTGAGTCCTGTGGGGGCCGAGCCGAACCCAAAGGGCTGTCTGAAACGTCTCACTTTTCAAATCATGCCAGTGAGCTTGCAGTTATAAAAACCGATAAAACTGTAAGCACAGTCATTAACATAAGTATATCGGTATAAATTAAACTAGTTAATTGTAACAAATTAATAAAGCGAGTTCAGTAATTGTTAGAAACCTGTACAGTTACATTTGCCAGTTTGGTGGTACAGTCTCATCTTAAAGTTCTTAATGTGTGTGTAGGGGGGGGGGGGGAGCAGGGGGCGTGGCCATCTTTGGAGTGGGAGTC
>JABFEB020000038.1:9369699-9385142 GCA_019775895.2 Stomatorhinus ivindoensis | reverse complement strand
TCATAAAGAGATGGTTTGCAGAGACATTCCTAACGATCCAGTACTCATAAAGAGATGGTTTACAGAGACATTCCTAATGATCCAGTACTCATAAAGAGATGGTTTGCAGAGACATTCCTAACGATCCAGTACTCATAAAGAGATGGTTTATAGAGACATTCCTAACGATCCAGTACTCATAAAGAGATGGTTTACAGAGACATTCCTAACCATCCAGTACTCATAAAGAGATGGTTTACAGAGACATTCCTAACCATCCAGTACTCATAAAGATATGGTTTACAGAGACATTCCTAACGATCCAGTACTCATAAAGAGATGGTTTACAGAGACATTCCTCTACATTCTTAGAGTACTTGTGGTTTGTTGTTACTGTGTCGTTTTGTTCTTCCAGTTTTGATTGCGTAGAATATTGCAGTGTCTGCAGTGCAGAACAGCACCATTCAGCCACTTGGGGAGAGTGTGCAGATATGCATCTGTGTCAGGATCGGGGCATTACGGGAGAGATTGAGCTCTAATTGTCACGACCGTTTACAGAAGGTAAAATGTCACCATGCAGCTCACCCGTCTCTCACCGGTTGCCGCCGCCGTCGGGTGAGGAGCCAGGAATCGGCAGACAGGCAAGAAAACAATTAGTCACGATCGGGCATCTATCGTCGGAGTTGGCAATTAGAGAAGGACCCACGTGGTGGCCAGGGAGACGCCCCGAGCAAAGGGGGACTTCAGGAGAGGAGAGAACGAATGCGACGTAGAAGCACGGAGTGGGTGGGGGGGGGGGCAATGAGCGGCTCGCAAGGGGCAGACGAGCTAAACGGTGCCAACTGGCGCAGACAGCCCTGCCCTGCGCACTCACCAATAAGCCGTCGCTGCCAGTCGCCTTGAGAACACACTGAGCCTCACCATCCCCAAACTCGCTGCTCCGTTGACGGCACGTCAACAGCGAGGCGCCTCCTTAAAGGGTCGTTAAAGCCTGAGCGCATCTGCTTGGCGCGGGAGACCCAGAGTTTTCGCCATTCATCTGCCCTTGTGGGGGATTTCCCCACTCCGCTTCAGTTTTCACGACGGCAGATGCTAACGTCGTCCAATCAGCGAGTCTCTCTCAGCACCGGCATATGGTCGACACCACGTGCTGCGGAGCGTTAATGAGCGCAAAGATGAAATTCTGCTGTCATGGTAGCTGGACTTATTAGATGAATTGTGTACATCAGTGTTTTCCAATCCAGTTCTTGAGGATCCACAGACAGTCCACATTTTTGCTCCCTCCCAGCTACCAGTAGGGAGCAAAAATGTGGGCTGTCTGGCAAGGAACAGTAAGAGAGCAAAAACATGGACTGTCTGGCAGAGATATTACAGTATTATATATTGTATTCAGTGTTTTTTCTTAAATATTCAAAATGTAAAATATCTATTCTTAAAACTATCGCCAAAGAAAGCAGTTTGAAGATGGAGAAATGGATGGACAGATGGATGAATGGACATTGTTAGTATTCAATATTGTATATTGAATACTGCAGAAATATATAAAGAAATATACATGAACCATGACATGTAATGTTGGATGAAGCCAATCAAACGTTAGGCACTCGGGGTTGTATGATATATCGTACACATGCACAATGGTCACATTGCATTTGTCAGCAATGTTTTGTGTCTGTTAACACAACTCATGGCAACACTATGAACTTATTTGGCACACTGTTGGTAGATAATAACTATTGGCTGTATTTTATTTCACATAATTTCATCTCCTTTTTTGTTTCATAAATACCACGGTGTTACTGGCATAAATTTCACATATCGCGATGTAATATCGTGACGTGAGATTATGCAGCCCTAATTCAGTTCAGATTTTGAAACAAGATTAGGATTATTATTTTTTGACGGGGATCGTGTCGGGGCTGCCATGCTGATATATACTCTCCCATTTCACCGTGCTTCTAAAACTAGGTTCAGTCCCCATAACAATAAATCCTCACACAGCACTTTCAGCTTTTCAGACACCTTGTCTCAGGGTCTCAAGGTGAAGTCAAACGAAATTATGTAGAAGCACCTTGCGTAGCATTGTGAAGGCATCCCACTGCGCGTAGCGCTGTGAAGGCATCCCATTGCGCGGAGCGCTGTGAAGGTATCCCACTGCGCGGAGCGCTGTGAAGGCATCCCATTGCGCGGAGCGCTGTGAAGGCATCCCACTGCGCGTAGCGCTGTGAAGGCATCCCACTGCGCGTAGCGCTGTGAAGGCATCCCACTGCGCGTAGCACAGGGGCTAATGCACTGTCACCACAGAGAATTTCAGCCCTTCCAGTGAAACGGAGTCAACTGCAATAACTGGCCCCGAGAGACACCTGCTAGGAACAAAACTCACCTGTCTGGTAGCACCTTTCCTGCACTGTGGGCTTCCAGTTTGTCATTACAGTATTGACAAATTTGCATGTTTATGATTAAAAAACACCCAAAGTAACATTTTCTGCTCTATTTCTCTCAACTTAGATTTTAATTGAGGAAGAAAACGACATCTCCTGCTGGTTCTGCCCTCACAGGGCAATCAGAACATTTCTAAACACCATTTGCTTTTCATTGGTTTATTAATGTTTTTTTTTCAATATCTAGGAAAAGCAGTATTACTTCCCTTTCACATTCTTCTGTCATTCACACATAATAACTGGCCTGGCACATGGGCAATTTTTGCATGCTTGATAACGTGGATTGGCTGTTCCTTGTCAGTAAAACCAGACATGAATCATACATTGTAAGCGACTCACCAGTGATATTCTTCAGAGGAATTTGGATAAAATCTGTTTTGCCTTTGTAGCCACAGTTTGCTGCACCTTTATATTCCAAAAGACACTTCTCACGTAATTTGTCATTCTGCAGTGCTTCTATTACTGAGGGAAATAACCAATCATGGGCAGACCTTTCTGAGCCGCATCATAGGACCCTATTAACCATCTCCCAAGCTATCATTTGTCAGTCAGAGACAGAATACAGAGCATCCTACTTTTTCTGGACCTTAGGCAAGATTTGTAAGCCCTATTTTGATATAACAGTTTTCTGTATAACCTATTTGACTACATGTAACCTATTTGTTCATGAAAATTGCCATTGAAGAGGTGGATTAGAGAAAACCATTGAAAATGCATCAGTTTGGTCATAGTATTGATCCCTTTAAACATTAATAACCAGATTCTACATTTATAGACTGAGATTAGCGACAGGTAGGTAGTACTTAATTGCAGAACTCATTTTAAATTAAGTTAATATTTTACATTTTTAACATTTTTATATTTTTTATTACAATATTGTAATAAATTAATAATATTGTATTCAATATTTTTGTCTTTATTCACATCTTTTGGCTTACAAAGCATTTAACAAGTAGGGCAGTTGATTGACCATCTGAGTGGACAAATGAGCAGTGGACATTTTTTTCCATTGTGATAACTAGCTTACACACTGTCACTAGAACAGAATGAATGGGAAGATATTCTCCCAAATCAATGCCATAGTGCGGGTTCATTCAGTGTGTTTACAGTTCAAAAGTCATGTTGTACATGGTTTCAATGAAGTGGAGTCACTGATGTCAAATACTGCGAGAAAACCAAGAAATGCAATGTCTTAAAATATGCCTGGAAGACATTTTATGGTGTACTGCAGCATATCGTCATGCTGGCGAATGAGTGAAACATTGAGCTGTATATACCCCTCATGTCTCGTTCGTCCGAATTTAACGTGACCTGAACATAAAAAGTGCATTTACATAGAAGTCGATTTACAATACTTAAGTACGCAGAAATTGAAGTCTGTCTCTGTTTTTTTGTACGTCTTCATTGTAGTCCCTGGATATATCGTTCAACGCTGAATTTGGAAATTAGATGTTTTTATACCTGACTTAATGGTAATGGAGTTCAGATTTAGTGTTTCTGTCTAAATTCCAAGTTATGTAAAACTGATAAGTACATTTCTGAAGTTCTTTCTAGTCCCCTCAAGTGTTACCATAAATACTTACATTGTGTTACCTTTCAGCACAAAGTCACTCTGTGTATGCCCGCTGTGTTTGCCTTTGTGTATATGTATTTGTTTTTGTTTTTGACATCAGAGGTAACAGCAGGGCACTTTTATCAATATGAATAATAACATCGATTGAAGCACATACACATAAATACCAAATATATAATACATCATGTTTTCAGAGACAGAGAAAATGTGATATTCATGGTTATGTTTGCTGGCAGATAACAAACACTGCCTTCTTGTAAATGAGGACACGAGAAAGCGGACGATGATGTTCTGGAATCGCTCACTTGAATGTGCTATGAGTAAGTGGTGATCTTCTGTTGTTGTTCCCTGTGAGTAATGCACATACACTCCACATTTTACTTTGTCGCCTTTTAAGTGCGGATAGTTATTGATCTTTTTCAGTGTCTGTGGAAAGCGGCTACCTGATACCGATTCCAAACAAGAGTGGGAAAGTGCCATCAACGCGTGAGCCATATTCCGAAAGTCACATGTTAAGAGTGTTTAGGTGGAATCACAGGCCACGCTAGGATTATTGCCAGTCGTAATATTGATAGAATCTCACTTTGTCAGTCTAACACATTCGCTGTTTCGCTATTTTTTTTCCCCCGAGACATTCCTCTATGTTTTTATACTTGTGATACAACATGAGCACCACATTATTTTCAGTACAGAAAAACAAGGGTGAGTTTTGGACCTTGGAATGAATTGCTTGTAAATATGCACAGTTTTTGCCATGCTGTAATAATTACACACATGGCAGAAATTTGGATGTTAATCATTTTAGTTTCACTGTAATGAATATCAAAACATAAGAAGAAAAAAATCCCAGCTCTTCTGAAATAACCACAATACAAATCTTGGAGGAGCTTGTGGCGTGAGCAGGCAGAGGTCCAGCCCTCTTGCTTGTATTTCATTTGTATGCCTGCCTGCTCTCTCCCACTTGACAGCTTTTTACCATAAACATGAAGAAGAGTTTATTTTTGGATAATATTTTCTCCTTTTGCATGTCTATAGCACATCCCGACCATGGAGTTCCCATGCCTGTTGCTGGTAGCTGCCTGGGGTAGCCCACAGGCCTGGTCAGGACCCTATCCAAGAGATTACATTAGATTGAATGCATACAATATAAGAATATAGGATTTCTGTTTATGGATTCGTAGTGTACTGATTAAGTGGTTATGGAAGGTTGGATGGAAGATATTATTAGTAATGGGAGCTGTAATATTATTGAATATAACTAATTGCTGTAGTAATTTTATTGATACAAAACAGAGTAGGGAAAAAAATCTTATGAAGTTGAATGAAAATGTGTAATGTCACTCTTTATTATATATTTTATTATATTCGCTATACGTTTCATCCGTCCTTCTATCTTCTCTAACCGCTTGTCCTATTCAGGGTCACGGGTGGGGGGATTTCAGAGACTATCACAGAAGCTGCAGGCGCAAGGTAGGTATCAAGGCACCAAACCATGTCAGGGCTCACTCACACAGGCGCACCTGAAGGCAGGTCGGCAACTCCAATTAGCCTCAGCGTCTTTTTGCACCGTTGAGGGGAGGATTGGAGCACCCCCATGCTATGCAGTTCTCGCCGGTAAATAATATGATTTCTTGTCCATTTGACAGCCTTTCACTAACTATGCAACCCTATTCCTCTGTTCTCCATGTACGTTTCCACTCCTTTGACTGCATCAGAAAATCTAAGTAGAGGCAGAGTCTGCATGGTTTGCACGTTCTTAATGGAAATGGCGAACAGGACGGAGTTCATTTGATTATTTTCTTTATATAGCTCTGATATTTTATTTTAACTGAGGATTTATTGGAGGGGGCAAGAATAACAAAACAAGCAACATAATTACTTATATGATGAGGGTTATGAGTAACAGTCACCAACTAAAATAGAGGTAAATGCATGAAAATATCACTCTAAGAATAAAACGCTGTAATTTGCAAGTAATTTTAAAATGCATTTTACTGATATCTGGCTTTGTTTTGATGATATTGCTCCATAACCACGTAAATGACCTTTCCAGACATTTTCAATATTTTAAGGCCGTTTTTGCTGAAACATTTTTGCACGAGGATGCTTGACAATAAGGACCATTTGATAATACTGTCCTTTACTTGTTTCATCGCGAAAAGTGAAATTTCTTATGAAACTGGTGTAAGTAAAACCAGACATTTAAGTCTGAGCAACATATTTTCCTAAAACCAAGTCTAATCACTATTTTTGTCACTCATACCATCTCAGTTGCGGAAACCTTCAGCTGGAAACTGGTATTAGCCTCCAGGGACAGGGAAACATTCTACATAACTAACAAATAGAGTTCAACACCCCCTCATACAAGCTCAAGTCTCCTGAGCAACATAATTCAGCTGAGACTCCTGTCATTCGCTGGCTGTTGAAATGTGAGAATAACTTTATTGCATCAAAGACGTCTGTGTGACATCGAGTGCTGACTGTGTGCTCAAACTCATAAATGTCATTCCGGAAAAAGCCGACTGACGTCAGTTTATACTGACAACAAATCCTTGTATTATTGCTAGATCCGGATGGGATTTACTTTTATACAAGCAGCGTTTCTAATGAATTAGCCAAATGCCTCCGAGATGATAAAATCACAAAGTGTGGAATATATTGGGACTCTAGTGGCTAAACATCGAGATTTTTGGAATAGGGTGTTTGGCACAGCTGTTCTCTCAATAATCTGTTTGCTTGGCTATTTATCTGGCTTTTAGTGGATGACACTTGTTTATATGTTTGAGAATGAATGGAGCAGGTAACTGTACCCTAGAATTTTCCACTTGCTTAGGGTTAACTGGCCACTCTTCTCGCAGCTCTGAAGCCTGGATCAGTCGCGCAGCAGTGATGAGTCACTGATTCTGTTAACAGCCCCCAAGCAGTCAGCTAACAGTCGGTATTCCACCACGTCAAGCGCTGCCTGCTCAGTCGTCCACTTTCCACTTACTCCACTGCTGAAACCCAGCAACCCCCCTCTCTGCCATCCACCTGTTTCCTCCGCCTACCCATAACTAACCCCCTCTGCCTCACGGAGCTCATGAAAAATCAACCCTGTCACATGATGCGAGCGAGGGAGGGAAATCTGATTTGAGAGACGGCAAAGGACGGCAGCCATGTTGCGAAAGACCCAGAGTGTTTCGATTACTACCGGCAGAGTGGGTTGAGGGCTGATATTCTGCAGTGTCCAGGAGTCCTGTTACAGCTGAACCACAACCCAGAGCGTCATATTTGGTGTATTTTTCCATTTTCCATTTACTTTATTTAACAGAGACTTTAGACCAAAGTGACATACAAGTGCGGCAAATTTATGGCTTTCAGTACCACTCCGCCTGGCCAGCATCGCCAAAGCACGATTATCTGTTAAATAACCGCATCTGCTATGCTTAATCGCACACGCTTAGCTCCTCCATTAACGGTGCCGAGGTCAGGAATCACTGGCGAGACAGACCCTCCGACCGGAGCCTCAATGTAGCACCATCGCTGGACTGCCTCATGCATTGCACTCGTTCACGTTTTTCACTGCTTCCGGGAACAGCCATCTAGTCAGGTTCATCTCAGCCGGATGAGTTTCTTATCCAGAAGGTACAAGCTAATGCAGACATCCTACCTTAGGCATATTGATTTCAGGTTAGGCTTGGGCTGTATTATGGTCATACCGTATACCACAGTACTTTTGCTCAACAAATTTTATTGGAAAATACCAGAATAGTGTTGCCTTTTACCATGGTATAAATGTCTAGACAGAATTGCCAAGCCCAGTGCTGACTGTAAAATTTGCTAGTCAGGGCTAGAGGTTGTAGCAGGAAAGCTACTTGGCAGCTGAACGACAGATTTCCAGGACATTGAGCATCACTCACAGGTGTCAGGCGACTGCAAGAACTTCCAGGAACAGCAGGATGCCTGTTGATGTCACCTGGTTATTTCGGCAATTGTTAACAAGTACAAGTCTGTCTGATTTGTCCCTGGTACAGTGACAAGTAGATTGTGATGGCCCTCTGACCGCGGAAGAGAAGAGCAGCCGGCAACAGAGTCGCCTGAGAGTTTTTTAAGACGACGTGGTGAAAAGTAATTAACATTTCCAAGCTAAGTGGCAAGCGATGCCCCCCCCCCCCTCGCATCACGTTTAGAGCTGACCTGGGCTCCATCAGCCAAGGCTAGCTTCTCTAAGAGTGTCATGGAGATAAAGTAATCTCAGAAAAATCTTAGCCAGCAAAAACTCACAGACAACGCATGTTTTTTGGAACAGCATCACAGAGTCAAATAACTTTTTTGGAGATGTATTCATATTTTTTTTAAAAAGAAAAAAAACATTAGCTGAAGTTCTAAGTGGATTGAAGCTTAAGGGTTGTGTGACCCAGTTCTTTGGGCTGTGCCTCATAATCTCCAGCAGTTATGTGTTCTGCCGTTTCTCCCTGGATACCAGCTGCACTGGATGTCATATCTGAGGAATCCATAGGGTGAGAATGAGAGTCTCTTTTTTACTAAAGTAAGTTCATAAAAAATTATACTCACAGTGTATCCACCTAAATAATGCATTTATTCCAACTTCTCCATTATAGAGATTTACCCTGTTATGTAATCTCAGGAAATTTGCTGGGATTATATACAGTAGTTGTATAATTTACCACCAGAGGTGGATAGTTCAGGTCCAGAAAGTAAAAATCCAGACCAAGATTTTGTTGTAACCAACCAGTTGAGTATCTGTGACTGTGACTCTTTATATCCAACTTGTTGGCTGAAACAAAATCTTGGTTTGGAGTTTTACTTTCTAGACCTGGACTGTCTACCTCTGATTAGCACTGCCTATTTATGCTCATCCAGCCTACTGTTACGATGAGATCTCCACTCTCAATACTATTACTAGGAGGAGAGATATTTTTGTACACCTAAGTAGAGAGGATTTGGATTATTGGAGATTAAAAACAAAAAACTCCTTTTATTGAAATTTAGCCACAATATAATTCCTACATTATGAGAACTAATGCAATATTATGAAGCTGAATTTTGAAATGATGCTATGAGTGAGCTATACTGGATACAGATGCAGCACCGTTCGACTTGAAAGGACACTCACCTGAAGACTAAACTGGGAAAATATCTGCACTTTAGAGTACGTCATTTTATTAGTTAATGCAGCAGCACTGACGTTGTTGAAGAGGAAAATGTCACTCAGCATAACACAGGAAACCGTACTCAAACATTGCAAACATGACATGCAATAAAAGATGAGACCCTGCGTCACCTATGTGTGAACTACAGTACATGGAAAAGACTGTCTGAGCCATGTGATGGTTCCCTTTTGGGGTTAGTGCTGGATTTTTTTATGGTAACTGAATAGAACTGAGCGAGATCTTGCCTTCGTTTTCTTCGTACGGCTTTCGGTTAGATACGGCCGGCGCGTTGTGCAAGTCACCGCCTAAGCTCCGCTGTGCTGAGCATGTGCTGAGAAATTAAAATGTCTTTATTAATAATCATTTCAGTGCTTTATTACCCAAGATTATCTTCCTGACTTATGGTTATTTTTTCACACCTCTGCGGCTGTGAGCCTGTGTGCGCTAGCAGGCAGAGGACATCTGGCTGGGACCGTCATAGTGGCATGAGTGCGCTGCTGCAAATCAAAAAACACCAGCATGCTTCTGAAAGACCAGGCAGCAGGAGACGCTTGTTTGAAGCCACCGTGCTAATACTTGAAATCCTTTGCTGGAATTAATCCATTTCGCAACACATTGCTGTGAGTTGACGTTAGAGAATCATCAATACCTTATTTACATCTGTTTACTTAGCAGACGGGTTCATTTGAAATTCCCTATAGTCGAGAGAGCAGGATCAGTCGGTCTCTCGAGTCCCTCGGTTGGGGGTCTTATTCAAGAGCCCAACGGAGAATACACTCTGTCTTTCAACCACAGGATATGAACCAAAAACCTTCCAATCATGGGTATAGACCACAGTGTCTACTGTGCTGTTTCATATCTTACTGTTAATCCTCTGACAAAGAAATAACGCTAAACGACTACTGGAGAACTGTACTGAGGCCTGTGTATCAGTATTTTCCAATCCGGTCCTCGGGGACTGACAGTCATGCAAAATTGTTCACTGTCTGGCAGAAAGCTGGGAGGAAGCAAAATCATGGACCGTCTGTGGGCCCCGGATGACGAGGGATGGGAAACACTGCTCTAGATCAAATATATGTCAGGTGAAATGTAGCACTCAAGGGCTTCCTGAAAGACTCTGCTTGGTTTCTGAAACTTCTGACTTGTTATTGGAAGCTAATATGCCCGGCAAGGCTAGTTATCTAATCCCATTAATTTACTGAAAATGACAATGTAACAAAACACTTGACTGAAACTACTGTTTTTGCTTGGTAAGTGACTAAATCTCACTGCTGCGATTATATGGGCTTTCGCCGCGTAATGATCCTTAGAAACGCTCAGGCTGAAGTCTCCGTGTGTCGTGTTCATTAGAAGGACGAGTTGAAGATCGCGGCACTGTTGCTTCTGAACAGATATTTACTGGCAGCAGCAAACTGACATCCCAGGAGGGCAGAGAAGCTGAGGAAAGCTAATAGTGTTATTAAGAAGCCAGGGTTTAGACCAGATGCAAACACTGAAGGGAAAAAAATTAGGTCTCTGTCCCCACTCAAGTATTGTTCTAGACAGGGAGAATTACGTACCGTAAATGATTGGAAATGAGTTAGGATAAGTGTGCCATTCAAACATGGCTGCTTAAGAGCCAGTGACTCACACTTCTTTGTGTAATGCAATCATTCTTATACTTTAATACTTTGATGTTCAGTGTTGAGCTGTAAGTGGCACAAAGTAAGACATGTTTGTTGTCAGTGCATTCTGGTGTTGGGCCATTTCTGTATCAGTGTGGGTTTTGTGTACGGCAGGGATGAGCCTCCATAGTGCTGTCACATCACAGATTTAGTCTCGGGAGTTTTTACATGCAACGTCTCTTTGCGTGAGTTTCCTCGCAGTATTTTAGCAAATTAATATGAATAACATGGACAAAAAGACTTTAATAGACACAAGTCTTTTATTTTCACTTTTGCGAAAAACAGAACGACATAATCAGCTGGCGTTGAGGGGCCCCTCGCAGCTCGGGGCCCCAAACAGTTCTCTATCTTGCCTGTCCTGTCGCTGTGCCTCTGGTTGTATCAAAGACTCATACAGGTTGTTAGCCCCGCCTCATTTGTGCTGCATCTCAGTGCCATCTTTTCATCTCTACTCTGGGGTCCCAGTCCCCGGAGGAGGGACCCCTTTGATTGGACAGAGATTCGGGTTTCATGGCAGCGAATGAAAGACGTAAGGAACCGCCGGGCACTACTATATAAAATTACGGGTTTTAAGTCTCCCTTTGCTTATCCATTTTAATTTATATGCGTAACCGTTGGAAACCATCCCAGCAACAACATTACAAAAATACCAGTAATAAAGATACTTAAACACATGTGTAGCTCAAAACAAGGAGGTGAAAGAATATATTTAAGATTTTTCTACAGTGTTGTTTACACCATCGGCGGTCCATGCATTTGCGGAAATAGCTTGCAAAGTCACTTCACAGATTTGTCTCATTAGTCTGTGGTGTTGGTCCTCGTGGGATTTCTGTATATAGCTGTCATTTCGTTTAATTGCCTCTTCATTGCCCACCTGAATTGAGAAAATTTTCGTATGTGCTGTGGTTACAATTTATTGCATTTTGTATCGGACAGCCTAAATAGGCAGTGATAACAGTAACAGAGATGAAACTTGACGTGACTTCGGCTATGTGGCGATCATTAAAGAATCGTAATCGAGAAAGAAAATGGGATAGAGAACAATATGAACAATATATCCGGGCAGAAGATGGCAAGTTTGTAATTAATTCCATTTCTAAAATAGAAAACAGGCTCATATTGGACCAGAAGGCTTGAAGCCAAAAAACAGAACTAATGGTGCATAAGGAGTTCTTACTCTCTGCTTAGACTCACGTTTGGATGTATTATCCAATTACAAACTAGTGCTTATGGTTTGAAGTTGAATGAAAGTGCCTATTCTGAAGCCTGCTCTGGTTCAGCCTGATTAATTCAATTAAATAGGTGGTTCTTCACAAAATGTGCTTCCTTTTCCCCCAGCAGTTCGTCTACTGATCGCAGCTTTGCTTCTCCAGCTCTGCGTCTCAGTCTGGAGCCATCAAACCGATTCTGAGTGGTCTACAGAGCCTAGACCTGGCACACTGGGACAAGGATAGAGCACAGAGTACAGTCTCCGCAACACAGTGCCCAAAGCCTGGGTGGGCTTCACGCATAGGTTCGAATCCTAAAAGGTTTGAGTTCTGATCAAATTTTCCCCCGTAATAAATAATGAAAAACCAATTAATTGGTTCCCGGCCACAAAATGAACAGGATAAAACAAGAAGAGCATGTACTGTACTGAACACATCTAAAACAATGTGTCCTGCCCCGATCATCCATGCCTTCCGTGTGCCACGCCCCCTCATTAACGCCATGTGGAATCTCCGTGTGATCAGCTGTTTCTGCTTGTTGACGTTAGTCCTCTGTATTTAGTCCGCATTTCACTTTCTTTCCCCAGTCCGGTCATTGTATTGTCCATCTGCGTTTTGCCTCCGTATTCCCCGATACCCTGACATCTGTGTCTCCGTTCCGTCCCCGCTCGGCACAACAATATTATTAAATGTATTAATAGTTTACTATTAACGGCATTAAAATAATTAAGAAATCATTATTTTTAAATGTATTTTCTTATTATATACTACTGTTACTGTCTATCATTGTCTAAATGTATTTTTACTGTCTAAATATATGTATTCAACTAGTGCCCTATTATTCAAATCATGGTCCTTGAGGTCTGAGCACTGCTGGCCTGGATTTGGAATTGAGGTCCAGATTTGAAGAACCCTGAGCTAGTGTATACATGCATGATGCTATCACAGCGAATGCAAGGCTGAGACTGAAGCATTACCCTTTGTTTCCACTGAGAGACGTACCACGTGACTCATTTCCCCGCGCAAGTTATCTTAGGTAGGTGTTCACGGTTCAACTTCTAAGATTCAGATCAAGTTCTAGGTCATTTCAGTTCAGAGTTCTAATGAGTTTGGGAACTAAGGTACCACTATACTAACAATTGTGATACTTATAAAAAGGAGACAGCAGAAAGAGTCTGAATCATATAGGGTTAGGGTCACCTTCTTGTATTGCTTTTCAAAATATTACATTACAAAATAATAGATGTATAAACCAAAAATATCGTAAAGACAAAGCCAACATACAAGTCAACTATTAAAAATCAAGAACCAAAAATGAGATTTAGACTATTTTGTTGCTTCTGTTCTCATTTTGTCACTCTTCACATTTTTAGGCAGATCTTGCTGAGGCTCCTACATGCACTCAGTGTTTTTGAACAGGCTGGACATTAAATTTAATCTCATCTAATCTGGCCCAGAATTCCCGCCACAGATGTATAACTAAATCGCTGTACCGCGTCAAAGACGATGATCCAGCCATCGGCCTACGGTGACGACACACTTCCACCACGCAGACGTTTACCTTCTGTTGCCTCGGTCAGTCTCCCTTGAACATCTTATCTGTGTGTAGCCAGCTGTCACTGTAATGCTGGGCAGTAAACTCCAGCACAGCTCACAACATCATAAGGCATGGATTGGGTTCATGGCTGACGTAAATACTTATTATACGCACTACATGTTGCATTCAGCCTATAGAAGAGAATTGACTCTGGTACTGGTCCAGACTGGCCAATCAGGACACTCGGCAGTGAGCCCCTTTGCTGCTGTGCTGGTCAGAAACTAAATAATTTGACAGGTTTAAAATTGAGTTGGTCAGATACAAAGTTATTTTACGTCTAAAATTCTACAACAACTAATCGCTTGCTATTGCTAATTACTGGAAGTTTCTCAAATGATGGACAGATATAGATGCCAGGCTGGGTTGAAAAAGTCAGACTGCTTAAACAGTTCAATATGCTATTTGTTATTTAATTCTTCGTGAAATGTCAGTAATAAATGTATCTGGATAATAAGACTTCGATTGTGATGTCATGCATCAAACCTCCCCAAGAATGAAGACAATATGAGCTGAAATTGGACATGAAACTCCAAGGCTGAAAATAAGTCCCTTCCGCGCTGCTCTGGTACGATGTATTTTACAAATGACTGGGATGGATATGCCACAGAATACGGAGAAGATTTTTGAGTTAGCTGACATTAATGAAGTATACAGACACCATTGTCACCCCTTCCTCAATCCTCCCTTTTCCAACACTGAGTCACGTCTGGGCGCTGGAGGTGTCCGGTCGGTGGGTGTTTCGTATCTCAGCTCTCTCAGTTAGGTCAGCACAGAGCACGTCATGGTAACCGTTACTCAGCAGCATAAGAAATACCGCAACACAGCACAGATGTAACACACATCCCTCAGACACACTGATAATTCTTTGGTTACCTCCATCCAAGAATTATTTTTAGTCAAAATTAGCAACCGTTAATAATGACATCTGGGTCAAAATTAAGATGGGTAGTTTGACATCGGTGTAGCTCGTCCGCGAGCAAATAATGTTCTGTAAGATGTGTCCCTGTGGTGACGGGTCCAGTCCCTTTGCCCGTTACAAAAGGTGAAGAGTACTGATCACCACGCACCACCCCCACCAAAAATGACAAATGACTATATTATTGCCCTGGTTTCCTCTGCACTGTCATCGTGTGGCACCCCCCCCCCCCCATCCATTTTTTTGCGCGTGGACCCCCCTTCATTGACCAGCCCATTACTCTTCATTGTGCTCAATCTGCCCTTTGCTGATGTGCTATAACTCCTTCCTCACGCCGGACAATCTCACACAGCTCAGCTGGTTATCTGTTTACTCACTGGGGCGGGGCGAGGGGGGGGGGAGTCTTCCAGACAGATGAAATGCAGAGTTAAGGTCTCTGTCTGGTGTAGACAGACAGATATGCTTCTGACTTTCTGTACTGATTCAGTTAAGTCCAACTTTTGAATGAGAGAAGCATCCAAATAGATTATGTCTATGTCTGCTCCTGGGAAATGTACTTCCTCAACATCAGTGTTCAGCCAGCGGTCCAACACAGCACAGAAAATATCTCTACAAAACAGAAAACCCGAAGAATATTGGCAATAAATCCAGAACATGACAGCGGAAATCTTTCAAATCGTCTCATCATTTTGATTGTATACACGCTGTATTCTGGACTCTCTTTGAAGAAGCACAGTCTAGGTCAGTGTTTCCCAATCCAGTCCTCAGGAGCCCACTGTCGCGCAATGTTTTTGCTCCCTCCAATCTCCCTGCCAGACAGTCCACATTTTTGTTTCCTCCCAGCTCCCTGCCAGACAGTCCACATTTTTGCTCCCTCCCAGCTCCCTGCCAGACAGTCCACATTTTTGCTCC
>JABFEB020000038.1:9353720-9369599 GCA_019775895.2 Stomatorhinus ivindoensis | reverse complement strand
TGCCAGACAGTCCACATTTTTGCTCCCTCCCAGCTCCCTGCCAGACAGTCCACATTTTTGCTTCCTCCCAGCTCCCTAAAAATGTGGACTGTCTGTGGGTCTCCAAGGATCGGATTGGGAAACTCTGGTCTAGTGATTCACCCAGTATTTGTTGTGTCACCCTCTGCTCTTCCTCTCTTTCCTAATCTTTCTGTTCCTTCCTGCCCCCTTTGTTTGGTCATAAAAATGGAACCAAATAACTTGCAGCATCTTGAGCCAGTGATATGAGTACATTACTACTGTTCTTCTACCTTACAGTACCCAAGAGGAAAACAGGTTAGATAAATGAATTAGTTTTCTAAAATGTAATAAGAGGGTGGCACAGGGGTGCAGTGGTTAGCACTGTTTCGTCACACCTCCGAGACCAGGGTTGGAGTGTCTGCCATGGTTCCATGTGTGTGGAGTTTGCATGCTCTCCCCGTGTCATCGTGGGGTTTCCTATGGATACTCTGGTTTCCCCCCACAGTCCAAAAACATGCTGAGGTTAACTGGAGTTACCAGATTGCCTGTAAGTGTATGTGTGTGACTGAATGGTGTGAGAGTGTAACCTGTGATGGTTTGGGGCCACATCCTGGATTTTCCCCTGCCTTGGACCTGTAACCTTTGGGATGGGCTCCGGACCCCCGCCCCCTCCAACCCTGAATCAGCTAAGCAAGCACAGAATATTGATTGATATGTAATGAGGTGTTATTGATATGTATTGCACTGTAGATATTTTTGTATTTACATGCACTGTTTATGCTTTTTGATTTTTTTCCAGGATAATTTGGCATCTCAGTTCAGACAGGAAGGTATTTTATTGCTGTCATCACCACACTTGTAATATTCTGCATTGGATTGAATCGTAATCATTTGTCTGTGTTGTTTGAGTGATTGAACTTCCCAGTCTCCTGTTCTTCAAGCTTTGCCACAGTTGCAGGAAATGCTCGGCATGTCGGTGAGAATCACATGTCACCAAGTGCGGATGACAAAGTGACGCGTGGCGGAAAGAACTGCTCTCTCCCGCCCACGGAAAAATCTGTGCTTTACACTGTGTCAGTTTGTTTAACATCCGCCTCTTGCTGCCAGGTCGGCAGAGACTTACGGGAAGATGAGTGCTTCACAGTCAAGAAAGTTTCCTTTAGAGAAACATGGTTTCTATTACCCAGTGTCAGTCCCAGTCATCTCGCTGTCTCTTGCAGCAGATGTAGAGATTTTGCATGGTCACATCCCTAGGCACCTAGAACACTGAAGAACAAGGACAGATCTCAAACGTAAAACCTAGAACACTGAAAGATCTCAAGACGAATCATGATGGACTGAGCACATATGACATGACATATAATCGTCTAACCCAGTAAAACTTCTGTGGATGCACCGTCATGTGGAATAACATGGGCTGTTGAGTTTGTCAAATTTGTTACATACGAGGTACCTCCAGTTTTTCTCATTACCTTGATGAAGTCTGACTGGAAGAGGTCAGTCATACTTATGGTTCTCGATAACACAAGACTTCGGCTGGCTGTACTCAGGAGGCATCAAAGCCAGCGTATCAAAGTCATGGAAAGCAGCTGATTTTGCACAGAACATGGTCCATTAACGCTAAGGCTGTGAGTTTGGTGTTGGGGTCCAGCTCTCGTTTGATGCACCCCGTCTCTTGGGACCAGCTTTCCAGAAAATACTTCTTCGGAGAGATGCACTTGCCCCCCTCCCCCCGTTCCCCCCGACCTTTATCTTTATCTTTGAATTTCTTGCCGCCTCTCTGTCCTTTTCTGTTTATTCTCTATAAGAGCAGCACAAGCTCTAAGTACATTTCTCTTTTAATCTGATCAGTAGTGGTGCGGAGCTTCCCGGCAGCACAAGGGTAGCTGAGACAGCTGAGGCCTGCTTTCTGTTTCTGTGGGGAGAGCTGAACCTGGAAGTGAGAGCAGAGCTAGCTACGTAGAATATACAAGTTACTGCAGTCAAACATCATACTTTTATTCATGAAGATAATTAATTCTTCAGCTTTAACCTTTCCCATGTTGCTCTCGGATGAGACACAAACACACATACAGGTCTCCCCTGCTTCGCGAATGTTCGCGTTAAGCCATGTCGCCTTTTTATCTACATCCCCCACCTGTTTTCGCTAACCGAGAACAAATCCAAAGAGGATGTTTGCTTTTACGAAAAAATGAGAAAAGTGAAAATAGCGTTTATTATTATTATTTATTAGCGAGCTAATTATAGACATACCGTCATGCGTCGCATAACAATGTTTTGGTCAGGGACGCATATGCAACAGCCCTCTCATAGGATTGTAATGGAACTGAAAAATTACAATTATGTACAGTACACAACACTTGATAATGATATTAAACAACTATGTTACTAGTTTATGTGTTTACTATACTGTAGTTTTTTATCATTATTAGGCTTTACCATATAGCCTTGGTGTGTAGTACCTTCTAGGTATGTGTACACACACAACGGCGAAATCACCTAATGACACATTTCTCAAAGCATATCCCTGTCGTTAAGAGATGCATGATTGTATTGATTCTGGTAAGTGAAGCTATACTGTACATACATTATTTCCACTTTAAATAAACTGCGTATTTACTGAATGTTAGTGTTATTTTATGTTTTAAGTATTATTTGGTATGATTTAGTAGGTAATTTTTTCGGTCTGGAAACGGTCAAAAAATGTTTCCCTTATAAGTTAATGGTAATTGTTTCTTTGCTTTATGCTATATCTGCTTAAGAAAGGTTTCATCGGAATGCTCCACTTTCAGGAAGAGGGGGAAGCCTGCATATCCCTGGGGAGCCCAGACCACCTTATCATTATAGGAGAAATACTTCCATTGGCTAAAATGATCATACAGACCCAGTGAACTCAAAAACAGGTGTTTCGTAAAAATAAGTAGAAGGGAGTGAAATTTGAAGACAGAACCCAGAATTGGCCATTCATCCAGTACCCCTGGTGTAGTTTTTAGGGATATGGCTCTTGCTCAAAGATCCCACAGTGATGTGATTACAGAATAGTACTGTAGTGATTACAGAATAGTACTGTAGTGTAGAGACACGTGGTCTTAGTTTTCCTGCTCTTGTCATATACAGCTTTACTGACTGGCACTTTAGTATAAATACCATTTTCATTTTATGTGCAAGTTTATAGTCCTATATTATGGCTAAGTGATTAGCCAAGAGAATTTTGAAATTACGATCAGGTGATTAGATATGCGATTAGAGACTGTATGCTGCTCAGTCTGATAGCAGTTTAATCCCATGTCTCTGTCAGGCTGTAATGTAAACCTCTGGGTCCCTTAATTGTAGGATTGCAGGTAGAGCTTCTCATCTGGCATCGATGTAATGTAATAGCTGGTCATGCATTGGCGCTAAGCTGTATTGTATTACATAAGGCTATTGCACCAGCATGGTGGTTCAGTGGGACGTTCTGTTGCCTCACAGCTCCAGGATTGAGGCTCCGAATCCAGCTTCTGCTTGACATTTGTGGAGTTTGCATCTCGCCCATGTCTTGCAGGACTTTCCTCCCAAATTTGAAACATATAACTAAGCTGATTCCTGTCTTTAAATCGCAGTCTGGTACTAGCTTTGTACTGTACAGCAAAAAATAAAGTATCTAACCTTTTTTACAGAGAGAGCTACTTTTACAAAGAATATTATTGGGGAGTCGTGATGTATATCCCACCAACTTGGAGTGGGGGGAGATTGCTAATGAGGAGCGTAATGTGTTGAACTGTGGGACATGTTAATGTTCTCTAATTAAAGTGCATTAACATGTTTCAACAGCTTATTGTCTCCAGTTTATTACGGAGGATGGAATGTAGCTACAAAGGCAAACTAATATTCTCCTGCTTCTATTCTGTTCTTTTTATTATTACTGTTACTAGTAGTGTTCCTGTTCATTTGTTTTTCTTTGTTGTGTTTTATTTTGACGGCGTAACAGTGCTTTGTGACCACTTGTCTGTGAGAGGCACTTAATACAGTGGTACCTCAGTTCTCAAACTTATTAGAACTCGAATTTCTTAAAAGTCGAACCAACCAGTTTGACAAAAAATTACCTAGAACTCGATCTGAATCTCAGAAGTCAAACCGTGAATGCCGACCTAAGATAACTTGCACGTGCAGGGAAATGAGTCATGCGGCACGTCTCTCAGTGGGAACAAAGGATAATGCTTCAGTCTCGCATTCGCTGTGATAGCATCATACATGTTTATACTATAGCTGAATACATATATTTAGACAGTAAAAATACATTTAGACAATGATAGACAGTAACAGTAATTATTAGTATATAATAAAATACATTTTAAAATAAAGATTTCTTATTCATTATTTTAATATTAATAAACCATTAATACATTTAATTATAATAGTATTGTTGTGCTGGGCAGGGACGAAATGGAGACAAAGGCACAGACATCAGTGTATCGATACGGGGTTTACAGAGTTTAATTACAGGTAAGGCAGGGAAACCGCAGATGGACAATACAATGTCCGGACTGGAGAAACAAACTGAAACGCTGAATAAATACAGAGGACTAATGACAACAACCAGAAACAGCTGATCACAAGGGGATTCCACAGGGGGTTAACGAGGGGGTGTGGCACATGGAAGGAGCGGACGATCAGGGCAGGACACATTGTTTGGATGCATTTATTTTCTTACTTTACAAATTACTGTTTTGATAAATGTGCTTAGATGTATTTACTACAGTATATGCTCTTCTTGTTTTATCCGGTTCATTCTGTGTTTAAATGCTAAAAAAAACATATTTAGGTGTAATTTTTTGCCGCCGGGAACCAATTAATTGGTTTTCCATTATTTCTTATGGGGAAAATTCTAAGTTTTTAGGATTTGATCCGGAGTTCTGAATGGATTAAGTTCAAGTTCTGAGGTACCAATGTACCTGTACATGAATTTTACTTAGTTCCTAACTTACTGATATGAGTCCCTGTAACACTGACCAGCATAACCAGACAGACGGATCACCCGGTGGGGTGAGGGGTCTGATGTATATGATAATGACATAATAATGGACACAAATGCAATACAGTAATCACATCATGATAGAATGCTATGTAAGAACAATCTTAAAGGTTTCATCATTTATATAAAATAAAATAAAAGTAACCCTCTTTAGGTTAAAGTTGATGTTAGGAATGCACTCTTAGAAATGTGTTAAATTGCAAAAGGCACCATTATGAACAGCGATTGCAAAACCCAAAAATATCACAATGTGATTTCCAATAGATATTGGGGGGGTCATGTCCCCCCTGCCCCCATATTAACCACGCCAATTGATGGATGGATGGATGGATAGATGCATGGATGGATGGATGGATGGATATGAATTCTGGGCACAAACTGGCCAAGATCCGTTATTGTCATTTTTATGTTTGCTGCTGACTGATTAGGCCGGCAAATGGCCCCCAGCCCCCAACCCCCAGCTGCTCCTCCATCCCCAGTGACATAGCAGCAGGCGCTCCTGTAATTTTACTTTAAAATCCGTCCCCTCCCACTCTCTTTGCAGTGATACCTATTCCAAGCTCATTAATTCAATAGCTGCCCCTACGTTTGCCTGAATATGCTGCAATTTAGCCACAGAAATAAATATCCTCTTGGAGCTTAGCAATAAGCACTTCCCCATTTCATATCGCACAGTGAGGTCTCAGGGGGGCAGGTCAGGTGACTCTTAGGGTCGTCATGCCATTTCCTTCGCTTCCTACGCCTGATCCCTACTGGCTCATGGTGTATATATGAGTGTGATTCGTTATCCGCCTGCCCAGACCCAGATCCCTGCCTCACCTGTCACATGGAGCCGCGCCGTGACCTGCAGCCATTCCGGCTTTTCTGCACGTCTGTCTCTTCGTGCTCGTACCAAAGCCGTCTCACCCGCTGCCTTCGTCTCACTTACATTTCCGCTGTCGCCCCCAGACACAATGCCCGATTCCCCGTCATTCAGCTTTGCCTGCTATCTGGAATAATCGTCGTGGTTTTTGTAAATGTGCGGTCTTTATCTGTTTTATTTATCTGGGTGCCCATTCTGTGTGTGAGACATTAACTTTTTACCAGCCAGTTTTTCAGTTGATTTTTGTGCCATATTCTGGGTGGCGTTAAGGTCCAGTCCAGCATATAACAAGGTTGTTTCCTTCACATTCTGAAGGACAGTGACTGTATCTTACATCCTATATTGAATGAATGAATGTTACATTTTTATACATATTATATAGCACTATTCAAACACGCAAAGCACTTTAAGGAACCCCCACTCTGTAGCTCCCACCCAGAGATGATGCCATGTGATATTATGGTTCCATTCGTCAAAAACGCCAAATTCTTTATTAGAGGATATTTATGCAAGTCTTTAATTTTAAATATGGCCAAACAATTTTATGGAACTAACAGTACCCTTTTGCCACTTACAGTATAAATGGTCGTAACTCTTTAATGGGAAAAAAAAGTTATAATTGAGGATTGTCAATTAATGATTTACAGAGTGTTCCAACCTAATTAATGACCTGATTATTAATCATTCATAAACCCTTTATAAGGGAAGTCTTGTGTAAAGCGGTACCGAACTAGCTGCCACACACCAGCATAACCAGACGGACGGATCGATGCAGTGGCATCAGAAGGAGGTTGACATCGCACACCAAATTTGCCCCCCCCCGGTGGGGTGAGGGGTGTGATGTATATGTTGATGACATAGTAATGGACACACATGCAATACAGTAATCACATCATGATAGAATGCTATGTAAGAACAATCTTAAAGGTTTCATCATTTATATAAAATAAAATAAAAGTAAACCTCTTTAGGTTAAGGTTGATGTTAGGAATGCACTCTTAGAAATGTGTTAAATTGCAAAATGCGCCATTATGAACAGCGATGGCAAAACCCAAAAATATCACAATGTGATTTATATGCAAACTAGCTACCATACTTTTGAAGCTGCTCTTAAGCATTGAGACGTTGTTCACTATTGAAAATGCTGTAACATACAGCAGTCTACGTAGATATCGACCAAGTCCAAGTCTCTGTTGTAAAATCGATCATTTTAGCAGCTGTTTGAATACACCACGGTGTTAGGTGCGGCACTCATGACACGGGCATCGGGGATAGATTAGACGTCACAGACGCATGAGTTGGCTACCCTGACCACGCGGGTCAGTCGTATCAGCCCCCGTCAGAGCTGCCCAGCCCACGGCGGTGCTCTGAGACTCTGATCTTAATGAGGGCGTTAAAACCTCCCCGAAGTGGAGTGACGCACAGTCAGAAGGTCACGGTGTCGCGCTCACCTCAAACCCCAATTAGAGGCACATTGTGTCTCCGTGGCGACGAGCGGCGTCCTTGCCATGCTAACCGCGCGATGAGCACATTCATGTCTGAGCTGTCACCTGATCTGTGTCCCCTAAGATTTCATAGGGTTTATGGGATAATTTTATCTGATTTCCCTAAATAAAAATGTTTACAATCACAATTAGTGCAAAGCTTTGCTAAAGGCATCACAGGGAATGAAATTAATGAAAAGTCAGTCAGTAAATATGACTTAAATCTCCACTCACAAGGTGAAGAACGTACATTTTCAATCCGGTAAATTTGGCCTCCGAAAAAAATTGGACATTGTTAAAATAATTGTTATAATTATAATTGTTATAACACACCGTGGTCATTCATTCTGGGTTCATGAGTAAGTGTAAGTTATCACAGCTCAGTCAAAGAAAACAATGAAATTCTTGCGTGACAAGAACAAGACAGTAGTGCAACATCGAAACACTACAGTACAACAGTACATAAAATAGTGGTAGTAACAGAGCAACAGTGGTAAAATGGTGCATGAAAAGTGTGCAGAAACCAATACAGTATTGAGAAATATGATGTTAGAACTAGTTACAACAGTAACAGTTACTACTGAAGTACAAATAATGAACGAACGTAGTAGTTACCTGAGATAAAAGATGCACCGTGATTCATTAATGATGAACAAACATGCGATCAGTTTGTGACTAAAACTTAGTTTGTTTTTAATTAAGAACAAAATATTACATTCATTGTGCTTCCTCAAGTAAAATGTTGCCGTTACAGTAAAAGCAGGAGGACTACATCGGGTTGGGGCAGTGTTTTCGGGGTTTCGGTGTCAGAGTCACGGGGTGTTTACAGTCCTGATCGCTTGTGGGAAGACGCCGCCCCTGAAGCACATGAAGCAGATGGGGATGCTCCTGTAGCGTTTAGCGGCGGGCAGTGGTACGAAGAGGGCGTGGTGGCTGACATCCATGGTGATACTCGGCCGTCTCTTGACAGAAGGCTGGTGTAAATAGATTGGAGCTTCAGAAGCTCAGAGCCAGTGATTTTGGAGGCTATCCTGACTGAAATCTGCAGCAGAGTGAGATCTTGGGCTATCAGGTTACCAAACCATGCCGTGATGCCTCCTGTCAGGCTGGGCTCAGTGGTGCCGTGTTAGAAGCCTCCACTGGAAGAGCAGTCTCTGTTGTGCCTTGTTGAGGATGCAGCTGGTGTTAACGAGACCATGAGAGAAAGTCTGTGAGCAGGAGGCCTAGGAATCTGACTCAGGTTGAACTGTTGATGCAGAGAAGGAACACCGGTACGCTCTTCCTGGAGTCCATGACAAGCTCCTTTGTCTTGTTGACACATAGAGCAGTTTGTTTTATGGACACAGAACATTCTGGACTTTTACTTCCTTCCTGAAGGCACCCTCCTCATCATCACTGATGATGATGACTGCAGATATGACAGTGCTATTGCCTGCATGCATTGCCACATAGTCTTAGGTGAACCAACTGCATAATGGGCTACGGCAGCAAGCCTGCAGCAAACCGGTGCTGAGGATCAATGTGGACCAGGTTCTGTTTCCGATTCTCACTACCTGTGGCCTTTTACTCAGGAAACCAAACACCCAGCCACAGATGGAGCTGCACGAAGGACTCTGAGTTTTAACACAAGTTTTGATGAAGAAGCAGTGATGAATGTAGAGTTATCGTCAACGAACAGCACCCTGACAGAGATGTTCCTGCTTTAATGTTGTTACAGAGCCGTAATGTAGGACAAAGGTTGGTGGTATCATCCATAGACACGCAGCACCCGTACGCAACTTAAATCCGGGGTATTATTATTCCCATAGGATAAGACTAGCCTTCAGAAGCACTTCATTATGATAGACGTGGGAGGTGAGAAAGTAAACACTGAAGCTCGAGACGAGATTTCTTTGGCACGGGTGTGACTGTGTTCTTAAGATGGACAGTTTCAACCCTCTGCGTGCCTTTAAGACGTGACACAACGCTGTCAGGGCCGGGGGCATTTAAAAGGGTTCAGACATTTAAAAGTTTTAAATTTGTCACATGCAGTGCAGCTCCGTCTGAGGTAAACATAACCTCTTCTGCTGGATTTGGGCTGTGGCTTTCAATCCAAGCTTAAAGGTCGTATAGCACATCAGGGAGCGAGGCAGTGGTGTCCGTAAGCACTGCCAGGATTTTGTAGCTGGGTATTGCTTTCAGTGCTTTCCATAACAAGAGGGATCACAGCTGCTGCAGTTATGCATTTCAGACTCATACAAAGTGTATTTTACTGCCCAATTCAGGTCTATGTCATCAATCAGCTGTTTGTTAGTTTCTGGCTTGTTTCCAGTGTGACCCAGACGGCTCGTGCTGACTGAGATAAACCGCCAAAGGCCTGCAGCTCGTCCGCCTATCAGCTGCAAGCCTCCTGACGCTCTGATTGGTGAAAACTGCTCTGCGCAGAACTGCGTGACATGTGGCAGGTAGAGAAAACGGCAGCCCTGGCAGCCAGCGTATCTCTGGGAGTCCTCATGCCTCACCTGCAAAGCATGCTGGGACTTCATGAAGAAGCACAGATCCGCAAAGGAAGCAGGGGCTGAACACGGACGGGGAAACTGTCGGAATGGCATGAAAAAGATGCGGCATTTTCCAGACATACGAAGATATGAGAAAAATTATTGTGGTGTGTTTTAAGCAAGATTAAGCTGTTAAGATTCAGTGCTCTTGGGTAGAGTAGTCAGGGGCGCACTGGCGACAAAAGCAGGCCGGGAATTTACTGCTTGGGGGGGGGGGGCAATCGCAATCAATCGAAAGGCAACCAATGAAATAAAGCATTACCCAGAAACCATCTCCTGCGATCGACTGACAGGTCAGGCACCCCTGGTATATAAGCTTAGTGTATATATACTATACCAGACAATGAGTCTTTTTTATGCAAATTGCAATATCCACCTTTAACCCATATCTCAACTTGAATCAGTTTTTTTGTTCTCTCTATAATGTAGCAAGACACATTTTGCAGTGAGACTTTAATCAGGCATTTCTCAATGTGCCTCTCGCTACTTCTACAGCTGCGTGGACAAACCTTCCACGGCGATGCAGACAATCCTTTACTGGTCTGCACACACCTCCTCATCCCACAGAACGTTCTGTGCTGATCCCATGTTAAGATAAGGCGCCAGCCCTTTGCATATTTGGCCTGCACATTGCCGGCTGCTGAAAGCAGCGAGGTTCAGCTTTTTCGTTCCGCGTTTCGACAGAACAAGAGAGCGAAAGCAGCAGCCGCTGAGGGTCCGCAGACTGGAATTAATTTCTTCTGCTGATAATACCATCGACCCGAGAGTGGAATTGTAGGTCAGAAAATGTCCTCAGACGATTAATTAGAAACCAGTATATCACAAGAAGTCTGGATTTGTAATCTTTTTTTTTTCACTGGACACAATTAATAACAAAGTATAATGAGGACCATTAAACACTGAAGATGTTGTGTTCAAATAACTATAACTGTAGTGGATTCACTGTCATTTATTGTCTAGCAGATACTGCCAGTATAAGCAACAAAACATGTTTTGTGTTCACTTTCCTATTCCAAAAAAGGCTTTCAGCCACCTGTGGAATATTGGCTGCCAGCTCACCACAACCTCTGGAAAGCATCCTTAGTGAATTCACAAGAAAGCAAATTAATATTGCCCAGTGCTCTGAATGCCTTTAATGAAGCATCACACCAGCCAATTCTGTTTGTGCGCTCCAAAGCTAAAAGAAAAACTCTTTCATTTCCTGGAGTACTTACCCTAAAAGCAGAGGCAGAGGTGTACTAATGTATGAAGATGTCAAAGAGAGCGGTAACTAAGTCAAACGTGAAAATGGGGGCAGCATTTGTTAGCACTGTCAACTGTAGAGACGCCCTGTACAAGTGAAAGCTCTGTCTAGGAAACAGGGAAAATATCTGTTTCGCCGATTAACAAAACTAAGAATAATGATTGCAGCCTGTGCTGTTTGGTCTGAGTGCTGTTTGGTCTGAGTACTCAGCGCCTCTGAGCTGACTGGTAACACAAGGGCTCACAAATAATGTAGTAATACACTCTTACTTAAAGCATCAATTAACCAGTAACTAAGTGTTAGTTACATACTAATCAAAATCAGATTTTAAGTATTTTAATTAAGTTACACAAGGAATTTGGTTCCGGCCACTGGTGTCTCTCACGTTAGACAGACAATATGCAGACAATGAACATATAATTTACAGACAATTCACAATATACAAGCCATTTACAGATTATCTACAAGACAAATGATATAGTGCCAACAGCAATACTGATTATGTATAGGAATGATATTGCACAATGCTGTATTTGTAAATGCAAGGCTGTGGTATAGTAGATGCTTCTATCAAACATAGGAGCATGTTCATTCATCATTAATCATTGATCACTGTTCATATGTTTTATGCAAGCACTGTATTACTTAATTATTTGTTCCTAAGTAGTACCTGAGTAACTAAGATAATTGTGCCCCTTCAAGTAATGTGTTAGCAAACTAATTTCTACCTGTGTTGTCATGCAATTTCTTCATATTGTTGACAGTAGTTGATGTTTAAGCAATAATATTCCCACTCTTTTTGTTCCTATAACATTTTTAAATGGTGTAATGAAATGGTTTACTTATGAATGTTCTTCTCTAGCGGATTTAAAACATCTTTTAAAATGAAAATAGAGGTTTTACGTCTTTGCGTATCTGGCGCAGCTTTTGCATGTCTTGATGGGAGAGAGAGAAAAACCCAAAGCAAACTGTCTTTGCCTCTTACCGGTGCGAGCCGGCAGAGCACACGTCTGATTGCCGGTGCGAGCCGGCAGAGCACACGTCTGATTGCCGGTACGAGCCGGCAGAGCACACGTCTGATTGCCAAACGAGGATTTGCAGCTTCTGAGAGCCGGGGAATCGGGGAACAAGCGTGGCTGAGCTACAGCCCTGGGCAGGAAAGAGCTGAGCTGCTCGCTTGGATATTGATGTGGGGGGGTGGGGAGAATGTACCTTAGTGTAAAGTAAATAAAGACAAAACCGTAATTTGTGGTAATTTAAAGGGAAGTTAGATTGGCTGGAAGCTTTCAGCAGAACATCTCCACAAATCTTCGAGGCTGAATTGTCGATTCCAAATTGGCAAAATATACAGTTGCTCTCACCAGTGAATTAGCCTTAATGACTTGATTTCCTGCCAGTTTGAGTCCCGTCTGTGATTGCTGTCAAGGGCATTCTGCTAATTTATTATCTTTCTGATCGTAAAAATAATATTACATCATCGACTAATGGATCTGATTCAAGTCCCTGCCAGAAGTCAAATAAGCGGAGTTGCCAACTTTGGCTGACATGAGATTTTCAATTTGAGACACGTCTGTACACGTGTTTACATGTATGTAATAGTTTTATTACCTTGTAAATAGGCTGTAGGGTTTGCAAACTACCCCAGTGCTTTTCATATAACTAATTTTAGGTTTATAATAGAATGATATAGATTTGCCGCAGGATTTCTTGTATGTGCGTAACAGTCAAAAAGTGTGAGTGTCACGCTGGATGCGTGAGTCGGCAACCTTGCGAATAAGGCATCGACAAGACAATTTGTGAAGGTAATCACAAGAGAAACCGACTGTCTTTTTGCCATATAAATACATTCAGAGATCCAGTTTTGTCATGGATGCAGAAGGGAATGCTGGTGTGATCCCACAGGTGTCCCCTTTTGTGTCCCTGGCTGCTCATTGTCACTCAACCAGCCATGTGGGATGTGTATTTCCCTAGCATGTCATCGCTAGCAGCAAAGCATACAATGCAGGTGCTTAGAGACACGTAAAATAGCTAATCTGCTTCCACGCTTCCTTTTGACTTATCTCTGCACATTTTCGGTTATCTCTCAGCAGCTGGATGTCATAATATGACTTTCGCTGAGGTAAAGATGGACTTTGGTCAACTCGCTCATTATGCTAACTGGCGTCCAGTCTCACGGCTGTCAATTTCTCTTACAGCCACGCTGGGGACGCTGGACTTCAGTCTGCTGTACGACCAGGAAAACAACGCCCTGCACTGCACCATCAACAAGGCTAAGGTAGGGGCAGGTTAATGTTTCAGATGCATGTGTTGCGTCTCCAGCACCAATCAGGGTAAGTGCTCCTACCCACCAGCATTTTTACTGCCTCCCGTTCATTTCAGCTTCATTCATCTTTTCAGCCTTTTGTCTCGAACGAATAATTTGACCTTCAGACACCTCCAGCAGCAAAATAAAAGCTTTCTTAGTAGGGAATCTTCCCTATAAATAAGGATCAAAAGAAACATTCCCACATTGCACTGAAGAATTACACCCAGGGGCTTGCGTCGATAGCGTGCATCGAGAAAACGTAGGGAAGCATTGTGAAACACACCCTCCCATCTAATTAAACGGCCTGTTAAAACAGACAGCGTGCAGTAAACCAACACAGCCTTCAGCCCTTAATTCTCTCATGCCCATGAATCATGATGCCTCCCCTGTTACAAGTCACAGTTTTTGGCCCAGGACCCACACAGGCTGCAGGGTGCAGTGCATGCTGGGAACTGTTTATCTGCTGACTTACTTCCTTCCATTCAGCTGAGCAAGTCATAAATTAACTGCAACTGTGAAGTCTTGGGAGCGAAATCTTTTCAGTTGGAAATCATGGCGTTGTCCTCCTAAATTTGAATTTATGCTAAAATATCTTTGCTAGGATTTTCACACAGGTTTAGTCCAGTTTTGTATAAAATATAGTTTACTGCAATACTCCTCTCCCCCCACCTCGATGTCTACACTGCATGGTACAAACTCCCACCTTTGACCAAGGGAGCTGGTCTGCCTCTGGCCAAAATTGAGTTTTTTTAATCAATATAGATAGTGGACTGCTAAAGAAAATCACTTCCCTGCCTTTTCTTGAATGTAGTTGCTTCCTAATCCTGCAGCAGATGGTGCGTGTTCCAGACTAGCACTGAGGAATTGCTTGTGTGTTTGTATTTGTAAGCACAATACACACAGGGTGGCACAGAAGGACACGAGTGCCATAAAACAGGCAGACAAATGTAAATAGAAGGCCATAATAAAAGCCCAGAGAGTTTGCTAAATCAGTTTGCTTAATAATACTGTTAAATTGGACTCAATTTGAGCATCTTTAAGTCTGTTGTGGATAGAAGGAAAATACCTAAATGTATTGATCTGTATATATTTTCGATTAGCCGTGTGTTGATTTTTCAGCTTTGCTAGGCATTTATATTTCAAGGCTGTAATGATCCTGACCCTTTGCATCCCTAATCAGATCATTGAAATAATCGACCACATTGCTGTGCCTGAGATCCACCTGCAACGCCCCCCTCAGCCCGGCGAGGCTAGCAGTCATTTCTGCTGCCCTAAGAGCTTGACAGGTTACGATAAATCGGTGATACAGTCCTGCCTCTCTTCCGGAGAACACAGGAAAAAAAATACTGTGTGAGTCCAAGGCAGGCAGAACATTACAAAACCTAATTTTATTCAATGTAATATCTTGTACCTCATTACACAGGGACCTCAGTAATAGAGAGCTTGGATTGTAAATGCCCCCACCTTTTTCCATAAAGGGTATTTTCCCCGACACGAAGAGTGTCTGTCGGCATCAGAATCAGTAACACTCCTGTGGAGGGACTTGCCCAGAGTGAGAGAGTGTCTGCGGTGCTGTCACACGAAGCGTCATCACAAATGACAGCAGCAGAGTGCAGGGAGACCGGATCTCTGGAATAACCAAAAAACATGTGGCCTTTGTTAAGACCCTTAGCTCCTCTGTTTATTCATTTGAGCAATGATTTTTGCCACGTCTTCAAAAGCAAGTTTGATATAAGAATATTTCTCTCAATATATATACACACATGTATGAATATGAATGTATGTACATGTGTATATATGCATGTCCGTGTGCGTGTACACACGCTTGCTTAATTCAGTACAAAGATCGCAAACATATTGGTTTTATAACTAAATTCATTATTTAATTAATTTCCATTAAATCACATGAGGAAAAAACAGTATTTTAAGTAAAATATTAATTTCAAGTAGTATTAAATTAAAACCCAAATTATACTTCAGAAAGAGCTGTTCTGAGTTAAAAAACTTCATTGCCAAGCAGTCTCATTGGGTGCTTTTTAATAAGTAACACCTTTGCAAAAACATAAAACACCAAACATTTGTGTTTAGTAACCCTATGGGAGCCAATGACTACAACTGCAGTTAATATCAAAACGGCAAGAACAGAACTGAATGAGTCAGTCAGAAACATTATGATACATAATAAAAAAGAAAATGTCTGTGCGGAAGATAAGCGCTAAATGTGTTAAACGTTGCTTGTCAATGGAGTTTTATTATGAAACCAACAAGTTTGTATTTTACAGAATTTTTATAGAATTAAGCATCCCAAACCTTCCTGTGAGTACTGTATGTATAGTGCAGGGGTCTCCAACTCCGGTCCTGGAGAGCTACTATCCAGCAGGTTTTCTATCCTACCTGACTTCTGATGAGCCACTCCTGTTCTCAGGTAAATACCAGG
>JABFEB020000038.1:9318891-9341024 GCA_019775895.2 Stomatorhinus ivindoensis | reverse complement strand
GCAGAGAGCTGGTGATGGACGTAATTACTGGTATGTTTGTGACTACAGCAGTCTGATGGTTTCTCTCATATTGCCACATTATTATTGGTTCCCACATCTAAAGTGACTCACGCTGATGTCTCTTAGACAGGCCTGTGGCTGTTTTATAAAGATACAGTCAGTTTCTTTTATGGAAACTCATTGTAATAGAGGCACTAAACAAGCATCTATGCAGAAGTATTCAAGCATGCGATTAAGGGGGTTATCTACCCCTGGTATCAATGCATGATGTTATAACTTTGAGTATTAAGGAAATTTCAGGGCGTGTGGCTCTCATATTGGGTACGTCGTGCAGTGGTCTGAGTCGAAAATTTCAATTTCTCAAGAGGCATTAGTGACACTTTGGCAAAATTAAAGTGAAAACAAGCTAGTGAAACAGAGGGCTCCAAAACCAAGAAGATGATTCTCCATTCTGGTGTATTTCAGTTCTGTGGCTAGACTTGATGAATGGTAATGCCTTACATTATCTGCTCCTTCATAATGCATTTATAATGCACCCATAGAATATTCAGTTCACCTTCATAATGCATTCATAGAACAGTCAGTGGACCTTCATAATGCATTCATTGTGCACTCATAGAATATTCAGTTCACCTTCATAATGCATTCATAAAACATTCATAAGCAGCATATAGGTATACCTTAGCATCCTAACATACCTTAACTGCTTTAATAAACATCAAAAACAAACATTATAATTGCATTATATAATGTTATTTATGTATACAAAACCTGTTAAAGTATGTTAGAATTGAGGTATACTTACATGCTGCTTATGAATGTTCTATGAATGCATTATAAAGGTGCACTGAATGTTCTATGAATACATTATGAACATGCATTGAATGTTCTATGAGTGCTTTGTGAAGCTGCAGTTAATTTAAAGCGTTACCCAGTGAATGAGTGTGGGGTTCTTAGTTTGATACTACAGATCGTATAGAATGACGGTCAGCCAGCTTGACTGTCAGATCTTGAGAATCAGACAGTTGTTAGTTGTTTAATGGAACAGCTGTAGGGTGATGCACAGGCAATCAAGCTTGCGAGAAGACAATGATCCATTATTTATTGGTGTCGCTCAGTGTTAAGGTTCTAAAATCCCGAGCTAGAGAGCACCAGACTGCTCACCACACTCACAGATGTGCAGCACAAACTTCTCACTGTGGGGAGGTACCTTAACTGCTGCATCGGAGCGTTGACCCCAGCAGAGGATGCCCAGCTTCCAGTGTCCCATGTCCTCCAGGAGACCACCAGCCTCTGATTGATTTTGACTGGCATCAATACTAGTTGCCTCTGAAATAAATGAAACAGATGGTGTATGTGTTCTAAAGGATGGTCAATTCAAAACACATCCATCCATCCATCCATCCATCCATTTTCTATACCCACGTGTCCTATGCCAGGTCGAAGGGATCCAGAGCCTAATTCAGAACATTTACTTTTAATATCCATCCTTTCATTTTCTGTATCTTCTTGTCTCCTCAGGGTCACAGGGGCACACTCGCTCACCAGTCACTCACTTTTAAATATATTTTTTTAATTCTTAACATTTAATATACCTTTTTAGTTTTATAAACAACAAACTTGAAAAATTTGAAAACAGCTAACCAAAACTCCATTCCAGTGTTACTTAAGATGGTCTTTTCTAAAAAGATTCTCCGGGAGAGTTTTACTTATCGACTTCTGAACTTTTTTTCTGTAGTGGGAATAAAATACTTCCCTTGCATCCTGCCGCACATGCACATCTCTGCGCTTCTTCCCTTAAATTCTGTGCCTCCAGTGAGCACTGCTCAAAGTGGGCAACTGCTTTTTAATGTAAGACATCTAGTCAATATTGTATAAACCTCAGTGCCCCCCCACCCCCAAGACACTGATCTTGATTCTGAGACAACGTTCGATCGGCCAGCGAGGGATTCTTCATTACTTTTCCAAGGGGGAATCAGTATTAACGCACATTTTATGTCATAGATTAGCTGTGTTTCTTAAACCTAACTTTCTTCAGCTTCTCTGAATTCGCTCACTTCTGATCACCTCTCGGTGCCCCGAGGGACCCTGCGGGGCGTCCGATTTCTGCCCTGCTTTTGATTGTCACCCTGAAACCTCTGGTCATTACTCTGTGTTGAAGGGATTTTAGAGTAGTAGCCAGCCAAACCCGACAGGCAGCCTTTTGGATTCTCTGCTACTTTGTATAACTAACCATCTGACCAACATGTCAAGGCACATTTGACCAAGATTTTAAGAGTTTTTCATTATTATTATTTATTATTTTAAGGAGATCAGGAGTTCAGACACACAAATAGCAGAGCTGGACAGAATGACAGGCTTATGTCCCGAAATATGTTCCATACACTTTTATTCACTCGCTGAACTGGAAAACACCCAGTATGACCGAATAGCACAAGGCACACAATAATTGTAGGAGCGATATTTACCACCTAGTAATGCAAAGTTCAAAAGCCCTGCTAAGGGTAGATGTGATATGCAGGGTGCTGTGAGTAAGAAGGATCAGATATGCAATGGAGGGAGGTGAGCCCAGTTTACCGTATCCCAGGCTGTGGAAATTGGCAGTTCCAGATCACAGGGGCTGATTTTTGTTTCTCTTCGGCAAGGTGTTTTGGAGCCTCGGAGAAAGTCACTGATGATTAGTTTCTGGGGTGGAAAAAAGAGCTTTTAGGTTTTCTCCTGACAAGCAATCAGAAGAAGTCATTTGCCAGCAAAAATTTTTTCCACATATACAAGGGAGCTTGTGAAGGTGATGACTGAGCCCCTGTTCTGTATGGTAGCGCTACAGCGATATGAAATGCATGGTGTCGCTCCTATTTTATGCTAATAACTGTAGCTTTAACTTTTGAAGATGGTTAACAATGTTTTATATTCACATATTCTTAATGCATCCATAACACAACTCTGTTGTGAAAGGCACAATTATAAAAAAATACCCCTCACAATGTGATAAAAACTTTTGGTTTTGATGCTGTGGGGACCATTGTCAGGTCCCCACAAAAATCTGTGCATGCAATCAAAAAAGTAAAAATACCAAAAGTGTTTGGTTTTTAATGGTATGTCTCAGAGAGAACTGTAAATTACTGAATCCTGAAACCACAGTTACTGAAACTACAAGTCTTAGGCAGTCAAAGAAAACGTTTAAAGCTATTTATATGGGTACTGAGTGTATATATTCTCGGTATAAAGAACACTTAGAGCATTTGAAAATTAAGAGTAACAAAACACAAACTAACAAGAATTTCTTCCATTCTCCAAAATTTTCAGATGAACACGGCTTCAGTCGCCAACCTCATCAGCACTCCAGCCATTCCGTGTATCTGTTACATTTCAGCACTAGCTCACTTAAATTCATTAATTTAATTAATTGTAACAAGTCAATGAGGTATTGATTAACCAAACAAGGCATGCTAGTGGTTGAAGCAAAAAAATACATGAGTGTATTAGAAGGTTGCTGTAAATATAGGGGTGACTTTAGGAGAGGTTTTGAAAGAGTGACAAACTTTGCCAGACATAATATCATAGTTTGACAGCAGCATGAAGATCATTCGGACATCATTTACTCTCACTACCTAAAACTTTTACACTGTACCATGTGGATATGTGTGTGCACATATACAAATATACAATACATATGCATTATATATATTGTTAGTTTGTTTTAGTGGGCTTATATATCCATCCTGAAATTAACAGAAAGGGAGAAAGATGTGTTCTTATCCAGCATTTTGTTTAGAATATTGATTAAACAAGTGTTTTATGGATATCTTATCCTCCTGGTAAATAAAGGTCATGGAGTAAACCTTGTACTGTATATAACCACCCAATGAGGTGTAGGTCTGTCCAGGCCAAAGAAATTCTCAATGGGAATACGAACAGGAACAGTGTTTTGCCATCAACAGAAGGGAATGATTCAGCTTATTGGACCTCTTTGTACTGACAGAAGACACCAGATGAAACATGCCGGCTAAGATTTGGCCGGAATGCTATATGAGCAGTAAGAAGCGAGGTAGTTCTGAAATAGTAATGCCATTTCATAGCTTCTGTATAACTTCTATTTTAAATGTACACTGTAATGATGCATATCGGATGGTGTAGGAGTTCCAGTGGTAACTGCATAGACACTGGCTACTGCACGCTGGCCTACATGTTAGTCAGTGCTACTGTAGTGTGCAGAGATCTACCTGATTATTCTAGAACTCCTATCTTCCTTTCCACAAAGTGTTTCTGTGAGCCCATTCCCAGTTCTAGTACCAGTGATTCCCAACTGGTACTAATTAACATCTGCTGATGTGTTCAGCACTGTACACAGCACAACGTTTCTGTTTTTTATGATTGAGGTAATCATTTCTGACAAATTCAGTGAGTCACTGCATTTCTTCTTTGTTTTTCATTACAGTCCTTTTGCTTAATCGTGTTGCCATTTACACAAAGGTACATGACACATTTGTTTTGTCAAAATGTTCATTTGCCAACCTGATGTTTGGGATCCAAAGACTACCTTTAATGTAGTAAATCCTTATCATCTGTTGCATTACTCTTTTTTAAACAGTATTTTATAAATTCTGACTGATGTGACACAAGAACAGATGTGTATGTTCCTCGGGGAGGCAATCACATTATTGTAGTATAAATACATACTAGTCACATTATTATAGTATGAATACATACTAGTCACGTTATTATAGTATAAATACATACTAGTCACATTATTATAGTATAAATACATACTAGTCACGTTATTATAGTATAAATACATACTAGTCACATTATTATAGTATAAATACATACTAGTCACATTATTATAGTATAAATACATACTAGTCACGTTATTATAGTATAAATACATACTAGTCACATTATTATAGTATAAATACATACCAGTGACTCTTTTGCAGCTAATATGAATCGAAGTAATGTATCATAATCAATTAGAATATTTTGAGAAATTCAATACCAGTCTAAAGTCTGGACTTACCTACTGAAAATCATTTGTTTTTGAACAAAATAATGAGCCTAAGCTCACCTTGAGGTTATGACAGCGCTGTATTATCTTGTGAAGAAGGAAAGAGACAGAGTGCTGTGACAGATGACCTTGGCCCCTCAGTAGGCCAAAACCCTACTGAGCTGGTTTGGGAGGAGTTGGATCAGAGAGTAAGAGTAAGGTAGCCAAGTTGTGGAAATTCCTTCAGAACTGTTGGAGAAGCATTCCAGGTGGCTACATCTGGAAGCTGGCTCAGAGAATGCCAAGAGTCTGCGGCGCTGTCATCAAATCTTAAGGGGGCTGTTTTGTGGAGTGTAAATATTTGACATGTATCACTTAATTTCCTGAAGGCCTTTTACTATAAGGTGAATAACAAAGCTAAAATACAGAAACATGCATTAAAATGCAGGTGTGTCCTGACCTTTAAGTATCTAACTTATGTAGAAATTTGAAGATCGGCCTCAGTTGTGGTGACTGAGAACATTAGTTGTAGCTTAATTACTTATGTGATACACCGACACTGAGGTGACGTAATAGGACACTGTTGATGTCAAGTCAGGGTCCCTATTCTCAAGCCAAACATATTGGATTTATTAATTATATTATGTGGATAATGGGATGAGGAGATGATTTCATCATGTAAAGGCTTATACCCTTTCCATGTTCTGTATCCAACAGGGACTCAAACCAATGGATCATAATGGACTATCGGATCCTTACGTTAAGGTGCATCTGCTGCCTGGAGCCAGTAAGGTACGTAGGTCTCAGATGGGCCCTGAGAAAGCACAGAAAGAGGATTCCACCATTTAGCTCAGCCAGATATCATATCTGCAGAAAATCCTTAATAATAAAATAGAAATACCAGGCATCCTCTAGAGCTGCCATATATCTATAGCAAGGTCAAGACTTGTTAACTTAGATGAATGTTTCCCAACCCAGTCCTCAGGGACCCGAGACAGTCCATGTTTTTGCTCCCTCCCAGCTCCCAGTGGGGGAGCAAAATGTAGACTGTCTGGTAGGGAGCTGGGAGGAAGCAAAGACATGGACAGTCTGTAAGTCCCCAAGGACCAGATTGGGAAACACTGGTTTAGAGAATGCCTGTAAATGCTTACATATTTCAACTTTATAATAACAAACATTATATGATAACAAAAAACATTAAAGTCATATAATCATATGATATTTGTTATTAATGTATATTAAAGCTGTTATGGTTTGTTAGGATGTTACAGCATACTTACAAGCCGCTTATGAATGTTCTATGAATGCATTATGAAGGTGCACTGAATGTTCTATGAATGCATTATGAAGGTGTATTAAATGTTCTATGAATGCATTATAAAAGCATTAAGAAGATGCAGTTAATGTAAGACATTACCATTAATATTAAGTTTATCTTAGTGAACACATAGTGATGCTGAGGTATCTTAAATGAACTGTTGTGCTCCACTTACCTTTACGGCAATATCTCTCTTATGTTTTTTGACCAATGAGGTCGCTTTCAAGTGGACAACTTCACAATAACATACACAGAAATACACAAAAGACCCCAGAAACAGCAGGTCACACTCCCCCTTGCTCACCCTTGATTCATTCACCCGCAGGCGAACAAACTGCGCACCAAGACACTGCGCAACACCCTCAACCCCGTGTGGAACGAAACGCTGACATACTACGGCATCACCGACGAGGATATGGTGCGCAAAACGCTCAGGTAATGCAGCCAGTCGCTTTCGCTGCGACAAGCCCAACAAATGTGTGTGTGTGTGGGTGGAGCCAGATTAAGCCTATTCGGCGGCAACAGCCCTCCAGACGTCACGTCAGAAAGTACAGATCTGCTGTGTTGCTTAGGCTGCTCAGTGAGTGCTGTGTTAAAAGTACAAAACACAGTCATATCAAAGATGTCACATATTGAATTGCATTAACTTGTTACAATGGTCACTCTGTTCGATCTTCCAAATGCTTATATGTTTAATCCAGGCCAGGTCCTGTGATTGGGGATAGGTTCCAGGGAATTTGTGCTGGATGGATGGATGCATGGATGGATGGATGGATGTAGCTGTTGTCATTGCCTCTGCATGTCTTTGCAGATGGATGGATGGATGGATGGATGGATTGATGGAGATATTACCATTACCTCTCTGTGTGTCTTTGTACAGAATAACCAATCAGAATACTCTTTTCTAAGAATGTTATTAAAGATTAATGGAATCTGATTCTAATTATAAGTTCTTTCCAGGTCTTTGACAGTGAATGTTTTTTTTTTTGACTGCCTGACCGCATAGTGTGAACACACTAAGCACCAGTGATTTTTATAACCTCAAGGGCCTGGCTTGGAATTGGAAAGCAGTTGCCCAGCCTGTGCTGCAGCCTGTGTTTGTACTGTGTTCATCCTCATTACACCACAGAGGTTATGCGGTTATGAGGTTAAAAACATTAAAGCAGATAAGCCTTTTGGCCTGTGAATGTCAGAGTTAAGCTATATTTCTTTTTTTTGCTGCCCTTTGGCTCTCTATTAAAATGCAGTGATGAATACGAAAGGCTCTGTGAATCACCGGAAGCAAGAGTCAGTGAGAGCTGTCAGCGATTGGCTGGTGTGAATCAATATAATAGCAGAAGACATCTCAAGTCATTAAGCAGCTGATGGAGCCTCATTCTCCTGCCCTTAGTGAAAGGTCTGCATTTTTTTAAATTTCGCTCCCAATATCAGTGTCTTGTCTTCTCATCAATCGAATGCCGTCGTGCCTGGAAGAGGCCCTTCGCATTACGTGCTGCCCACCGGCACGGATGACTGAGACAGCAGCGACAGGTAAATAGCTGTCTGTCTAACTGACAGTCATGCATATTCGCATGTCGAGTAGGCAGTGACCCCCCCACCTGCAGGAAGGACGCGCTTCACAGATTCATGCGGGACACTCCGGACTCATGAGAGATCAGACCAAAGGAAACTGATTTAGCATCATGAGGATCGTATCCCGCAAATGTCCAGAGGCTCTTTATCCTGTTTAGTTGGTTGTGAACTTTGTGGGATTTTTATGTAAAATCCAGTAACAGTAACCTTTGAGTTTTGGCAGCAAAGCCCAGAACTCAGGGGATGTAATTGTTTGGGAAAAGATAGAGACCCTTCATAGCCAGCGATTTCCTGAATGACATGTTACTCCCTTCACTACTGCCAGTTTTTACCACCTGAGCACGGCTGCGGTAACAAGTCTGTCCTCACTGGCTTCTGTTGGGCATGAGTAGATGGATGAGACCTGACTGGCGATCTGCTACTGTCCAAGCCAGACTGAAGCAGAGGCCTGACCTTCCTCACTGCCTCCAAAATACAAAAGTAATCAGGATTCTTGACAGAGAAAACTAACAATTAACACTTAACTTTAAGCTGTCATCTAATGCGCTATAATTACCTTCATAGTGCATTATAATAGTCGGTATAAGAATTAATAAAACATTACAGCATCTTCTATTGACAGTCATAAGGCATTATAGTGTTGATTATAATACTTCATAAGCTCCAATGAAGCTCTCATCTATAATGCACTAAAGATACCTGCATAATGCATTATAAAGGCCAGTATAAGCATTAAGGATGCTTTGTACTGCATTGTGAAGGTATCTATAGTGCATTAAAGGGACGAGCTTCATAAAGCATTAATAATGCATAATAAACATGGCTGTTACATGATATGCTTTTTTATATATATTTATAGCCATGTTTATAATGCTTTATGAATGCATTATAAAGTGCCATGAATGTGTTTATAGATCTTTATAGATATGGCATTCATAGAAAGTGTTACCAAATTCTTTTTAATTTCATGGTATGATTTTATTCATACGTTCCAACATTACCAAATTGTTCGTTCTTGGTTTGTAAATGGATTTTTCTATAAAACGATAGGGGCATTCCTTTTTATTTATCTTTAGCCTCTGACTTCCAAATATGATAATGAAGAATGTTACCAGTGCATACGCACGAATGTCCGTTTGCCGGGAGCTGGGAACCGCGAATCCGCGTAAAACACCAGCCACCCAGGTTCCTATTATGAGAGGACAGGACCTACAGGCACAATTTGCAAGCAAAACAAAATAAGGGCAGCGAATATGTCAGTTTGAAGTGGCCCATGTAGTTCCCTCCAGTGTGTGCAAGGGCATGAGCGGCATGCTGATGGGGAGGGACCACCTGATGATTCACAAGGCGTTTACACGGGAGGTCTTCTTTCGGCTGTCTCTACCAGTTGCCATGGATACCAAAGTCTCCTTTGTTAGCATTGCCTCCAGAATAGTTCTTATCATTTATGCAAATAAATGCATTATAAAAATACATTTAAAAAAGTGAAGCCAGCACTCATAAATTCATCCTGGAAGAGCAGGGCTACCCCGTACAGTAATCATGCTTAGAGAAACATCATTTCCTGTCTAAGTAATGGTGAAAAATGGGGAGCGATTATCCTGTCTACCTTCTTCCATTTAAGCGTCATCTGTGTCAGCTTCAATTGAAATGAAATTGGTTTTAGTTGGAAATTACAGGAACGAGTGTTTCCAAGTCAGCACTGGAGCTTGGGAACATTAGCAGGCGGGGGATATTACTCTCTGGGGGCTCCTTTTGATGCCTTTCATAAAGAACATACGTGTTACTCTCAGATTTTCTTCATTCATTCATTCAACTTCGCATATATGCATGACAATGTATCATAATCAGAAGCTGCAAACAAAAGTGACATAACACTGTTCAAAGATGTAGTATAAACAAAATTAATAGCAAAAAAGGACAAATAAAGCAAATTATTTTAATAAATTTGAAAAAGCCTTAGAGACAAGGTTTTCTTGTGCTGAAACTGCATATTTATCATGACAAAATAAGAATGTATAAAAGAAATAAAGTACTTTTCAGGAATATTTTCTTTCATGGTAAAATTTACCTAGTATTATCAAGAGATTAATTAGAAAACGTTCATCTCTATTAAATTCAAGATCATCAATATTCAGTGAAACATAATACACTTGAATTAGTATTACTTTTCCAGTATGTGATGCTGTAGCCGATTAAATGGTAAACCTGGTAGCTCACTGAGAGATATCTCCAAAATAAATGTTTGGATAACTTGCATTGACCTTCCAAAGCAAAGAACGAATTACTGAAAATTGATTTCGGTTGTTTTAAAACGCATTTGTAGCCCTCCTGGTGTTCGGGATGCAGTGGATATATTCTGACACCCTAAGACATCCTGTATGAAATGACATTTTTTCCTCCGTCTTATACCTTGAAACTTTCAGCTAATCATTATTTAAGAATTAAAATCACCTTAATCTTAACCCTAATTCAGCAATGAACTTGGCTTGAATACGTTCAGTTGAAAAAAAATCTGTGTAGAAGTGATAGCATTGTAGCGCCAGACAGATCAAGGCATTGCAAGAGCAGCGTAGGACAAGGAGACTTGCTTGCTGAGAAGAACTCACTCTTTTATCGCAGTCCATAGCAGGACTATAACAGGCAGCCAACAAGCACCGAACTGAGCATAGTATGGAAACAAGGGATGTCAGACACTGGACTATCAGTTACACATAGTGGGCGATTTATACAAGGCTAACGACACGCAAGGGTCGCACAGGGTGCACATAATACACAGGTACACATACACGCCACCATTGGGCAGTACACGTCTTATCAACCACAGCACAGCAAGGGGCTGTTTTTCAGATACTCGCAGGGCATTCTGGGACACGCAAACCCCAACAGCGCTACAATACATTACCCGTGTATGGTGTTTTGGGGAAAAATGAACGCAGTTCCACCATTCCAGGCCAAAATAAGGAGCCTATATCAATGCTCTGTGCGCTGAACTGGCGGAGAGCTTTGCGATCTTGATGCCCGTCTCCCCATACGCCGGGTGACCTTCTCGCTGATGTGTCGCCCCGGTGCCAGCGTGCTTACCTTGTGCATTCCCGCAATGGGGGTAATTTGATAATACTCGTGACTTCATAATCTTGTCTGTTACACAATGTTCCTGTATTTAAAGAAGTGTGAGATGAGTTACACTTCAATTTTGTGTATATGGCCAGGGACTTGGATAATGTAATTTTGGATTCAGACATAGAATAATTGTCAGCAACAGTGACCTTGCCACCATTTATCCAGTGTAATGTTTCCTACATTACAGAGAGGAAGCTTTAAACAAGGTCTGTTTTTTGTTACATTTGTTACTGATTCCAGCGATCAGGTGGTCAGGTTAGATTCAGAACCAGATCAGAGCATCTCTTAACAACATTTAACTCAATCGAATGACATATCGAATAAATTCGACCAAAGAAAGACAGGAGTGAAGTTTGAAACGTACTATTATATGAAAATCCGAAACAGAGGGATGTGTCTCTCGGAGGGGCCACGTCTGAGCAGCAGGCAGAAAGGCGAAAGGGGAGTATAGATAGCAGGCAGCCACAATGGCACTGGAGCACCATTCAAACGTCAACCTACGGGCTCCGGATCATGTCACTCGCAGGCATTCTGCCCCACTGCGAAAATTTCAGGTTGAGTTCCCCAGCATCATCCTCAGTATTAAAACAAATCTGACATTCGCTCCTTTACGAATTCCCTCTCTATTAGCCATCCACCTGCATCTTTTCTGCACTGGGACAGAACCTCAGAACCACCATTTAATTGCAACCTCTGTGAGGATCAACCAAGAGTCAAAAGTGCCAGTACCGGGTGGGATGATACCCGAGAAGCGTTACGGAGAAGCGTTACGGAGAAGCGTTACGGAGAAGCGTTACGGAGAAGCGTTACGGAGAAGCGTTATGGAGAAGCGTTACCGAGAAGCGTTACGGAGAAGCGTTACGGAGAAGCGTTACCGAGAAGCGTTACCGAGAAGCGTTACGGAGAAGCGTTACGGAGAAGCGTTACGGAGAAGCGTTATGGAGAAGCGTTACCGAGAAGCGTTACCGAGAAGCGTTAGCCAAGTCCAGTGCCAAGTCCAGTGCTCCCCTGTGTAAAGCTGTGTTGTCTGTCGTTTCTTCTATCTTAAAAATAAATATAGATGCTGAGGTTTAGTACTAAGGCCAGCTGAATACTGCACAGAATTGTTTTCATTTCTCTTTCCTGAGCAGTGAAATTAATTATTTCCAGGTTTTGATATCTGACCTATAGCAGCATTCTTACCCGCCCCCAGCCCCCCACCCCCCACCCCCCTCTCAAATACATTTTACTTCAGTCCCATTGTTCCTAACCAGGGAACCATTTTATGATGTATAATTTATGTTTCCCGTAATGTATTTTGTTATTAAAGGTAATTTGCCAATATGCTGTCTTCTATTAATTTAATTTGCATTGACTAATTAAAATGAGGCTTTTAAGTGGCAGGTTATTTGAAGGATGAAAAGAATGTATTGTGCTTCCCCACTCGTCCACAGCTAAAACCAATCAAATTTGTTTGACTTCTGACACAATATAATTATCTTTTGGCTACTGGCTCCATCCAGGCATTTAAGTAGCTCTGGTGACCCTCCGCTCTTCACTCTGCGACAATTTCCATACTAATTGTTTCACAAAGATAATCTTGCTGGAGACCTGTTTTTGCCAAAACAATACATACTACAGATATGAATATCAATTAGATGCATGTAGGTAAATAAATCCTTATATATTATTGTTGTGTTACATTACTGGTCTTTAAAATTTTTCAAATTTCCCCATACTTTTTAGGTTTTGCATTAGTGGTCTATTTCAAACTCATTGAATTTCCCTACACAGTAGAACTTACATTATAACTATTTTCATAATGCATTATAATGGATAGTATAAGAATTAATAAAGCATTACTGCATATTCTATTGACAGTAATGAGGCAATATAGTGTTGATTATACTGAGAAGCATTCATAAGCACCAATGAAGCTCTCATTTTAATACACTATAGATGCCTTCATAATGCATTATAATGGCCGGGATAGACTTTAAGGATGCTTAATTAATGCTATATTTGAGAGCTTCATAGAGTATTCATAATGCATAATAAACATGGCTATAATGTGTCATGCCTTTTTATAAATATTTCTAGTACATTATTATGTACTATCAATCTAAGGCTATTATTAATTACATGGCATTTTCAGAAAGTGTTACCCAATTAATTTTAATGTTAATTTCTTGCAGAGATTTTATTCATACATTAGCAAATTTTTCAGCTCTTATTCTTGATTTGTAAATGGATACTATAATGTATGCTACCAGTGAAAAATTTGGGCTCACCAAGCTTCCCACACAGGAGAGTGATAGTGTCGCATCTCATGACCTGGCCATCTCACCCAAACACAGTAGAAATGGTATTGGAGGAGTTTAATTAGAGGGTGAAGGAAAAGCAGCCAATGAGTGCTCAGCATTTAAGTAGGACCTCCTTACATGGTTCCCCAAGTTTTAAATGCATCACTTAATGACATTAGTTGTATACAATATCTTCTGGGCATTTAACAGAGGATCAAACATGCCTCAAGTAAATGGCAGCCTCTGAGGATGGGAATTAAGTGGATGGTCCTAATTAGACCCATGGTAGCTAGCTAGGGGTTTTGGGATGCCGCATATCTGAATAGTTGTAAAGTAACAGACTAACGAGTATATTGTCTACATCTGTATATTGTTCACATCTGCATATTGTTCACCTTTGTTCACAGCTGTATGTGTAGCTCAGTATGCTAAGCCTGTATGCCTGTAATCAGACGATCACCGGTTCAAACCCTGCCTTGTTATGTCTGTGGGTCCTGTGGGCAAAACCCTTAATGCCCTACTCTTAAAAAAAAAGCAAGTTGTGGGAGCTGTAACAATAGTTTCCACACAGGGATCAATAAAGTATTGCTGACATCTGTATATTAGTCACATCTGTATGCTTGCACCTATGTATTATTTAGATCTGTTCACATCTGTACATTTACATCTGTTCACATCATTATATTGTTTACATCTGTATATTATTTACATCTGTTCACACCTGTATGTTTGCATCTGTTGACATCTGTTTACATCTGTGTATTGTTTACATCTGTCACACCTCTATGTTTACATCTGTATATTGTTTACATCTGTTCACATCTATTTACACCTATTTGCATCTATATATTGTTTACAACTATTTTCATCTGTTGCACTGCCACTTTACGCTTGGACAAAACCTCCATGCAATAATTGCCAAGTGTTATGTAGTGTGTGTCTGTTCATTGTTTGCCTAATGTGGGCTGTTTGTTATATTAGGTAGAAAATGTAGTTAGTAGTCTTCCCTTTGTCTCCACCTTCCTTTAAATTATTGATGTATACAAGTTTGTGCACTATGTAAATTATTCCAGCTCTCTTTGTAGCCCAGTAATGTCTGTCCTGTCGTGAGTGTTGCACCATGATTTCAGCAGGAACGTTATTTAATTTCACTGTGCTTGACTTGACTTGAATAAAGGAAAGTAATATTCTAGCCTGGATGGCTGCATATTACGGAGCCTGAGATGGTGATGGTGCCCGTGTATATACTGCAGCGTTATCCAAGAGGCAAGAGGGATTCTGGTTCACTGCCGGTAATTTCCCAATATCGACTCCAGCCTGATGGAGGAAGATGGGGGATGCGGGGTGGGGGGGGCAAACTGTCAGCTGTCATAAAGTGACATGAGGAAATAGGGGTGTGAATGAATATGGCCTGGAAGCATGTGGGGTGAATGGCCTTGCATTTCAGCTCAGGTTCAGCGTTGACATCACCTCCATGCCACCACAGTCAGCTCCAGTCAAAAGTTTGGACACACATACCCATAGAAAGATTTATTTATATTAATTTCTACATTTTAGAATAAGTATTAAAACATCAAAACTCATATATGGTAGTATGCACTGACCAAAAAAGTATTCAGTCCTTTGTTGGGGGGGCAGCTCTGTGGGTTGGGACTCAGAAGGTTGCTGGTTCAAATCCCTGGGTCAGCAGAATGATTCCACTTTTGGGCCCTTGACCAAGGCCCTTAACCCCAGTTGCCACAGGGAATGTCTGACCCAACTGTCTCCTCTACACCAGTTCCATGAGGTGGCCTCCTGGGATGCTGTTCCAGCCGTCCTGAAGGAGGTCCCACATATGCTGAGCTCTCATTGGCTGCTTCTCCTCCCCTCTCTTGTCAAACTCCTCCCAAACCATGTCTACTGTGATTAGGTCAGATGGTCTGGTCATGTGATGCAACACCATCACTCTCCTTTGTAGGCAACTTGACGTCATTTGGTTGGTACTGCACCTTTAACAGTTTAATGCACACGGGTCGAAAATAACATTATGGGGGCAGTTTAGGACTGCTTGGCCTCACGAGAAGACTGAGTTACTGTCCCTGTGCTTGTTTATCGATTGTCACCATTCTGACTAGTCATTTTAGTAATGATGAACATCACTCAAACACTTTCCAAGGACTTGGTTTAGGGTTTCAGTTTTAATGCGTGGTGCAAACTGAGCAAATCATCCTTCCGTACAGTGAGCCATGTTGTTCGTAAGAGATAATCTGCCATTTATATTGGCTCAGAAATCCAGCTAGAGACGGTACTAGACGAGTCATTCCGCAATTCTCATTTGAGCTCCTTATTTAAAGTAATTATAGCTAATTGGTATAATAGGAGTTTTAAAATGACATTTAGGCTAATTATTATAGAAGGAATTATATCTTCTACTTTTGATGTTATTTTAATTACAAAAATGAGGTATTTAGTTTTTCTGGGGTCAAAAAATACAAATTTGTTCAAGCAAATAAACAGTTTCAAAGCGGCTTGACTATGCTAGTAATCACACTTTCCTGAAACCGTCACGGAGGACAGGCTGCTGTGCTGCTGCTAGTATCTCATTGCACATGATTACAAGGAATGGATGTTCTACTTAATTAGTCGAGGGAAATAACCTATAGCAATCTCCAGTGAGGTTTGTATTGTCTTAATAGTAGGTCACAGAATCCAAATGCATGTAAATTTGACAACCGAGTAATAACAGTTCAATTTGCTGTATAACAACTTAAGAAAAAAAGAAAAGTAAATTCTCCATAAACTGTATATATTACACACTAATCACAATCAAGTGTAATTTTTTCTATATATAGTTAAGCTATAAAGGAAATAAATATTAATAAGTATCTCCCTGAGTTAATGTTGTGTCAGTTTATTCCCGGTACAGTACCAAACTCAGCCAAATGTCTGGACACACCAAGCAAAAAACGTTTCTTTTTCAAAAAGATAACCATCTATTATACTATTATCAGTGCTACTATTTTGTGAGCTGTCATCGAAGCAGAAGGAGGCTATTTTGTAGTGTGTAAAATCTGAGAAAATGCTGAGATTTTGAATGCTTCTCGTAGTCGTTGCAATATTTGATATCCGTTACTCTCTTACTATAAGGTGAACGACATGGCTAATATAGAAACAAAAAGCATTAAAAGCAGGTGTGTGATTGGCATTGTACTGTGGTGTCGTCCCACATGCTGAAATGCTGTTCCGGGGAATGAGCTGATAGAGTTATCATAATTGCGTGAGTGCGTTTCAGTGCCCTTGAATATACCCAGGATGCAACTCTGCACAAGTTATCACTGAGAGTGCATGGATGTGGGAATGGATGGAGAGATGATTGGTTCCATGGATATTATATGCAATGATTTATGTTCCAAACATATTTCCTAGTGACATAAAATTGCTGCCACCTTGAATTGCCACTTTCCTGTAGTGATCTATGTAGGACAGACATATATGCCCAATTTAAAGGGGCAGTTCACCCCAAAACTGAAACAGATGTTTTGGTGGGGCTTTAGTGCTATCTATCCATCTAGGGCAGGGTTGTTAAACTTCAGTCCTGCGGGGCCGGAGCCCTGTGTAGCTTAGCTCTTTCCCCATTCCACTATAAATGATTCAGCTGAAGAGCTGTGTGGTAATTAGCACAAGGAGTTGAATCAGGTGTGTTAATGAGAGGAAACCTAAAAATGTGCAGGGCTCCGGCTCTCGGGGTTCTTTGACACTCCTGATCTACATTGTTCTGCTTCCCGAGTTGCCTAATTTTTGAGATGTCGGCTGTAGAATTGTCGGCCTTCTCTCAAATTAGATGGTGAATGGAGCGATTGGCTTTCTTCCTGTGGTGTTTGAAGCACCAAAACATACTCAACATTGTTTTGCAGTTTTGGGGTGACCTGGCCCTTTAACAAGCTAATAAAGGCGAAAACTGTGGACAGCTTTTGCTTCGCTACAGAGCATCCGCACTGAAAGCTACTGGCAAGCTTCTGTGCGTAAGTCAGACACAACGGCTCTATTACGGCCGTAGGCGTGAGACTGAGAGCGGTGCAGATCTCATCTTAGAGCACAGCAGGCTGAAGGTTAAAGTAAATTATATTTGTACACAGTCTTTGCTTCAGATTGAAGATGAAGCCTCCGCTGGGTCACATGTCTGATGTCGAGTTCATTTTGACACAGATGGTCGACCTTCTCACCAGCTTACCGGTCTTACTGTAAACCAACAAGAAAAAACAGATCTTTTCTGGAAGTAAATCAATTTTGTCTTGTGAATTAAACTATGAAATTTGTACTACCTGTTCAAGGTCTGGAGACTGCTCTGATATATTCCAGTCTACCGTTGTCTATTAAAGCTTGTCCCCTCAAGTAAAATATAATTCTCCATGCAAACACGATTCTGTTTTGCCTACATACTGATCTCACAGTTATTATTCCAACATAAGCAAAAAAATATATAAAAATGTATGACATCCAAAGTAAAGTTTCAAGCAAAGAATGTCAGTGTCGACATGGAATTTCTAGAAGCTCACATTGTACCTTGACTGTCTTCTTTTCAATGTGGAGATCTACCTCCGGAGCATTTCAAAAGCTTTCCCTTCATAGCTTAAATAGGTTGTCATGTCTGAATAAAATAAAACCCAGCTTAGGCAAAAAAATATATATATGTATTGAAATATATAGACTCGCAGTGCTTGGGGCCGGATTGTGTGTGAGTCAAAGGCGTTTTCAGGCTGAAAGTGAAGAGGAGGTTAGGGAAACTGAAACAGAAGATATTCCTCGAAGCCGGATAACAAGGTTAGTAAGTACTGAGCTCCTTGACAGCTTTATCCTAGACGTTACCTAAAGCCTCCGCCATATTGGTGCACTTTTGTAGTGAGGCTGCAGGGGGTTGTGGGATCGATGCAAAGGAAGGAAAAAAACCGCAGTTTAAGTGAAACCTCTCCGATACACGGTTCCCCGCTGAGCACAGCTACCTTGCGCGTCACCGCATTTCAGGCTCTGACCACTGACCTTTCCCCCCACTCCCGTTCTTTCTACGCACAGCTCTCCCACTCGTGAATTCTTCCGTATGTTTTCCTCTCGCTGTGCTTCCTCCGCTCTCAGGGTGTCAGTATGCGACGAGGACAAGTTCCGGCACAATGAGTTCATCGGAGAGACGCGCATCCCCCTGAAGAAACTGAAACCCAACCAGACAAAAAACTTCAGCAACTGCCTGGAGAAGCAGCTCCCAGTAAGTCTTCTGTCCTGCATTCGATAAAATGAAGCCTGTGAGCCCAGCTCTGACTCCAAAGCAGACTTTGGTTTCATTCATTATTTTTTCACAGCATCTTGTATTTGCCAGTTTATTTATTATGTATCACATACTCCTGGATAAAAACATAAATAATTGTCCTCTCTTATTATAAACTAAATATTATTCTATATAAATCATCCAAAATATACAGTATCAGTCACAAGTCTGGATACACCTGCCCTTAATCCTTTTGTCTCTACATTAGCTTTAGTTAATGTTAGTCACCTTATAGTAAAAAACCTTGAGGTAATGGAGGAATGCATATCAAATATTTAAGCAACCAAGAGAAGTGTTCAACATCTCAACCTTTTCTCAAGTATTAGACTCTTCAAAATAATCCCCTTTAGCTTTAATATCAGCGCTGCAGACTCTTGGCATTCTCTGAGCCAGATTCCAGATGTAGCCACCTGGAACGCTTCTCCAACAGTCCTGAAGGAGTTTCCACAAGGTCTGGGCACCTGTTGGCTACCTTACTCTTACTCTCTGATCCAACTCATCCCAAATCAGCTCTGTAGGGTTTAGGTTGGGGGGGGGGGATTGTGGGGGCCAGGTCATCTGTCACAGCACTCCATCGCTTTCCTTGTTCACAATTATACTTACATAACCTCAAGGTGAGCTTAGAGTTATTATTTTGTTGAAAAACACATGATTTTCAGTAGGTGAGTCCAGACTTTAGACCGGTATTGTATGTAGCCTATGTATGTATGTGCGTTATATAGATACCTAGACAGCAATTTGCAACACGATTCAAAGGTGTGGGAGTTTAAATACAGAACATGACTTGTCTATTGCTGTTGTAGCCCAATTACCTACATCCTCCAAATGTGCTATTAATATCCATCTACAAATACAAAAACCAGAGTTTCCTACACAGCGTAGAATCACACTTAGTTTGATCTCTTTAACCAAAATACAGTTGTTGACTTTGATCATGGAAACGCACTTATAAATACACCGACCTCCAAAAAAAAAAAAGATAAAAAACAACATCAGTGAAAAGACTTTGCATGGGTCCTTTGAACACCTTTTACTCCAAATTCAGAGCCTATATCAGGAGGAGGAATTCACCTTTAATATCTGTGCACGTGGCCTTTTATCTGTTTTATCCCGGCGTGCTTTTAAAGGCTTGTAATTTCATCAGGTGAGTTTCATTCATAGAACGGCTTTTGGCGCAGCCCTGCTCTGATGGGCTGTTTTTTTTTAAAACTCCCCTCACCATTTAACATCAGAGGAAGCCTTCAGAACACAAAAGCAAGCCACTGGCAGAACAATGGGGTTTTACATCACTAGTGCTGACAGCCCGAATACCGTCATTGCGCGCGAGAGATGTGCATCTTCTCTGCCTGAGAGTTAGCCTGTAGGATCTCATCAAAAGCCGCTCTGCCTGTAGCATTTTGTTGCCGGTTGTTTGTACCTGGAGGTGGGCGTGGCGTCACCGCACCATGTCACCTGACAGGGGCATGCTTGCCAGTTCCTGTGACGTGACAGTTTGCTCGTCCATCACCCATCCTGAGAGTCATGATCAGAGGTGGCATTTGCACAATATTGGCACTCCCCCCCCAAATGACCACCTGTGCCTCCCAGAAAGAATTACCTAATGGTGCCAATAACAAGGTTTCTGTGATCAGAAGGTCACTGGTTCGAATCCTGGCCTTGCGCAGGATAGTCAGTTTTTGTTGAAGGAAGGCTGGATGACAAATAAAGGACAGTTTTGTGACTATCTGCCCACCTCGTTTGTGACTCTTTTGTACAGAATAGCTGATTTTGTGATTTAATACAAAATTAACAGTAAAAATGATCTCTTTGGTCTTTGAGACCACTATGAGTGTCAATGCTACTGATTTATGGGCCAAATCAAATATGTAACTTGTAAAGACTATACGTCGCACTACTTCTTCAGCAGTTCCAAACACGAGGAGATTTGTTCCGGAGTTTATTTATAAAGGCTTATGCAAATAACATAATCTGACTAGGAATTCCTTTGAAAAACAGCTTTAATACACCCAAGAAAATGCAGCAACAATCCGTGAAATCCCGGGGTTTATAGTGTCGAGCAGAGCAGGCATTTTTCTGGGCATGTTTTTGAGGGCTTTACAAAAAGCAAATGTTAGGACATTGCCGACATCAGAACAAGTGTCACCGTCTTAGTGCTGTCTGAGCAATCACATTACCATGATGTATTTCCACAAGGTAGACTGCTGATTGCTGAAGGACTGATCTGAAATTCAAGGGAACCATGATTATATTTGTTCCACAAACACTGGCTGCTTTTTGTTCCTTAAATGAACAGGTGAGGTTAACTGGAACTATTTCTCCTTAATATCTCTGATGTACAGTCATAGAATGGCAGAGGTGACGGGTTTTTGACGAGAGGACGGAGAGTGAGTGGATGACTTAAGGCAGCCAAAGGAAATAATATTGAAATAATATTTATGTTGGTGTAAAACTACAATGTCTGTCAAAGTGTGTCAACTTAGCCGTTTCAGAACCTCTTAATACAGCCATGTATTTTGGGCTAGGTCAGCAGCACACCTCGTATGGCTAATCAATACACCATTGACTTTTTTAATCTAATTCAATTAATTAATTAAGTGAGCTGGTGATGAAATTGTAACAAATGCATTATGTTGCATGCAATGGCTGAGGTGCCCGTTAGGAGAACTGAAGCTGTGTTCATCTAGCCATCTAACTAGATATCAGTAACTTTGTGGAGAACAGAAGAAATTCTTGATCATTTTTATTGCCTTACTCTTAATTTTGAGTAATTAAATGCAATTCCCCAGACAAACAGCTTTAAATATCTTTGCGCAGTACTGTATATGCACCCAGGATGACTTATACATCCTTTCTGGATGCAGATCCATGTGCTTGGAGTCTGTATGTTCTCCTCCTGCACTGTGGCACTGTGGCCAACCTCCTGGAGTCCAAAAGCTGTATTTACACTGATGTTACGCCAAACATAACCGGCTTGAGATATACCAGTGTTCCATGTCTTTAGTTCATTTTTGTTTGATGGAAATAGTACTTTGGTATGACTGAATGTTGGTTGTGCTTCATGGAGCCATGGATCTGACAATAAGCGTCATGGCGGCTTCAGTGTTTTGTGTCCACAGGTCTGTAGGATAGATTCTGTAATTTACCAAACTGCCATATTTATAGAAGCAGAGGGTCACACTGACAACTTATATGAGTCAACAGTTGAAACTTTAGCAAAATGTTGTGCATTGCTGTGAGAGCTCCGCTGTTGGCTTTATGAATGATTTAGAAGTGTTCCAGCCACAGGGGCCTGGCTTTTCCATAACCTCACAGCTAGGGGGTGCCAGAGAGAAGGAAAGATGTGTGTGCACCTTCTAAGCACATATCTCATGGGGTCTTTTTTTGCAGGCTGCAAAGGGGAATCTTTGCAGTGTTAAAGAGAATAAGAAGGCAAACAGCCTCCCACTAAGCCTCCCGCCCCCCCCCCCCATCCCAGCATCAGCTAGGTTCAGCCACAGCCGCGGACGACACACTCATTCTCAAGCTAATGGAGTGCTAAATGTCAGCCCCCCCCCCCCC
>JABFEB020000038.1:9283048-9313941 GCA_019775895.2 Stomatorhinus ivindoensis | reverse complement strand
TACTGTATATTTAAAAACCCGCGAAGTCGTGAATCCGCGATAAGTGAACCGCGAAGTAGCGAGGGATCACTGTACATGCAGACTGACAGAACGATATTGTCTCCTGGTAACATAACAGAAGAGGGTGCAATTCTTCATAACAGAATGCAGAAGTTCCCTGGAAGGAGTGTGTAATACATTTTCCTTTGATTCTGTGGGACAGAATCAGCAAACAAAACTAGCTTACGATGAAGGTGTCCCCTGAAGAATTTCGGCCATTGTAGTAACTCGTGTGGGAATCCATTCATCATGACGCGTAATGTAGAGCAGCGCCTGCCCCTTCAAGATGATGTAAGCCTGTGCTGTGTTTCCAACTTGTCAGTTCATGATTGTCATTCATTATCCAGGCCGTACAGCATCACAGCCCAGTCTTGTTGCTAGGTCGATATTGCTTTTCACTTTCACTCCTCCCTGAGTCGTGCTTGCACTCAGATCTGTCACACTACTGATTGCCTGGCGTGTCAGCATGGATATCTGTCCTGTGAACAACCAGAATTATTGATGTGTTTTGTCAGGGCGTTCTGTCAATGTATCATGGATGTTCTTGTGCACAGTGTCTATGATTTCATACATCAAATAATTGAAATACTATGTAACATACCTCATAGAGCAACATGATAAACACCACAGTGTGAGGTCATATAATGTGGTCTTGCTGTTTTCGGTTATTTAGAGTATACAGGGGTGGGGGCGCAGGGCCCGGCTGAAAGCTGATTGGCCCCCAGAGTTCCCCCTCTCCAATCACTCACCAAATCAAAACATACCATTGGCTAATGAGGTTGCCCTTTCTCCATAAAAAAAAATCTTAGAATCCCCCCTCCCCCCCCGGAGTCTCAGCCCCCACCCTCCAGCTAAGCAAGGTGTCTCCCTTCTCTAGCTGAAATATAATTGCCTATAAAACAGCCATAAAACACACCTAGTGATATATAATTTTAATGTGGTGTCACAGTGATGTTTTAATATAGTGTCACGGTGATGCATATATTTGCCAACTAGCTTATTCATTTCTGTGTGCTGCTCCTTTCAGTTGTTATTTACCGTGAACCAGTTAACTTTATGTTGGATGACAGCCAGCTGATGCTGTCATAAGCTCACAGAGAGTCTCTGCCTCTGTGCTTTGTTACAATACTTTGCATCTCAATGAGTCTGGTCAACGCTGCCTCGTACCGCTGGGTTTGGACTCAGAAATCTCATTAATAATAATATTTATAATCTTCACATGCTTGCATTTCCTCTGCGTTTCCTTTACAGTATCTGTTACTTAGAGATATACGGCTTTACTAACATGCTAATGTGACGTGCTAGCTACTAACACATTCAGCTGGAAAAGATTCCTGGTCGTTGGCTGCACGTGAGCTTAACAAAAATGTTGTAAAAACGTATCATTGTTATGTTGATGGTGCAGCGTAACTGGCGTTGACATGAATGGGAAAGGAATGATGGGAAAGAAGGAAAATGTCTCTTTCATACACAGAGTCAAGCAAAAAAATTAGGTGACACTAATCTATAGGGCAAATATATTTAGAAATAGCTGAGTTACTACTGATGTACAAATCATGAACACAAAAATTGTGGCTGCTTGACAAAAGATGTTGCAATTCATTAAAAATGAACGAACATGAGATCAGTGTTTCACATGTGTTATTAATTACTTGTTCCTTCAGTACTTCACAAAGGTTTACAGAATTAACAGATGTAGTAACAAACATAGTATCTGCTCGTTAAAAGATGCCATGATTCAATAATGATGAATTAACATGAAATCAGTATGGAACTAAAACTTTGTAGTTAATTAATACAAATATTATAGCATTATATTATTATTTCTATGTCAAATAAAGAGTTACCCATCATTAATAGTAAGTTGAGTGTGCAGTGCTGTTCTCAGTTTGTCCATTGGAGCTGCATTCTCAGACTGTATGCTAGCCTGAAGCAATATAGCACGATTACATACTTAGATATCTCACTGCAGGAAACATATTTTCAGCCGCTGTCGGGCATGGTGGGGGCAGCCGTAATAATTTATCGAAATTGGTTCTATGATACAGAAAGTATGAAATTCCACATCTTGTATCAGAGGGTCAGCTCTACAGGCAACATATGAGAGAATAGCTATACTGATACACTTTAGTACTTTGGTCGTTATCACGCCAATTAAAATCATACTCACTAGAGCAGAATGTTTTGAAGAGAATACTGCTAGACACCATCTCTCAGTGTGATATGGTAAAATTAATCCATGCTTAGTCAGCACCTGAGCGGATGACCTGGGCGGTGCTCTTCAGCGAGACAGATAAACCTGGTGTTTCCTCCCGCTTGGCAGAATGAAACGCTGATATGGGCACCCTAATCGACCATTAGAGACAAACCTGAATCACATTTACGTGATTTTTGGCAGAAGCAGAAAACCTCTGGAAACCAGCTCTTATAGTGGATAAAGAATACGTGATTTTACACGCAACATCTTCTCGTGGCAGCAGTCTCTGGGGCTCCTCAGACACACCAGTTACCCTGACTGTATGAGGCAATTTGCATAGCTGGAGGATACTGACGCGACGCAGGACAGCACGCAAACTCCACACACATAAATATGAGACGTGGGATCTGAGCTTCTAGCCTGGAGGTGTGGGACAGCGCTGCCGTCCACTCCAGTTTCCTCTCCAGGTTTCATATCTAACAATAGTCTAGATCGGTCTTTCCAATTCCAGTCCTTGTGAACCTTCAGCAATCCAGGTTTTTGCTCCGACCCAGCTCCCAACACAACCATGCCGGGTATCCGGTGTTTATGATTGGCTGGAAGCTGGATTGATGCAAAAACGTGGACTGTCTGGGGCTCCCTGAGGACTGTGTTGGGAAACAATGGTCTAAGATTGCAAGGCTTTCAGAATTGTATCTACAAAATAACATGTTGCCTTGAGTACTTGATTAAATTAAAGTACTTTGAATTGCAGCCATGTACTGAATATTAAAATATATTAAAACCTTGGTATTACGAAATAATGTTTTTAAAATTGTTATGAAAAAGGCAGATCCGTATCTTTGTTACAAAGAAAAAAGTGGTGAAATATTGATCATGTTACGTGGGTAGAAATCTCATCATATCTATTTAATATGTATTGTTCTGCAGTGTTCAACTGCATAGGTTTCAAGTAACTGAAGTGCAGTTTTCTGTATATACAGCGTTGTTTGTATATATGCTTAGTCTATATGCTTAGAAGTTCCATTACAGCGACGCGTTAAATACTGAATATAGTTCTGCACTGCCCTCTGCTGGAGAAGAAGATATTGGCGGGGATTTTTACAATTTCAAACTACACATAGTTGCTGTTTGGCCTGTCCTTTGTGATTCTTGGCAGATTTTGTGCTTGATTTTCTTTTCACTTCAGCATATCTGTCACAGTTTCCTCCAGTAAAATCTACTACTATCAGATCCAATCATGAAGAATATGCTACTTTTTCCTATATTATCATCTGTCACTGTAACCACATCATCATAATACTATGAACAGTGAATGTATTCTTTACTAGATGCAAATTTACAAAGAGGGACAGACTAAATCATGCTTTATAGTTTGATTGATGATGAAAATGAAGTTGCTGTCCTCACAGGTATCTGAAGCCGGACGAGAACAAGAAATCAAAGCACAAGACTGCAGTAAAAAAGAAAACCCTAAACCCGGAGTTTAATGAGGTGAGGCGGCCATTTGTCTGTTTATCTCTCGTCTCGTGTCAATCATACACATAGTATATATACACTGCCAGGAAAAAGTACCACTTTGTACCATTGAGGGTACCGTTACTGGGACTGTACCCTCAAGGGTCTTGCCATAGCTGTAGCTAAATGTAACTTTTAGTCTAGGTGAAGGTACAGAAATGGACTCTGTTATTATTGCTTGTACTGTTCCAGGGCACAGGACTGTGCAGTCAAAGAAAATGTGTACAGCTGGGCAGTAAGTGTGCATTTAATGCATACAGCTGGGCAGTAAGTGTGCATTTAATGCATACAGCTGGGCAGTAAGCTTACATTTAATGCACACAGCTGGGCAGTAAGTGTACATTTAATGCGCACAGCTGGGCAGTAAGTGCATTTAATGCGTACGGCTGGGTAGTAAGTGTACATTTAATGCGCACAGCTGGGCAGTAAGTGTGCATTTAATGCGTACAGCTGGGCTGTAAGCGTACATTTAATGCATACAGCTGGGCAGTAAGTGTGCATTTAATGCGTACAGCTGGGCAGTAAGTGTACATTTAATGCGCACAGCTGGGCAGTAAGTGTGCATTTAATGCGTACAGCTGGGCAGTAAGTGTACATTTAATGTGCACAGCTGGGCAGTAAGTGTACATTTGCTCAGAAAATTAACAGTGACGCTGCAAAACCTAGTAAAAATGCTGTCGATCAGGGGTCTGTGACATACTTGGCTGCCGGTGCAGAGCATCCTGTCACTCCCACAAAGCAGCTCCATCTTCGCTCACCTACAGTACCAGTCAAAGCTTGGGTACACAGGCCATAAAATGAACCATAAAATAACATATATGGAATTATGCACTGACCAAACAAGCATTAAACAAAAAAATAATAGTTTGTTGGGGAGGTAGTTCTGTGGTTTGGGACTTAGAAGGTTGCTGGTTCAAATTCCTGGGTCACCAGAGTGATTCCACCAAGGCCTTTAACCCAGGACTGGCTGACCCTACTGTCTCCTCCAAGTCAGTTCCATGAGGTGGGCTCCAGGGACGCTTTTCTAACTGTCCCGAAGTTGGTCCCACATATATGCTGAGCACTCAGTGGCCACTTTTCCTTCACTCTCTGGTCAAACTCCTCCAAAATCATTTTACTGTGTTTAGGACTGGTGGCCAGGTCATGTGATGTGACACCATTACTCTCCTTCTTAGGTGGCATGCTGTGATTGATTAATACTGTACATGGCGGCAATTGATTAACATTGTAAAAATAAATAAATCATGTAGCAGAGGCGAGTGTGAATGGGGGAAGGACTTTTAACTTCTCCAACTGTGGCTGAACACAAAGACCAAATTGGAGGTTAAATTGGGGCAAACTGAACAGTAAAAATTATGCAAACTGGGAAATATAGTGTGTGGAAGAAAAACCAGGGCTAGAAGAGTACTTTGAAAGCACCGTCTCTTAAAGGAATGTAATGTTTGTTGATGCCTGGAGTCATTTAAGAATCTACAAAGCACCCCTGTCATGAAATTTGCTTTAAAAAAAATTCATTTCTCTTAACTTCAAGTCCCGTGATTTTTCATCCAGTCAAATAACTAACTAACATCCACTCACAAGGATGGCGGCCTTGGAAGGGTGTGAATACCCCGGCAGATTCAGGGGGTCCAGCACTTCAGAGCGGCTCTTGAATATGTTAAATTATACATATAAAATTATAAAATTTAATTGTACCGGGGCGCAGGGCAGCATCACATTTTGACAGCAGGCCTAGAATTTCTAGGTACACGGAGGAGTGAAAAAGGAGCAGTTGTGTGACCATTATCCTGTCATATTCATGGCATTTTAATCAGAATGAAAGCATTCTTTGCTTTTATCTGTACATAATGAAAATGGCCAGATTTGTATCTGTTGTGTTGGTTGGTTTGTTGACATGAAAAGTTACATACTGCTTATCCACATTATTTGTGCTACTGATGAGATTTCTGTTTGTCATTTTCAGGAGTTCTTCTATGAAATCAAATATGCTGACCTAACAAAGAAGACCTTGGAGGTGACAGTGTGGGATTATGACATTGGAAAGTCCAATGATTTCATAGGTAAATCCCACCTTATTCATTTTTAAAATCCCATCTTTTTCAAAATAATTATTTTGCATGAGTAACTTGTGTACTGGTCATAAGCTTTGTACTCAAAACTGTGCTTTTACATTTCAGTCACTCACTCTTTCGCTCTTAGAATGATTAGCAGCTACTTGACCTCTTATTTAATCCAGTCAATCACAAAAAAATGGAAATCAGCCCACAAATTATTTGGCTCCTGTATGCCAATTGATAAATATTTTGATCATAATGGAGGCAGACCAGACCTCTTGAGATATTTTGTTAGACACAGTACATTGCACCGACAGATAAGGAATAAAATATTTTGTCTACCTTCAAAAAAAAGTGCCTTTACAGGAATTAGTGTTTTCTTTGTTTAATAGGGGGAGTGTCTCTGGGGATTAATGCCAATGGAGAAAGGCTGAAACACTGGTTTGACTGCCTCAAGAATAAGGACAAGAAAATCGAGCGATGGCACACACTGACCAATGAACTGCCAGGATCAGTGTTCAGTGACTAAACACAACCTACCCTCCTCTGTGGCTAACAGCTCCTTCTGTCTGACCTGGGTGACAGCCTGCTTTGACTGACACATTCATGCCCATAAGATCCTAATTCAGATAATGGTTTGCAGACGAAATCTGCCTCGTTTCATATTCCCCAAATTTTATATGTATCCTGCACTGAAGTTACGGTTTTGTGACATTCAGCTATCCAGTACATAATGTAACCCTTGCCAGAGAACATAGATCTTGCTTTGTCTCCTGAGTCAAAGAGCTGCCCATCCTAATTATAAATGTGACATGTGGTGTCGATATGATAGATTAATGGTGGTTCTCTAAAACGAACCAGAAAACTTACATCAATGCAATTGCTGGTGAGAAAACACTATGAGAATGTCACCCAGTGGCGTCTGTGCTTTACTTGGTTAAATTAATGCAGGATTGAACCAATGTTGACAGAATCCCTGAAGTTATGTATTCAGTCTGAGAACGGATTATACTGTGAAATGCTCTTCTAGCTATTTGGTTATAAAAGTGATTTTAATTTGCTCAGGAGAACAGTGACTCCCAGGAAGAAAATATTTATTTATTTATTGTTTAATTTTCTTTTTATGAAATCGAGTGGTCAAAGGTGGACTGTATTCAGCTCTATTTCCTGATCATAACTAAAAGATTTGTTTAGAAAGCAATATGTGTTTTAAACCTGTCTCCAAATGTGTCAGATCAAATAAGCCGAAAGCATAAAGTAGATGTTAGTTTCCTGAGCTATTCAGAACATTTTGGAGAAACAGATGAGAGGTTATTACAAAATATGCACATCAAAAAGTAAGATTATGTAAGAAATGTAAGTCAGTATAAAATGTGAGTGTTTGCTGTAGATTACATAGTGCACCTTTTTAAGAAACGACACCCCCCAAATCATTCCCTATTGTATCACAAGATTAACAACTCATGGTATATCACATAACACAAGATTAGCTTAAATGAAGGAAAAGCTAAAGTTATTCTCGAACCTGCCTGCTGAACCAACTGGTGCAGAGTATTTACAAAAAATGCAGAAAAGTAGCATGCTGTATTTCACAGTCACCAGTTCGACACATAACCTGCACTGCAAACAGTGACAGCAGACAGTAGCATGGCAGAAGGGGCTGCACAGTCAGGCATCTTAAACACATGCCTTCACCCAACAGGAAGGCAGAACTATTCAATTATTTATCATGTTCAGCTGACATTGTAACAGCACCTGGTTCATAGCAAGCCTTTTGGTGTATTCTGTTGTTGCTTCATCTCTTCTATGATAAAGCTACTTTAGAATTTTAATTTGTTTTGTTCGCTCATGGGAGTTTTACTTTTATGCAAAAATGTTCAGAGGGCAGAACGAGAAATGATTGGTTCCGAGAGATAACCAATCGAATTGTAGAGGTGGTGGGTCCAAGCGACTAGAGGAGGCGGGTCCAAGATATCTCATTGGTTGGTCCCGCCTCCTCTAGCTGCTTGAAGCCACTTCCTCTAAAATCTAATCTCCCTGAACCAATCATTTTTGTGTAACACTCCATGAGCATTTTGTTCAGGTGTTGAATAGCTTAGGAGGGAGTATGGGAGGTAGCGGGATCTTTTGTTAGGTTAACTCTTTGCCCCAGAAATGGCCCAAAGCTGCAGGAGATGTGTCAGTAAGGCTGGCTCACCAAGGCAGACTCTCGCTGCCACATTTGTGACATTTTTTGCAATCTGTTTGCCTTTGTATTCAACCTCTATACTATGGGAAAATGCATGCAAATGTCCTTGGTTTGTCATGAACTGACTTTACTAAATGTTTGATACTCCTGTTTTTTCTGTGAAAAAAAGACTTCTATGGATGCCAGAGGAATGTCAGTCTTTCTTAATGGACAAACATTTTGTACTTTTATCGCTATCGCATTGCCTGTCAGGCTGCTGTATTGACTGGAGATGTGAATGCATGTTGAAAAAAATGTCAATGTTTTATTAGTTTTAACACTCAGGCAATTGTTGGCATATTCCAGTGGTTCTCCAAAAAAGGCATACTTGTATTTCACTTTATTCTTGCACCAAACGGCCCGAATTATCGTGCCTTTTTTGTGTGTTTTTGCACCACTCACTTTACAATGTTCCCTAAATCTATACAAGCTTTTAAAATCGAAGTAATACATTTGGCAGATTTATATTCCCTGTAGTACGTTATGTACATTATGTTATACTTAGATATTGCATTATAATCTGTTAGATTTTCCCACTCAGTGACACTTATTGCCAGTGTTGTTGTACAGTGTGTCAGCGATGAAAAGGTTGAGATGAAAGGATGAAAAAAAAACAAAAAATAACATCCGTTTGTTGGAAGGAGCTTGCAGGACAGAAAAGAAGGGAATCACATGAGCTGCATGGTTTTCATTAACACCCAGTACATCTGTCTGCAGTGCAGATGCTTGTTAAAGATGGGCTTACATTTCCACATTTTTTTTTTAATATCTGTTCCCATTGATATTTTTGAAATGGAATATTGCCCCCTACTGGTTAATAATGGCAGTTCAGGACTAACCTTAATGTCCTGGATTTGCTCGAAGCATCAAGTGAAATCATGTTGTTTCAATGATAATTTCATACATTAAATGGGGGCTCCAGCCCCCCTTGTGCCCCTTATCAGGATAAGTGGTTAGGAGGTGGATGAATGGATAAAATCACTGATGCAGCTACTAAGAACTTTGAAACCAAACCATTCTGAAATTGCCCTTCATTGAAAAACAAATTTGTTAGTTCTGAACACAGACCATGATTTATATGTTTTGGGAAAAAAAACTAATTCAGGTTAAATTCACACAAGAAAATCCGAAGAAACGTGGCTACACCGGGCTGTTAAAGTGTACTGACTGCAACTTATTGATTTTTGTGAAGCACAAACAAATGGTCAGTCATATATTTACATGTTATTTAAGTTTGTGTACTTTAATAAATTGACAAATATTCTCTATCAGAAACTGGAATTATATATTTTTGTCTGTTTTTGAAGATGTTTGAGTATAATATCCAAAGTGTGTTTTTTACTCTAGCCAATAGTGTACTATTTGTTTGTACAAAACAGAAAGCTCACATTCAATAAAGCAGAGAAGCAGCCTTGGCTGGTCTTGTTTTGCTTGTGCTCTTTCACAGTTCTAGTCAAATCATCACTAGGTTTTAAGGGAAACACCCTATTCAAATGACAGATTTGAAACTTAAGATCATTAATTATCAGAAACCGAGCAATAAGAGAATGACAGCACTCACTGTTGGTAGCGAGTGACACTGTTTGCTAGATGGAATTGATGAGTAGAAGTTAGACATATTGTTATCTTGTTTGCTGGATTATTTGAATCTTTTATAATAAAAAAAATATATCTAATAGCTGAAATAAACTTTCCAATGAACCTAGGACCTGGGATCAGCATTTGACTTTTGTTGTCTTTATTCTCACATCTAATAACATCTTTTGAAATATTTGAAATCATTAAACAAAGTGTGATTTTTAGGAAACAGGATGAAAATTATTGCCATAGCCCTCATGTGATGAAAGGTGTTTCCATCCGTCAGAGAGTAGGGTTAGATTTGGCTTACACGTTTTTATTCTTCAAATCATACAATAAGAAAGGATTTTGACTGGCTTCCCAGGGTAAGGACATTCACCATATTCAGAGAGTCCCTGACCTTTACTGCCCCAGTGTTTTTGCTTTTAAATGATTAATTCCATCATTCAATATCATTGGTACCAAAGATTATAAATAAAAGACAACGGAGAAGTACTACTTATGTTTTATAATAAGACAGTTGTTATTGTACAGATCTGAATCAATGTAACACTTCACAGTTGACCCTTCCACATCGTGGGGGTTAGGGGCGCAGCAATCTGGAAAAACAACGTAAAATATTTTGGTCTCCTTGGCGAGCAAGGTAAGCGTGTGAGCAGAACCGAAGTGGAAAGATACAAGAACCACGAGATACAAAGATGACTGCGAGATGTCGCGTGAGAGGCTGCCATGAACATGCCTGGCGTCCTCCGAACCAGCAGTATACATTTTTATGCATTTATGAGTAAAACTGCATTTTCGTGTGACATCTGTGGCTTTCGCAAAATTCCAAATGATCTTAAGCGGACCCCACAATATATCAACACCGCAATGAGGGATGTTCCAGTATAGATGAATCGACTGTACTTCAGGGGGCACAAGTAACTCAGTTACTGCTCAAGTACAAATCGTGAACAGATATAGTTCCAACGTGGGATCAGAACGTAACTAATACTTTGTTTTTGGTTAATAAATACTAAAATTTTGTGTTTCCTCAGGTGAAGTGTTACCAAATCTTTTTTTTCAACTGGAACAAAAAGTACAAGGAATGTGTTTTGGTGCAGATGGAGACCTGACTGATACAGTAGATGTACAATTAAACATACAATCAAAACAAAACTACAATAACAATAAATAGAATAAAAGTAAAGTGGGAGTAGAAATAAAAAGAAAGACATGCAAATGATAAATAAGCAAACAGAATATAAATTATTAAATTGTACATCTCCCCAAGTGGAGGGGTTTAAGCATCTTAGGTCTCCTTCATGAGTGAGGGAAGGATGGAGCAGGAGATCGACAGGCGGATCGGTGCAGCGTTAGCAGTGATGCAGGCCCTACATCAGACTGTCATAGTGAAGGAGGAGCTGAGCCAAAAGGCAAAACTCTCGATCTACCAGTCGATCTACGTTCCTACCCTCACCTGTTGTCAAGTGATCGAAAGAACGAGATTGTGAATACAAGCGGCCAAAATGGGTTTCCTCCGCAGGGTGGCTGGGCTCCACCTTAGAGATAGGGTGAGAAGCTCGGGCATCTGGTCAGGATGCCTCCTAGATGCCTCCCTGGGGAGGTGTTCCGGGCATGTCCCACTGGGAGGAGGCCCCGGGGAAGACCCAGGACACGCTGGAGGGACTTTGTCTTCCGGCTGGCCAGGGAACGCCTCGGGATTCCCCCAGAGGAGCTGGATGAAGTGGCCGGGGAGAGAGAAGTCTGGGTTTCCCTGCTTAGACTGCTGCCCCCGCAACCCGACCCGGAAAAGCGGTAGATAATGGATGGATGGATGGATGGATGGATGAATGGATGGACATATAAATAAGGGCAAGACAACCAGATATAAGGTACAGACAGCTTTGGGGTATATGAAAATAATATTATGTCAATAAGAGTATGAAACACATATAGTGTACGTGTGTCTCATGGGTCCTTACTTACGGAAGCAGTGGCCTTGTGGGAAGCAGTTGTTCAGGTGGCAATTAGTCTTCATATTCAGGACTCTTTAAGCTTTCGCAGAGAAGAAAGACGCTGGAAGAGGAAGCAACCAGAGTGCCAGGGGTGATACATTATATTCTTAGGCCTGTTTCTCAAACAGGGGGAGCTGACAGGCGGCAGTCTTCTCCACACATCACACAATTCACCGAAGTGTCTGCTGAGAGTGTGACGGTGAGCCAAACCAGACATCAATGGAGGATGCAATAATTGATTAACCTACTATGTTTACAGCCGAGCCATCATCTGGGAGGCTTTGAGTTTATTCTGCTAATACAAGAAGTTCAGGGTCTTCTTAGTCATGCAGGCAATGCTTGTGTCACGTTTGAGTTCTTGTTGCACGGCGGTGCCTAGAAATTTGAAGGTCTCACCTGCGCTGACTGTAGTGACATGCAATGCCAGTGGCGGAGGTGGGGCTTCTGGAAGTCGAGAATCATTTCCAGTTTTTTTTTTTCTTCCTACAGTGTGTTCAACATTGTTGTTAATCACCACGACACCAGTCAGCTTCCTCTCGGTAGCTGGACTCCTCACCATTCATGATAAGTCCATTCAGAGTAGGAGTTACTTTAAAGTGTAGTTTTTGGTGTCCAAAGATTAAAACAGCAAACACCTCTCTGTGGGGGGACCAGCACCGAGGAAGATGGAATCTGAAGTGTAGCTGCCCTGTTTCCTGCTTGTCAGGAAATCATGAATCCAGTAGCAGAGAGATAGTTGGATATGGAGGGTCTTGAGTTTCTCAAGCAGTAAGTCAGGGTTGATATCATTGAATGGAGGGATGAAGTCCACAAACAGAATCTGGGCATTAAGGCCAATTCATACTTCACTGATCTGTGCGCGCTTTTGGGTGCGGATGAGGGGACGTGATGGAAATTTCATCATCTGGGGTTGGCTGCGGTCCGTGTGTGTGTAGCCCAGATTTTTAGGACTGTTGGAAACCACGCAAAATAATTGACTAGGTGTTTCCAGTAGGTGGCAGCATGGGCTTTCGCAGATTAGCAGTCAATGATGAAAGAGTAGAGGAAGAACAGCTGTTATTGTTGTTGTAGTAGACACGGTGAATAGCTGTATGTGGAGGGTCTGAGGTATCCGCTTATCTAATTCTTCATACTGTGGTGTATGGTATTTTAAAAAGCAAGACTATTATATCCATCCATCCATTATCTCCCACTTATCCGGGTAATACTATTCCTGTATTTTTTAAAAATTGGCCATAAAATTCACAAAGCAAGAGGCGGGGAGTACCAGCTAATGCCGTCGAAATGTGGAATGCCATATTACCGCAATACCGCCCAAGCCTATATTAATAACTTAAACACTGTTGATAAAAGTTTACCCATTTCACTGCACTGCTTGTATTTGTGTTTGTTACATTATGTCTGCCTTCTCCTGGTCCGGTGGAATATCACGCTGTACTCACGCACCGACCATGACCATCCGCAACCACAGCCAAACGTATAGCATGCACACCAGCTGCAGCGCGCACAACCGTCCCCGGCCCGAAAGCGCACGTGGAAAAGTGACGTATGAAGTATGCGAGATGTCCGAGTGCAAAAGAATGTAGTACTGTGTGGTTTTGAAAGATTGTGTGATAATTTTCTCAAAACATCTCACAGCTACAGTGGTCAGTGCTACCAGTCTGTAGATACTCAGGCAGGAGATTTATTTATTGTTCCAATGATGGTTGATGATTTGGAGCAGACAGGCACAGTGCCTGAATGTAGTAGGTGAGATGCAATCAGGTCCAGCTGCCTTTCAAAAGTTCTGTTCATCTCACTTGACCAGTGATGGTGATGGGAGGGGAAAGAGGGGGGTGGTGGGACCCTTTGAAGATAGAAATGTCATATCATGACTCTCCGAGTATTATATTTTATAAAATCCCCATTGAGCTGTTTGTTTTAAAAGCTTCACCTGCTGTACTGGTTTGGGCTGCATATAAATTTGCTCCTACACTTCTATAAAAACTTCTATAGAAATATCTGACTTTCGATCTCATGTAGTCGGAAACTGAAAATTGGTAGCATGAAACAGCAGATCCAATAATGTTCTTGCTATCATTAATGCAACATTCACAGTAAAGTCTTAGTTTGTGCGACATGGAAAAACATTGCCAGTTTCAATTTAAAGGTAACAGAAAATATTTTCATACATTATATGGACAAAAGTATTGGGACACCTGGTCATTACACCTACAGGAACTTTTATGACATCCAATTCTGAATCCATAGGCAACAATATGTAGCTGGTCCGCCGTTTGCAGCTGCCAGTCTTCTGGGAAGGAGTTCTGCAAGATTCTGCAGTGTGTCTGTGGGAATTTTTGCCCGTTCATCCAGAAGAGCATTTGTGAGGTCAGGCACTGAGGTTGGATGTAAAGGCCGTTCTAATCCATCCCAGAGGTGTTTGGTAGGGCTGAGGTCAGGACTCTGTGTGGGCCAGTCAAGTTCTTCCACACCAAACTCAGTTAACCATGTCTTTGTGGACCTTGCTTTGTGCACTGGGTCCGTCCCCAAGGTGTTCCCACAAAGTTGGGAACATTGAACTGAACAAAATGTCTTGCTATGCCGACGCATTAACAGGACATTTCATACTTTCCAACAGTCTGCTCTGTCACATTAAGTCCCCAAATTAGGGCTACCCAACTGAAGCTATAGGCTTAGGGTTAGTTCTTCAGACATCAAAAACTGTTTTTTAGAGGTTAACTATTAAAAAGGTCACATCATAGCTAACCTGGGGTGAACATTTCACCCCATATTAATTTGGCTGTACACAAAATTAACCCATATTTGATGCCCGTTCAAACGAAAACTGCTTAACCGTTTTAATCCTGTTTATTTTCAATACGTCCTGAAATGCTGATGTCCTCACTGGCATCGATTTCTACAATATGCGTTTCTACCTTATGTTGTCATGGAACTCTACATTCCCATCATTATCGTCATCATTTTCAATCCATTCTGATAATCTAGCTCCACGTGCAGCAAATAACCTTTGAGATATTTTACACACAGATTATCTACAGCATATGTAATGGTATGCGGTATATCAGTCACATGACAATGCATCAAAAATTGACTTAAGTTTTGTGGCTTGTCAACATTATTAATTTAAAAAGCTAAACCTTTAAAAACTACTTTGTAACACAGATCAAATTCAATACGTAATTCAGTACATTTATTGTGAATTATCCCACTTAGTATGGGTTAATTATCCCAAAACATTGACAAATGTTGCTTAAATCATCGCCTTGTCGTTTTAATAAACCCGCTCAAAATCGAAGACGTCGATTGGTTGGTCGTTATGTGCCGTAAAGTGTGCAACTGTCGTGCCTATAAATGTTGAACAAAACCTTAGCAGGGTCCCATTTTGATATAGCCAGGCGGAGTGGGTGGTAAGTGGTGGAATGTGTTTGTTGTACAGATCTTGTCAGATCAACCCTGATAACATGACTTGTATGAATATAATCTTTGTTAATGATATTGCTGTTGTCGTGGATAGTCTTTTAAAGGGAGTTTTGCATGTCTCGTATTTTGATTGCCGCCACGTGTTAACTATAGAACACGTCAGCATGCATCTTGCTAAGTTGCTTTTATATATGCATAGGTGTGTGTAATCGTAATCACAGGTCTGATGGAGGTGCATAATCACGGACCCACCATTTCTCAATTTAGTCTTTTTTTCCAAAATAGTTCAATAGTTTAACCTTCAAAGTCTGACTGGCCTTTCCGCTCGTGCCGTGAGGTGAAGTCTAAAGGGGTTACCATGTTTCGTGGGTAAATCCCAGTTCTTCCCTATGGCTAAACAAATCTCAGGACCTGCTTTCGCCACTATGAAACACTGGCTATTGTGGTGACAATGATGCCTGAAACATCATAAAATCCTGTTAGAACACAGGTCAAGGTTTGAGCACGCGGACAACAATATGGCTGCTGTTCTGGGTTAGCGGTCTTGGTTTCCTGACCACGTGTTTCTAAAGGGGTATCCTATTCTGACTCGCGGTTCCCCTGTGATGGGGGGGCCCTTTGCACGCTCGCTTTCCCCATCTTTTTGTACGTTGCATGCAGTTCGGGTTGGAAACTTCAAAGTGAACGTGCATTTAATGTGCGTGACATCAATTACAAGCTTTCTTTAACCACTTCCGCTTTCCTACCCATCGGAAATTCCGTCTAGTCAGTGCGCATGCGTCAACGGATGTCTGCGTTATTAATATTAAAACCTGAGATTGTCAGGCGTGTCGCATTTGTTGACAGGCCCGCATGGTTGCACGCATATTTTTACCTTTTTTTTCCCCCTCTCTCCCAGATGCAAATTCTGAAGCGAAATACGATGCCTTGGTGGCACCAGAGACCACATATCAAGAGCGCAGGTATCTATTATGCATGTGCTATTGAACAACGATGTTATAAAATGGCTATGCACGTCATCAGTCAAAGCCTCAGTGACCGTGGGCCCATATACTGTTGATGTGCTGATATGAATACTGCCCGCTGCAACTCACTGTTGTGCTTCCCCAACAGCAGTGTTACATTTCAGGGTGCACAGTTGAACTGTTTTAAAGCATTTTGTTTTGCTGTATTTAAGCTGCATTATTATTATTTTTTACTTTTAATTTTCCTTCAGGAAGATGGCCCAAGTTGGAGACTTATCAGGTAGGAAGGCTTTCATTTAGAAATATGTGAATATTTGAGGTCCTGTCTGTAATGATGATTGCAGAAATGTTCAACTGCTCTGAAATCTGGATGAATTAATTCTTTCTGAACTTGGACATCGCTCACATATGATGTCTTCTGCTATGTGCCAAGTGAAGGTTGATTGTCAGTTTCTGTTTTTTCCTAGCTGTCCAAATGGTTTCCTGAATGACGTTCTCATGGCTATGCTTGGTATGTTTTTGTCAGTGTTTTTATTTATCTTTTAGTGTGCTGGTCATGACTTGCAGTGATTCTGAGGTCTATCCCGAGGGGCTCCGCATTATGAGACCTTGTCGTTGGAAATGCCTCGCAGAGAAACCTGCAGTTTCGCTTTACCCTCAGAGTTATTACCGTTAGCTCTGTGGGATAAAAGTGCAGAACAAGTGTTTGAATGCAACGTTCTTGTTTTTAGATATTTAATCCCTATGGACTATATTGTTATCTGCAACCAGCTGGAAACCTGTACTTTGTAAGGAATTTTGCTTTAGGCATTGTCGAACTCCATACACAGGCATGAATATTACATAATTGTGCGGAGATCAGTTCCATCTTTGAACATAACTTGTGTAGTTTCCAGAATCTCGTGAGGGAAAAGAATCATTCGGCGATGGTTGAGCATATCCTGTTTATGGGTGAGTGCAAGGATTCTCCTCTAGATGTTCTGCATGTATGCTTCAGTTGCTAGTCGGGTTCTTGTACAGCCTCACTAACCTTGTAGGTGTAATTGGCAGATAGTCCACGCATCACTGATTTCGAAAGCACTGTATGGTATCTGCAGCTAGCTGAATCCAGGCTGGACTGTTCATAACACAGTGCGACAGCAAACTGAGCATGTGGCATCGTTGGTCTTCATGCTCCCTTGTGCTTGGAGTCCTGGTATTTGTGCTGAAACATGATTTTTTTTTGCAGTTCTGTCATTCTTCACAGAAATGTGTAAATATTTGACCTGCCATTATGAAGTGGTATTTAATGTGCAGGAGGATGCTACAAATCTTAAGAATTTGTTTTCCTTTAAATCTACAGGTCTTGTGAAGAATCGTTACAGGTGTTTGGACAATGAAACTGACACAAGGCAATCGTTTTTGAGGCTTCGTGTCTATATATGGGCGACGAGCGTGTGGCTCAGTGGGCTAAGCCTGTGTGGCTGAAATCACAAGGTCACCAATTCAAACCCAGCCTCAGCATGCCTGTGGGTCCTTGAGTGAAACCCTTAACCCCCAACTCCCTGGGTGCCACTATGGGTGGTTGCCCTTCGTTGAGGGAGGCATAAAGACAATTTCCCCAAGGGGATTAATAAAATATCTTGCAAATTATTATGATGATTTGTGCCCTGATGATATGAGACATGTATTGTTCGGGGTCCACCTTCACTGTCTCACCTGGATGTGGGAAAGTTAGTGTGGAGAAGCCCCAATGAGGCTTGGCACCTGGACTATTGCATGTGGAGCAGGGAGATGGATCAGTGAGGGTTTGGCCTGCAATATCATGGCATTCCCTTGGCCCACTATTTGTTCTAGATGGGTGTATCACTGCCCAGGACTACCGAACCATTCTGGAGGATGATGTTCGCTAGCTGGTTCAACCGTTGTAGAAAGTGGTGCTGTGTTTCAGGACGATGGATGCATCAGTGCATACAGCAAGAATGGTGGCAGAGTAGTTTGATGAACATAAAAATGCTAACCGCCTCCCATATCCTGCACAGCCACCCAGTCTGGTATTATTGAGCCACTTTGGGGTGTTTTGGAGGAGCGAGTCAAATGTTTCCCTCCACCAGCATCACATAGTGACCTGGCCACTGTTCTGCAAGAGGAACAGCTCAAAATCTCAGTCCTTTGTGCTGGACCTGTATCTGTCATTCCCAAGAAGAACTGATAAAGGAGACCCTACACCATGCGAATGCCTTATGGTGTAATACCAGGTGTCAGTTTCATTGTCCAGCCCATAAGCCTGGCAGGATGCCTGACCCATTTGATAGGTAGGTATGAATGTGATCGTCTGTCCTATTGATTATTTGTGTACATTTGGTCATATACCAAGGCTACTGGGATGGTTTTTGTTCCTTGTCTGCTGTGGACATGACCAAAAAGTAAACTCCTCCAGATGTCTCACGTCATCTGATGTGACACTCTGGAAACATCCTTTTTTTTTTTTTGTGGAAGAAACTATTTGAGTAAACTTAACTTTGTATTAATTCTTTTCTTCTCTAAACAGAATTGCTCTGTGCACAAAGACTGAAGGAATGGTGAGTGGACCGACCGCAATTCAGGGATCACTTCAAAGAGAGATAGCCAGGCTGTTCCGCTGGCATTGTCTTACGCGGTGATCCAACATTTACTGCCCACAAGGACCCAATATAGATTCTGGAAGTGAGTCTTTGACGTCACATGGGCTACATTTCATTGTGCTTTCTTACTGCCCTTTGGTAAATTGTTGCTAGATGTGTTTTGTAGCACTTTTTCCTTAATCTGGTTTATCAATTAACAGCTGATCAAAGCCTCGTTGTCTCATGCAATAGGGCCATGGGGAGGTCAGTCGGCAACCAAAACGCTTCCTTCTGGCTGGAGATGTGCCAAGCTTACAGAACTGCATAGTCGCTAAAATCTTTGCCGTGCTGCACTTTGGTCAGGTTGTCTGCTGCCCCTGGGTCTATTTTTATTTTGAATCATCCTGTATTACGCTTTAGTAGGTCGTGCTTTGTAGCACGGTGACCCTGTGTGAAACAGAGAACTGTTCGTGCACCTTTTTAAATCTGCAGTTGACTGATTTAATAATGCATGTAATTTGTTCATTACAAGTGAAATAAAGTCCCCTTTTCATTCACTGAGCTGTACCACTTTATTTTCATTGAACAAGCAGTTATTGGGTGTGACTGTCCAGACTCTAAGCTATAATCAACTTCAGTTTTTTTTGTTATAATTGAGTCCGATTTTTAAAATAAAGTGGCGAGTACTAGATTGAGATTCGTGTGTGTATGTGAGAGAAGTTTAATTTACACCTTACGAACAGACGCTTGTTCCTTTCAGGATTTCTTTGTATAGATACCTACCTGCTGTGTCCTGGGCTCACCTGAATTTGCACACTTAATATAGTGACATGCTCTCGTTGGCTGTCTGGGTCTAGAGCTGTCCTATAGCTAAAATGTAATTAATGAAAGGTCGCCACACAGTGTCACATTGTTGGGGAATCTCATACTGCTAGTTTGTAGCTTTCAGCTGCAGTTTAGTTTTATAACATCTTTGAGGAAATAACCACTACTGCAATTTTTTTTGTTAACCCAATGTTTAGAACTGCCTTTTGCAACTGTACGGAGCCACAAAGTCCAGATTTTTCCTTACAAGATTTAAAGAATATTCAACAAAGCATTCTCAATTTTCCAGGTAGTGTTGCTGGGAGAGCCAGCTCTGACAGAGTACCCGTTTGAACCTAAGGTGGTGTTTATTTTTGTTTTCGAAAGGCTCGTCTGAGATCAGAGTGCTTGACGATCTTATCTCAATACAAAAGGCTCCTTGTTTTATGGTTCCCTGCCTTGGTTACCCAGAGTCATCACTTGTGAATAATTAAACTGATGCCTGCAGGAGATGGAGAACAAGAAGGTGTTGCCATGTGTACATTTAAAATAATTCTGTTAAAAGTTGCATTGTATTTTTTGAACAACTAGGTGATAAAACTACAGGCTATATATCAGCTTCACAATTTTCTGCAATGCTGGAATTTACAACTCAGAAGTTACCTAGGCAGGTATCTGCTTACAACCTCCTGTGGAAATTGCATTTAAGCACAATATCTTTAGTAGGGGCATCTAAATGCTACTTTTAATAGGAAAAGGAGTTACAATATTCACTCTGCATTGGCCCAGTTTTGACCCTTAACCATTCAACCTTGAAATACTTTAAACTCAGATTATTACATAGGAATGTAACATTTCCTTGTATTTAAGGCTACATTGTGCAGTATATTACATGACTATTGTGATTAATGGATTAGTTATCAGGATAAGGCTGTAAACCTTTTAAGATTTTGCAATGCAAAAGTTCAGACTCTACCCCTTGTACTTGTGGTGATAGCATAAGTTTCCTCTCTTTTCATACTGTGGCACTTGGTCGCCACATAATTTGGGCTTTTCATAGCTACAGTGACTGAGGGACTTCGGTCCTGAATTATTCATATCTTATGACGTCATTTCATAGCAGACGGAGACGTCTGGCTCAGCTGTTCCCGGGGACAAACAAGTGTGCTTATCACTGTCTCACCTGATGAAATTAGGAAAGTTTGATTAAGACATTTGAGTGTATTGTGATGAGAAGGGCTCAACATATGTGTAGGTCAATCTATACTCAGGCCTTAATCATATAATTGCATCACACAACTGGCTGTTTTTGCATTTCAAACAAATCTTCAATAAAGTGCCACTTGTACTGTGATTGAATTAAGGGTAGTTGATTTATTACAATTGGTTTGATCTTTGACAGCCACATCTGGCGAGTTTTATTTACCTTTTTAATGAGGTCCTCCACTATTTGTGTGTTAAAACCTACACTGAGATTTCTAAAGGAAATATGCTTTATTCAAAACAAATTATTTGCAGAGTTGTAGTTTATGATTCAAAACCGATATGATTTTGTTAAATATAAGAACTCTATTTGCTCAACTTATTTTATCTTAGATGAGCAACATTTCTATGAGGTGCTTAAAATACATTTCACTGCTCTTTTTAAAATCTGGGTTACTTTGGAACGCCCCAAAGTTAATGTGACTGAACTACAAGTCCCATCATGCACTTGACGTATGGGACGCCGTCCACTGGTCCTCCCCTTCGTTTGAGTGGCAAGTTGTTTGTTTCACTGATACCAGCTGCTGGACTATTCCAATCCCTGTCGGAGAGAAAACACGGGGACCACCAGTCTTTCTCTTCTCACCCTCCCCATTTACCTCATTGTGGTTTCTTTTATTTCACTCTGCTCTACTGTCTTCTACTCGTCTCATCGGATAACTTTCCTTTTCCCTTCTCTTCAACCTGCTGCCTGCTTCCTTTCAAGGTTTTAAAGCTCCTTTTCTATTTATTTATTTATTTATTTATTATTTTAAAGGAAGGATAAATATGTATTTTTAGATAATCTGCAAATGAGAAGACGTAAAAGATGGAGTTGCATATTTTAGAACACAGCTTGAAAGTAGCAAGTATAGCAAAGGAAGGTATTCAGATTTGCACTCACGGATTAATTAAACTCGCCTTCTTGCCTAGTAAAACAAGGTAAGTAGCTAGCTACGAACAATGCAAGTCCGTAGTAATTTAAGAAACGCAATAAAGCAAGAAACTGCACGTTGCGTTTCTCTTATAGCGTTATTGTTTTTTAAAATATCTTTTCTAAATCTGCAACCATGTTCTGTTAATTAGTCAAGTTATTCTTATTGCAGTTGTATTTCATGCTGTGTCGCTGTTGCATGAAAACGAGACGCCCAAAAGTAAATCGTCCGCTACATTTTAATTAATTTGTTATTGCGTTTCCCAATACCTTTGTTTTTTGTACAAAATAGTCGTCGCGAGGGAAGTGTGCGTACAGCGGTACGGCCGACAAAGGGGGCGGTGTTAAATTAAACTTGAACCGGCTTATACGTCTCACTCCGAGATGCAGAGAGCATACAGTCGGCGCTGTAGCAAATTGCAGTCCGTGTAGATGCAGCCGATTTCCTTTGCCGCCTCTCACGGGCAAACTAACAACGCTGCTTCTTTGCGTTGATCGTCTGTGTTGCACTAAGTACCCCCCCACCCCCCTGCAGCGGCTCCGTAAGCCAGTCCCGTCCGTATAGGCCTGATTCTGTGGCCAACTTAAAAGACCTTACATGTCGGGAAAAACTTTGCTTCCCCGCCGTTGCAGTCGAAGAAAAATAAGGGCGATGAGAGGAGCGCGTCCCGACTGCAGACGCTCCTCCGCGGCGCAGAAATGTCTCGCTGGCCTGCGTGATCGCAATGATATTTTATTTTAAACATTTGGCTCCCTTTTATTAAAAGTGTTTCGAATTTTGTCAGTGTAACTGGTTTATGTATTTAAGGGTCTTGTTGGAAAAAAATCCGATTGTCAAAATGTTTGTTCGGCATGTTTTTTTTTTCCTAGCCGTGATGTTATTTGTTACCACTGAACGTGTTTGGCAAATCGAGGCGAGCGGACTGATAAACGGCCGCCTTAATTAACCCAGGCATGTTTTCCCCCAAAAAGGACCAATATTTTACTGCCTCTTTAGCCAACTTTTTAACTGAATGCTGTAGAATTTCAGTCATGTTTTTCATAAGTTATTTAGGGAAATTTTTTAAATGTCACACGAAAGCCTTGTATCAGTTATTGTTAAAATATGGGAGGATTTTAAGCGAAATTCAATGCAGGTTCTTGGAACTGTAATGTGGAGAATAGTCTTAACTGACTTATAAACGTCACCCACCTTTTTTTTTAGCATTTTTAAATGCAATCTCTGTTTCTTTTTCTTTAAGCCTTTGGGTCTTAAGTATTGGAATTATAACTTGCTTGCTAACGTCAGCAAGGTGTGGGCCGGGTATCTGAGTATGAGGGTGTTTGGCAGCCAGGTTGCTGCCTGTCAATGCCTATCTCAGGAGCTTTCGTTTTGAGTGTTATCAGTCTTCAAAGCGCACAAAAGCAGCATCAGCACTGATAAAAATGAATTCTGACCTGTCGTCCAATGATAAATACATTTATGTCCATCTTTCCAACCACATTTAATGCCAGCGCCTAAGAGTAGAGTGCTGTCCCACTGATTTGGCATTCATGTTTTCAATAGCCGATGTCAGTAGTTTGCTTTCAAATTGGGTGGTAAGTTTGATATCCTTGCTTGTCTTTAGTTTTGACAAGTAAAATTGGAAATGAAACAACCTGTATTTTAGCTTCCTGGTATCTTCAGTCATACTTTCATGTTAATTATCTAGGCCCGCACTAGTCGGTGCTTTAAGCTGGACATTTCCTTGCAATCTTTTAAAGTACAAAAAAACACATAGCTTGTTTAAGTCACAGTATAGTACTTGGGTTTTCTTCAGTTGTTGGACCAGAAATGAAGGTTTTTTTTTTTTTTAGGACTTGTGGGTGCTTGAAATAGCCCAAAACTCAGTCGCTGTATGGAAAGTGTTTCACATCCTTATGGAATGTGAACGATCATGGGAAGACTTCTGTCGACACAATCGGACTGATTGCTTGAAAGATCCGTTGCATTATAAAACACTGGTTAAGTCTTATATTGTGCCTTTGCTGCCTCACTGTCTGTCTGTTTATTTGAAGACTCAAGGGTAGAAACAGACTACTAGTGTGTGGGTGGAGGGTGTCACATCTGGTGCGAGAGAGAGAGGTGTATGAAGGTCTAATGCTGAACCCGGCCTTCCACAATAAAAACAGAAGTTCTGCATATTTGTTGAGATGTCTAAATGATTGCAGATGCTTAAACTGGTTAGAAAAGACAGTGGGATCAGTTGCTCATGTTTGTACCTTTTCAGGGTGTGTAATGGAAATGTGACTATTTTTTACCTGCCGTCGTGGCTGTTGTTCCAAAGGACTCGCAACTCGCAAAAAAAACTGGGGTGAAATAACCGTCACCTGGTTCCCTTTCTTAATCCTTAAACGGTGAAGTTGCACTCTAAAGTTTATTTTAGCACCTGTAATAATTGACTGACATTTCAGTTGTCGGCTGTCGTGATAGAACATGACCAAATTTTTGCAGGAATTGCGTCACCTTTCTTGAGGCATTCTATAGTATCTTGAAAACAAAATCATTTAGTTTTCCTCTTACTATTTATAGTTCATACAGTTAAGGTGTAATCTACATGTAAAATTTACTAGGTTCACGTATTCCTAATGACGTAGTCATATTTAAGTCTAACTGGTCTGTCATTTGTCAGCTACGTGTTACACTGATTTGGTACAACCACATGCTAACTAGCTAAATAATAACTGTTGCTCCTAATTAAGCAGTTACATTTTTGAAAATGCTATTTTACATTCGAGTGAACACGCCAATATGACGGTGGAGGACGTTACACATGCTTTCTGTGAATAGGAGGTTTTAAATAGTTTAATGTAAAAGGGAGAATATGTTAGATTTTATGTGGCTTTCTCTGGACGTGGATTATCCATGTGTCAGATGTTAGAGCTCTGCCTGCTTGCCCAAATATCCCAGGTTACTTTAACAAAGCTTATCCCCTATTAGTTGTCTGCCTCTTGTAAACCCAGGATTTGAAATTTTTCCTAGATAGCACAGAAATGGGATTTTTGGAGAGTTTATCACTTAAATTGATGTGGAAATAAAACAAATATGGCAATTGACCCATTTTTAAATTTTATTTGTTGTCAGTAGTTTTGCTAAAACAGCCTAGTAATTATACTCAATCCAAGAAAAGCCAATGGTAATTGAAGTTTGTAGCGGAAGTGGATTGTGGCTCTACTGTAATAGTAAAAGGCAAATTATTCTCCCATACCAGTATCAATTTGTTTTATGGTGATTGTTTTCTCTGGTTAGTTGTTTTAGCCAGGATCATTGTGGCTCATCCATCATGTGTGTTGGGTGTTGGCAGGGTTCCTCTGAGCCTTCTGAGCCCAAGAAGAATTCCAGCTTCGTGAAACAGGCCCTATGTCTATTTGAACCTGTGCGACTAATTTATAAACTCCGCTTGAGTATCTTCTACCAGTTTACTAGGGCACTCGGGGGAACTGAATTGAAATGTGGGTAAAGGAATACATTTCCATATTCTTCTCTTATTTTTCTGTCTGATATTGAAATTTTTACGAATTACCAAAACTGTACGTTAAAAGTAAGCTATAGATGTCTCAGTGATCAATTTCATTGCCATTAACTTTTTTTTAAAAGCTGTTTTTGCATGAGCTGTCTTTGCATCTCACCTTCGTTCCATCCACTTTTGGTTATTGCTAAAACCTGTCGTGCAAGACGTTGCTAAAATCTCAGGAAGGGGAAAACCAGCATAATGAGCACAATATGTGGAACACGTGGGCAGTGACTCTAAGTGAAACACAGCACTATCAGGGAAATAGAGATTTAAAGGTGTCCAGAGTCCTATGTGGTTGCCCTGAAATGAAAGAAGCGTGTGGGTGGATGAGCCGTATCATAAATAAAGGCCCCTCTTTTCACCGCGTTCAGCGCTGCTTTGGATTTTATGAGCAGCATAACTCTCCCTCAACTGCTGTGTGCCTTAATTTTAATTGCCTGGAATGAAAATACTTGCATTCTTGTTTTGACCTGGACATTTTGTCGGCTAAGTTTGCCATCATGATTTGCCCAGTAATATTTTTACCGCAGCATTTTTAAGATGCGCTGATGATCCCGTTGGTTTTGCGTGCTCTTATGTTTCACAGGGAGATGCATGGGGCGGCTAGTATCTTGAGTCAAGCCGCCAGAGAGGTTTTGGGGCTCGAGACCAATCAGTTGAATTTTTATCTAGGTTTTCCAGTTTTTGCTTCGTAACTCCGGACTGGGCGCATCGCGTGAATAAGAATGTGACTGTTCAGGTTAATTCACACGTGCAGCAATGTCCAGTGAGCTTGTTCATCTCTTCTTCAGATGTAAATTCTTCAGTCTGACGGAAACTCCAGAGGATTACACCATTATTGTTGACGAAGAAGGCTTCAAAGGTCAGTCTATTATACATTTATCATTGCACTTTGTGGGTTTGCAACTACAGAACAAAATGTGGCCATTGTCGCCCATCTGTCTGAATTTCACTATTTGACAGTACATTAACGTAGAGGTAACAGTGCTTTTCCCACCATGGGTTAACAAGGCCAGACTGTTTGTTTTTTTTGGTTGAGTGAGTGAATCCGTGTCATTAGCCTGGTTGCTAGGGTGACCCTCATTCGTAGCCATGGATACTAGAAGTCCTGTTTGCAGAACCGGTCCAGGTACCATGGACAGATAGGAAGTTTTGTTTTGTTTGTTTGTTTACCTTTCTCTGGCAAAGTAAATCTTCTGAGAATCGCCATTAAATCTGGTCAGAAAAAGTGTGACGTGGTGTCTTATGAGGCAGACGTTGATGTGCTATTATTTCATCTTGATAAACCAGGATTTGTATGTGTGTGTGGTTAATTACTTCATCCATTTATTAGTGAGTGCTAGGTCAAAGATGGGGGGATCAGGTGAAAGACACACACTTCAGTACAGCGCTTTGTAAAAAATTATGTATCAAAATGTAGTGTCACCCTAACACTCATTTGGTTGAGTGTATTGGAAGATGGATGCATGCAAGATGGGCAGAGCATAAAAGCGTTTTAGCTTAGCAAGATTTTATTTTAGGGTTTTTTTTTATTATTCAGCACAGTGTTAATTATATCTCAATGTTTTCATTAATTTAGAATAATTTCAGAACTTTTGAGTGCCAAAATCTGCAAAAGAAGCCAGTGGGGTGTCGTCATTCCCCTATGAATCAGATCGCTGTAAACATCAGATCTGGGCTGATGATGCTCTTGGTGTGTTTCAGAGCTGCCGGAGTCTGAGCACCTCAGTGTTGCCGAGGCCACATGGCTGGCGCTCAACGTGGTGTCGGGGGGTGGAAGTTCCTCCAGCTCTCAACCAATCGGGGTCACCAAAATTGCCAAGTCGGTGATAGCCCCTCTGGCTGATCACAACATATCGGTGTTTATGTTGTCCACCTACCAGACTGACTTCATACTGGTGAGTCCTTTTTTTTATCTTCAAAAGGAATTCTGTTTCTGTTTACAGTACTTTTGTTTTCATTCATAGGTACCATTTGACATTGTCACAATGACTGAACAACAACAAAGAGCTGATGTATAATGCGCTTGGAGCACCATGTAGCAAATGTTTTGAAAGAGGTCTCGTTGATGGCCCTCGCATGTCAGTCACTAAGTAAACGTAAAATTCCAGACGTTCAGGGTCGCATCACACTTTTCAGTGAAGAGATTAAAGGCAGGTTTGTCTGTTATCCTTGTGCTGGACTGTCATGGAAATTTGTCATCTCAAAAATAAGACATGAGAAGCTTCTTGAAGAGGGTAAATAGTGTCAGACGTGTCAGTGATTCCTTCAGTTTGCCTTTGTGACAGAACAAGTGTTGTAGTCAAATGTTCTGTTTTTTGTTATAGTGAGGTAATGCTCACTTTAATTTTAGCAGATTATAGAATGTATAGGGGAGGGAGTAATCACTTTGTCTATCCTTGCCTAATTGTTGTTGTTTATTATTATTATTGGTCTTTGGGTTGAAGGTGGCAGTGGGGAATTTAATGAGTGCAAGAAGAACTGGAAACAATGTCGGTATTGAAATATGTCAAGCCTTTGCCAAGTTTTACTGTGTAGGGAAAAAAATGTCCAGCAGCAAGCTAATATTTGCAGGTTGCAGGGAAGTTTGGTCCGATTTGAAAATGGTGCATGTTAGATAAATCATACATGTCAGCCGGACACTGTCCCAGTGTGTAATAAAAGCTGTATAATGACATTGTACTGAGCCAGTGTCGTGCTGAGTGAATTTCTGTATACAGTTAGAGGTTAAATCAGAATGCACAAATGCAGTGTATGTTGTATAAACAAACTGGAGGGGTGTTTCCATCAGCATTATCTAGCAGGAAAATGCCCTCCAAGATGTGCAGCCATTGGGCACTTTGTTTGCTTTAATCTTTCATTCGTTTGTGCTGATGGTGACAGACCACAAACAGACCACAAATGTCCTAATAGACGTCTCTCCATAGCTTCTCTTACCTTATAGTTTTTATTTAACAAGTGGTGCTAAGTACATTTGTGGTGGAGTATTGATCTGATCACAACAGAAGTGTGTTTTTTCTCCTTTATCGATTCCTTTGTTAAACAGTTAAATTCTTTACAGTGCAAGTAGTCGATATTGTTCTGTCGCACACTTTTGGCTCCTTTCTGTAGATATGCGCTTACCGCCTTGCTTCGACTCTGATTTATCAGATGTCAGTTTCAGGGCTGAGATCAATTTGAGAAGCTCTGCTCCTGTTTAGTTACTCAAAGCCCGACTCTCTTCACAGACTCCTCGCTGAAATGTCCTTCGCACGCGTCACCGGTGTGTTTACGGAAGGGTGTTTTCATTTGCAAATCTCTGGAAAGGGCCAAAAAAAGAGAATTTCAGCAGCACCAAACATGTATCTTGTGTTATCAAACTCCGCTTGAATGACTTATCCCCCTGCACACTGCATGGGCTTAAACTATACTTCTATCTGAGCTAAACTGTACCAGATGTTTCCATTATTCTGTTAGGCTTTCAAACTTTAATAGATGACCCTTTGCACAAGCAATTCCTTAATCAAGCTAATAGTTTCCTATCCTGCGGCCTGTCTCGAGGGCAGTGAGTAAGGTTTCTAGAGGAACTGGGTTGGTGATAAACCAGGTCCTGTTCACAGTGGAGAAATGGAAGCTGACGGCAATCTGGCCCCAGTTACATAAGGAGGATTAGCTTCCTGGTGGAATTTGCTGTAACATACATTGGGCGACTATGTCCCACACCAGCTGCTCTTGGTCAGAAAACAATCACAAGCTTTAAAGAAACCAAGCAAACAACCTGCTTTGTGGTATCCGATTACAAGCAGGATAGCGGTAGGGGTCGTGAGATCCCCCCCCACCACAACCGCGTGTGTGCACACGCTTGCACGTCCTCCGCAGTTGAATGTCTCCACAAATATACAAAGATAAGTTTTCTGATTCTGGACAGTATTTTTCTCACCTTGTCCCTTGTTTGTTATATTACGCATCAGTTTCCATCATGAGCTTTAAAGTTTTTAGCCTGGTAATGGTCCTCACAAGGCCTAATTAGGAATAATTAAATGCATATGAAGTATTCGTGTTTGTTCTTAATGTAAGCCCTGTATGATTTTTCCAAATGTATTACACCAGTAAAATTTTCTTAGATGTTTGTAATGTGTTCCAGAATTGGTTTTGAATTTCTTGTTTTTTTTTTTTTGCTCTGCTAATTCTGTGCCTTGTCAGCTTCTGCTGGTGTGCACATTTATTCCAGAATATGAGACTAGTTGCCTTTGTAACTACTTCTGTGTTTTCAGTCTTCCAAACGCATTTTTACTGTACCGTCTTCACTGTTGAATATCACCTTTATCTCAAAGATGTAACAGCATTAAAACATGCTGAAATGATTCACTTTGTTCTATGGGGTAAGTGAGTCGGCTGCATCCTTCATCGAACGGGATCTTAAGCTCCTCTGCGTTCCTCCGATTTTGCTTCTGCAGGTGAGAGAGCGAGACCTGCCGATGGTCATGCACTCCCTGTCCTCCGAGTTCACCCTTCTGCGTGTGGTGAATGGCGAGACTGTTGCCGTGAACAGCCTGGGGGTCACCAATGGCTTTGTAAAGCCAAAACTGGGTAGGGCCAAGTTGGTAACGTATGAGTCATGTATCATTGATCAACATAATAGCTGTACTTCCCACACCTATGCAGTATGTGTGTCCTGGCAGACTGACCAACCCTGCTCCTGCAGATCTGCCCCCCCTGCAGAGCTTAGGTGCCACCCAAATTCAACACACCTGATACTACTGAAGGGACTGATTACCTGTATCTCAGTATCAGAGCCACCTCACCTTCAATATAGCTGACTAATACTGAAGTGATACTGAAGGGCCGGATTTATCTGTATCAAGTGTTTCAAATTAGGGCTGTACCTAAACTCTGGGCAGCCCTGATATAGACTGTTGGTTGAAGACTTTTTGCTCACAGTTTTAGCCTAAACTGAAACTCTTGTTATTCATCTGACACTTTTATCCAAATTGACTTCCACTAGAGAGAAGGGTTATAGTTAAAGTACTCGTTTGAATCTTCAGGTTGTTAATAGAATGCTCTACTTGTTGTGCTACGGGAGCATGGGTGTAACCTAAGTTTCTTTTTCCGATTCGGTGTTAGCATCTTAAATTCCACTCCAGCAACATCCATCAGTCACTTCTGGCACTGTGTATTTTCTTAGCCATCAAACATGGTGTCTTGTCTCCAGTCCAGCGCCCAATCATTCACCCCCTGTCCAGCCCCAGCAACATGTTCTGTGTGACCAGCCTGAACCCCGATACCCTGCCTTCCGTAGCCACTCTGCTAATGGATGTCATGTTCTATTCCAGTGGGTAAGTGTCCCTCCATGTGCTGACATGTATCCGTAGTATAAAGCTAAGGTTCTATCTTAGAAAAACACTCATTTGTGGTTATAACAACTGATTCCATCCTTTGACACTTCAGACTTAAGGAGCCTGCAGGAGCCAGTGATGATTCTGGGCACATTCACTTCTTCTCCTTCTCCCTGATTGAAGGCTACATCTCTCTGGTCATGGATGAGCAGATGACCCGAAGGTGGCGTATAAATGGCTTTGCTGCTTCATCATCTTTTCTGACCTGTAGATTGAATGGACATACTGCATATTTTATATTCCTTATCTTCCCCCCCCCCCAATCCGGTCCTTGGGGTCCTGCAGACAGTCTACATTTCTGCTAGGGAGCGGGGAGGGAGCAGAAACATGGACTGTCTGCTAGGGAGTGGGGAGGGAGCAGAAACATGGACTGTCTGCTAGGGAGTGGGGAGGGAGCAGAAACATGGACTGTCTGCTAGGGAGTG
>JABFEB020000038.1:9262698-9274570 GCA_019775895.2 Stomatorhinus ivindoensis | reverse complement strand
ACTCTTAGTTATTAAGTTCTTCCCAAGCGAGCTTGATGGGCCGAATGGCCTCCTCTCGTTTGTATAGTTCTTATGTTATGTTCTTTCCCTGTTCCACTACTGCAGTCAGCACACATATACACAGATGCACTTTAAAGACACCAATCATTCATGAACTTGTCACACTATTTGCAGTTTTCGTTCTGTATGGTCTATTTATGTTTTTATCTTTGACTGTGTATTTTGTACATCATTATCTCATTCTGTACTTTTTATTGGACTGACATTATGTTGACACAGATGGAGAGTTCGTGTTCAGAAAGCACAAATTCAGACCAAGATTTTGTACCAACCAACCAGCTGGGTACTCTGTGACTGACTCTTTATGCTCAACTGAGTGGTGGAAACAAAACCTTGAGCTGGATTTGTCCTTTCTGGATCTGAACTTCCCACCTCTGGTTGACATTCGCACGAAGAGGAATCTCTTGTACACTTGGTACTTGGTGAATAATAAAGAATCTGATTCTTGTTCATGGTTTGGGCCCCAGGTCTGACTCCCCTGATCTCACCGTTCAGTACAGCCACCTGAGTCCCCCCACAGGCAGCCTGCTGCACCTTGCCCACTTCCTTCACTGGGAGGTGCTGTGGAGTATTGATCTGTGGAGGAGGGAAGGCAAAAGTGTTAAAGTAAAGTGTTAAAACCCACCTCGTGCCGAATGCAGGTGAGTTAAGGGTTTTCTTGGCCCAGTAACTTAAATGTCACTCAAACATTAGACGACAAACGCAAGAATAAATATTATGCAGCGAACTCTAAGCCACAAGGCAGCCATAATGTCCGCTGAGGCTTTCACCTGCATTGCCTCCGTGACGGCGGACAGTTGCAGGTACTCAGAGTTTCCCCATCCGAAGAGCTCCCCGTCCCGCGACACGGCCAGGCTGCAGTCCCCGTAGGACGTCACCTGCCGCACCCTCACTCCAGCCAGGTCCCCCGCGACAGCCACAGGCCGGGCGGCCATGCCATAACTTCCTAGTCCTGCCGATGTACGAAAAGCCATCATGAACATCTTCCGCTAACACAAATGCAAGCGGGCAGTGGTGGCCGAATGTTTAGGGAAGTGTGCTTGTGATCGGATAGTCACTGGTTCGACTCCCTGATCAGCAAGGTACTGTTCTCCGGGCAGAAACTAATACCTGCCCGTTGCTATATCATACATGGGTTAGATGCAGAGGATGGATTTTCTTGTGGTGTAGCAACAATTTTCCACTTTTATTATGCAAGTCCCATCAGTGAAAACAAGATTTCCAGCTACAAATATTGACATTATTTCTGATCAGCTACTGTGAGCTAAGATGAAGGATAAAATTAAGCATCGGTGCAGAGAAATACTAAAGCGCAAAACCCTTCCTAGTCTATAGACTGAATAATCAGCATCTGCGTTGTCAGCAACTACAGTCCAGCCCAGGTGATCCACCTGAAGCTAAGCAGGTTTGGCCCTGGCCAGTATTTAGATAGTAGACCCAACTAGGAAAGCTGGGTTGCTGCTGGAGGAGGTGTTGGTGTGGCCAGCAGGGGGAGCCCATCCTGTGGACTGTGGATCGCAGCGCAGTGACGGGGACACTGTGCTATAAAAATGGTGCCGTCTTCTAGACGATATGTAAAACCAAGCTCCTGCCCCTCTGAGATCATAAAGGATCCCTGGGCATCTGTTGAAAGAGTAGAGGTGGTACCCCGATGCCCTGGTTGAAAACGCCCATTATGGCTCTTTCAAATCCAGCCTCCTAATCATATCTTATATCTCACTGGTGCATTCTCTCCTAACCCTTCACCACCTTAGCCACTGTGTGGTGGGTGTACTGTCCCATTGCATCAACAAATGGGTTATAGAAGTGGTTCCCCATTGCGTCTGTGTGGCTTAGTGTGTCTTCAAAAAAGCGCTATATAAACGTAACATTAATTCATGGTATTCAGGAATGCCTGTCATATGTGCACATCAGTAGACCTGTTTGTCCATCTGCCCCCCATCCGCAGGCGTACACTCTGCCCGTCTCAGTCAGGAACAAGCTATGGTCCTGCCCACATGCCACCTAGAGGGGAAAGGCAGCATCACAGGTGGATTTCTAACTGTGGTACCATTTTAAAACAACATCACATTTGAAAAAGCAAGCCTGTTACAAACACTTTAATACATTCCTCCTGCAGTATTTTAAAAACTATCAATCACATTTCTGATTAGCAGTTCCATTTTGTAATATTATTCAAGAACTCAGAAAAATGAATGTACTAAACATAATTTACACAATGTTTAACAATTCTAGTCTACAAACGCTCCGTGAGTCTAAGCGCAATCAACTCACTTGAGTGACCCGACTGTCAAAACCTTCAATTTTGTGAATGACATGACTTCCACTGGGAGGGAAACAAAAGATTATCATTTGGCAATCAGAACAACACCTTTCCTCATAAGCTAACTTTCTAAGCATGGCAGGCATGTCAGACCGCAGTTGTGACAGACAGATATTATTATAATGGAGGGACAGTCACCTGTTGTGGCACCCAGGGAAGTGTGGGGGGGGGGGGGTTAAGGACCTCGCTCAAGGACCCATGCCGAGGTTGGGCTCAATCCAGCAACCTTCTGATCCAGCAGCTGCCCCTTATTGGTTTTACTCCAACCAGATATGCTGGTTTCCATTTGTCAGCTCTTGATTGAGCTTTGTTTAGCCACACAAATCCAGACATATAACGTTAACGGTCACCTGAAAACACATACCTTAAACTCCCTGTGTTCAATGATGCACAACATACTGAAGCCATCTGATAAAAACTTTTGATTGGATCTTTCTGCTATGCCAACACAAATCTCAGAGTCGCTGGGCCCTTAAGCGAAGCCCTTAACCCCCAAATGCACCAGGAACTGTCTAAGGCTGCTTTCAATTGCACGCTGCTTTGGACAGAAGTATTTCCTAAATAAATGACATTGCAAACTTATTCTATTGTGAACTGTGCAGAAAAGAAACCTGCGAACATTCAGCAGATATGAATCCGTGGAAAACATACCTGTAAACTTCATCCTCTACTATTTTCCTCCCACACTGTCCGTACGCGTTGTTCCCAAGGCTGAACACTGTAAGCAACGTCACAAAGTATTATCTGATTCTTATATTTACATTAAACCACAGACGCTTTTGTTGTCGCAAAGCGGATCAAATACAGCTTGAGGATGGATAGCCTCATTGAGAACTAAAAAGGGCTTATTATACCCCGGTGTGATGCGACATGTCCCTCCCTCTCCTGGCTTACCGCCCTCGGAGTCTGTGAGGATGAGGGAGTGGGCGCGCCCACAAGCTACCTGCAGCACCCGCGTCTCCTGCAGCCTGGCCAAGGGGAGGCGCACTGGGGAGGGCTCCAGCACGTAGGCATAGCTTTTCTCTGGGGACCAAGGAGAGCGAAAGAATTGTAACTGCATTCTGACTTCGCTGCAAACCGGGTAATCTGTCAAATTTAATTCTGGGTTTCCATTCAAGGCTGTCCTCAGGTTATGAAGGAGATCTGCTCCCTAAGTCTGTCTTTAAGTCAAATCTGTAGGAAAGTCGGAGCAATAATAACACTGTACATAATAATTCAGTAAATAATTATTATTTTTGTACAGTAATAAGTTACACACAAGACTGTACGTTGAGCCGATGGACAGCTGAAGCTGCACAATGTTTTCATGAGCGCCACAAAGTCATGCGTTCATTATTATGGACTATTATATTTAACCTGAATTTTTAGTATAATACACGTTATAGCAGGCAGTTAGTGAGTAGAAATTGTCTGTAGGTTGGACATTCTTAACCCGGGGACTGCCTGTAACTGACAGTGGAGGAGCCGTAGACGGTGGAAAAGAAAGGAAGGAAGGGATGCTGACCCCGGTCATGGCGGGAACACTGGAAACCCAACTGGGAGTCCTTATTGAGGCCCATTCCCCACAACTTTGTAATGTCTCGAGTTCTGGAGGACAGCAGCGTGAACCCATAACCACAGGCTGCTGATGAAATCTGTGGGCAAACAGGACACAAAACATTAAAGAAATGCTGTGATGTGTTAAGTTTGGTGTCAGTCTATTTTATAGACTTTCATATTGAGCAGCATATCATGCCACCATATGATACTTTAGACGGCATCTACAGCACCTGCTCTGCGGTGTCAAGCCGATGTGGGGTAAACTGATATTTCCGCCGTTTTTTTCTCCCACTGTCCGGAATCACAAAGCTAGGAATGCCAAGAGCCCCCGTATAGCTGAATCCCCAGACGAAGACTTTGTCTTTGGGTTTTCTGTGTCGTCCCACATACTGGAATATTGGTCCCAATTCAGATTCCTTCGTTTGGGCTTCTGATGCCACGCTGCGAGAAGCACATGCACGACGTACAGGATGAAGCAGACCTGGTTTTCGAAGAAGATGGACCAAGGCCATTGAACAGACAGCCTGTAAAAGTGCATGAAAAAACATATATATATATATAGAGAGAGAGAGAGAGAGAGAGAGAGAGACACACACACACACCCACGTACGTACATTAGTTTGCCAGTTAGAACGACCAAGGTTGAGGTTCCAAGAAAAAAATATTAAAATCTTAAACGTTTCGATAAGCCACAATGATACACAGCTGGTCAACTCAGTCAGACCTAACATAATACTATAGATTAACGGACGACGTCTATGAACTGTATTAATCCGCTATGCATACTATCAATGTTTTATGAAATGTTAAGCTAGCGAATCACAAATACTGATCTTCAAATATTCATAACAATGTCTGGTTATATTATGACTCGTTTGGAGTAATAACCGCAAAGTAAATGAAATCAGTTTATTATAAAGTACTTATCGAATAAAGCAGGTTACGTTCAGAATTATGTTTTACGCACTAAATGCAGGTATAACAAACTTTACAGATAGCTCAAATTCTTCATGGTTTCTTGACATAAACAGAGTAGGCAGAGTACTTGGTTATAATAATACATATACAATGTCAAAGCATTGTGTAGTCTGAAAAATGCATTACCATGTTTGACAATGTCGGGCGCCATGAGACTAACCTTTAGGTGAACCCTGACCTCTAACCTTAAGCGGCATATGAAATACGTCATTTCCGGTCATAGTTTTCTTGGGAAACGTAGTGTATTGCAATATTCCGAAAATATAGTGCTTCTCTATATTTATCAATTATGTGAATGTGTATTCAGAAAAACGTTTAATAAAAAAATATTTTCAACTAATTTTCCAAGCTTTATGCAGCAATACTTTATACCAAAATTAAAATATATATATAAGAAACGTATTTTATGTCCAGTGATACTGCTTTTTACTGAATTTGTAGGTTCACATACATGGTTATTCTTGCATAGGGAAGGGAATCCGTGCACAGAGTGAATTTTGTAATAAAATGGGTTGTATTACATATAGTCAATTAGCTTCTACAACATATGACATAATGCAAGATGCATTTAATTTACAACCCCGATATACACAAGTATATCCTGTTTTTTTCCCCGTATATCCTGTTAAGAAAAACACAAAACAATGCTTAAGATATAAGTGATTACTCAAATAATTTAACAGGAATAGTAGCATATATAACAACTTTAAGATAACATTTCATATAAAACACTACCCATTTAACAGCATATAATACTTAAAAATAAAGCCAGAAAGCATGCATTAATATTAACCGTAGTCTACATAGTATTACTGCAGCTAATCCAGAGAACAAGCACACTAGCGAACGTGAAAGTTCATAGACAACTCTGCAGTATCCTTTACGGCGATTCTGTCCGCAGGGGACACACTGCTCTCTTAGCCGGTGCTCTGTATGACGACCTTCTTGCAAGTGCCTGATGTACAGCGCTCCAGGATGAGTTCTGGACTGGGACGGGGTGGAATGGCTGGGATCCGTTCCTTTGGCTCTGGAACAGGGCTTGGATCGCTCTCTGAAACGAACGCGAGTCATCAGAAGTTTGCTTGATCACGCTCCAAATGTGCGCCAGCTGCTCTCTGGAAAAAGCGCCCTGGGTTACCTTCAGGCTTTTCACTGATCGTCTCTGAAATGGCTGAGCTGCTGGCTGCTTCCTGGGCCGGCACAGAGCGTGGGCCACGTTGCTGAAGGTAGCGTCGGCTGTTCCTCCTGTAGACGTCCTGGGTGATGCGATTGCGCCCTCGGGCATGGATGCTTTGGGAATTGCGTATTGTTGATCTGTGGACCAGGAGACAAACCTGTGTGGCTTAAAACAAAATATCTCCATCCACCCATCTATCTATTCATTGATCCATCCATCCACTTATCTTGGACAAGATCATGGGGGTGTTGAGCCTATACTAAACAACTCAGTCACACATAGCGCCACCCTAAGTTATGATATAATTTATGAAAAGTGTTCTATTTGAATTCCGTTCTTTAAATATGTACCTAAATCGACGTTCCAATAGTGAACTATTACATTGTGGCAGAATAATGGACATTGGCTTGGTAAATACCTCCTGGGGGGGGGTGTACCCCTCATTGTTTCATTCCTGTTAGTGTCAGACTCTTTCTTGAGTCCACTTTTGCGCAGGAACATTGAAGGGTAATGTCCCATCTCCTCTCCTTTCCTGTCAACGATGCACGACAATCACGTAGACAATGTTACCCCTGTGCACCGTTTGGAAATACCATGAGGAACTTAGTGCAACTGCTCAATTTTCAAAAGCTTAATTGCATCACTTAGCAGACTGCGGGCACAAAACCATGATCTTCAGGCAGAAAGTGAAACAAAACTGCTAGCAACCCAAAGACAACTTCTGAAAACCGTCAGAATGAGTTATGACAGTTCAGTAGCCAAACCATCCACAGTCATCCACATCAGTCATCCACATCAGTCATCCACATCAATCATCCACATCAGTCATCCACATCATGAGTCTCAAGCACGTACAGTTGCGAAAAGATATGTTTTTATAACTGACATACCTGACAACCCACCAGCCATCCAGCAACTTGTGGATGACCTCAATTATCTCTCCTGATTCAAGAGTCAACTCATCATCTTCAGTAGCAGTATAGCCTTTAATGGTTACGTACAGTTCTCCTGTGGAGACACACATGCTGTTTAAACGAATGCACTCTAGTGCTCGAAGGTGTCATCTGCAAATGAAACACAGTGTGGATCTCGCATTGTGGCTGACCCTCATAGTTGGGGTCTGGCTCTTCCCCCTCATCGGGCCCCTCCAGGGGCTCCAGGTAGGACGCGGGGACCCAGCCACGACGGGACTCACACTGACAGAACCACCACCCTGCCAGGAGACGCACAGGCCGGCTGAAGTGTGTGATCTCAGATAGGAGAAGTCAATGCCGCAGAACTACCTGCAGCATGGTGATTAACGACTCATACCGTCAAAGGTCACTGATCGGGCAGTGGTGGCTTGATGGTTAGAGAAAGTTTTGAATCCCTGACCAGCAAGGCACCACTGAGGTACCCTGCGCAGGGTACTGCTTCCCGGGTGCTGAATTAGCTGCCCCACGCTATGTCACGAAAGTCACATATGGGTTAAATGCAGAGGACACATTTTACTATTGCGCACTGTGTGCCGTGGTGTGTTAACAATGACCACTGATCACCAAATTCTAAATTACTAAATTTAAGGAACGTTCAATATCGAGATATCTAAACCAAATATATAAACTCTTCCTGACCTTTCTCAGGTGTGGCTCCTTCAGGACATATAATTATTTAGGAAGAAACGCCCTTTGATTCATTTTTATTCTGCCTTATTATTATCATTATTTAATAATTGGGCATGGCGGCCATATCACCTCAAATTACATGAATATAATGAGAATCTGAAGAGAAAACTGAATCTGAGCCAAACAACGATGTCAGAAAAATGTCCATAAAGGCAGACAAAAAATCACGTTATATACACTGTACAGACAATCTTATTCACTTCCTTTTGATTTACCAAGTTAAGCAAGTTATTACCTCCGAAACCTTAAGGTGCATCTAAGACATTTTTTGTAGCCTCACCAATGAGATTTTTCTCCACGATGTCCATCAGGTCTCCAACAGTTAGGCTGAGCTCATACCTCGAGCTCTTGCTGTAATCTGCTATTGCCCGGTATGTCTCCAGGATGATGGGGCCAGTAATCTCTGCAAGCAGTATTGAAGTTTTTAAAAGCTTTTAAAACGACATATGCTCTGATTACACAGGACTGGGATTAAACACACAGGAGCAGGATGCTACCAGATGTGTTGGATCTTGACTTGTCCCGTTGCATCAGGTAAGTTTCATTTCTTTTAATCCTAATAGAAGGAAAATTGACACTACATCATTTTTTCCGGAAAGACTTGAAACAAAGTAAAATGGGACTACCTATTTATGTTCGATAATCATTTTTCTTTTTCTGTGCATATTTGACGGCTGGTGAATCCTTACGGGTGTGCAGAGGGCGGGACCTCATCGTCGGGTCTAACGTGAAAGAAGTCGTACAGCAGCTGACAGCGGGAGATCTTGGGCGGCAGGTTGATGATGGCCTGACAGTACTCCGCTAGCGTGCCCTGCCGGTACTCTGTACTTTTCTGGTTGTCGAACCATTTTGGTGCTGCGATACAGGGATGGAGCTGTTTGCAGTAAACACATTTAGGCTATGCAAATTCAGTTTATCTGAAAACATTCCAACTGGTTTAAATGCTATAGTTAAATAGGTCTAAGATGATTTATACACTGGCACGTCACAGCTTTGCTTCGGTTTAACTGGACAGAGATAATCTGCATATTAAATTCCTGTCAATGGGCCCATCAGCACCATGGCTGGTACAATAAGTCTCAGAATCACAGCATTCATAAAACATGCAAGTGTTACAATATATAATTGTGATGCAACAATGAAATTCAGTAGCTTTTGAAGATAAACTTCCTTTCTCGTTTATTTAAATGCAAAGCAGTGATGTCCGTCTTCCTTTGAGACTGCAGTTGTCTAATTCAAATGCCAGGAAATCTTGCGAAATGCTTTTCTGTTCAAATTACTGAAAATGTTTTTTTTCATACCGGCTTAAGTTAAAGCTAACAGGTCTTATATTTGCCTTCCTGTTACTATATTCATCCATGTGTTCATTCATCATCCAGCCGGGCCTCTTACAGCAGACTCGTATCTACAGTTGTGGTAGTTAACCCTTCCTACCCTCCAAGAACTGTACTTATCCAGAGTGAGCAAAAAGGCTGGCAAAATCACTCTGGACCCTTCACATCCAGCACACTCCCTATTTGAACTGTTGCCGTCCGGCCGACGCTACAGAGCACTGAGCACCAGAACAGCCAGGCACAGGAACAGCTTCTTCCCTCAGGCAATCCATCTCATGAACACTTCACAATGAACGTGGAATACACAACACTATCATACATTCACTTATCCAGCTATTTATTTAAAACACATACTTGTTTACACTTCCAATTCATTGCTATTTTTTGCACATTGCTCATTGCTATCTTTGCACATTGTATGTATCCTTATTACGTCTTTTTTCGTGTCTGGTCCTGTCACTGTCATTCTACTGCAATGTGGAGCTTATGTCACTACAGCAAATTCCTAGTATGTGGAAACATACATGGCAATAAAGCACATTCTGATTCTGATTCTGATTCTATTTGCTTTTGGCTTTATGACGTGGTATATACATATTTAACGAAAACAGATTAAGATGTTACGATTTTTCAGCTCTGCTTTCTAAAGTGCATCATTATTTCAGTGGATTTCCCCACTTTCTTGACAAAGAAGCCTTCATTACTAGTAACGAAACCAGAAGCTTATTTTATGTCCTGTTAATGAAGCTTAGCGAGAACAGGTGTTTCCTTCCCCAAAATACTGTGACCAAACTAACTACTAATTCTTCTCTTTTTACGTGAGATAAGCACTTATCTAGCAGCTCTGCATAATGCTTTTCACAGATAAATTTTGACATTGAATGTGTACGTCTTTATTAAAATTTCACTTTACGAACATATGACCTCTGAAAATTGTCTTCAGAACGGGACAGTGAGGCACATCTTTACCAGGCAGAGATGGTATGATCCTGTCTTTGGCATCTATGTCTCCAGCCTCTATAGGAAACATTTGCTTCAGGGTTTTCTAAAACAGACAGACATTATGGCCAGTCAGTGTACTGCCGCTGCTGTCCTAGCGAAGGCGCACAGGGAATACACAGCCCAGATTGCAATGAAGCATTGAACTATTTATATTTATTGTGTAGGGCCATATGTGCAACAATAATATTGTAACCAGGGAGAGTTGAATTGCCTTCAAAATCCTCCTTGTGTGCCAGAATAAGTATTCAGTTCCTGCTGCACAATTTTGTTTATTATAAATAAACCATCGTGACTGATTTGACCTTTGGGAAGTAGCAAACTATGAAGGCAAACGAGTGAGTTTCTGCGGGAGTTTCGTATGGAAAGGCAGCACGCAGTTACTCACGTGAAACTCGTACATTTCCGGATATTTCCTGTAGACCAGTTTCTCTGACAGATCACTCCATTTCACTAAGAACATGTACACCTGCAAATCGAACAAACCTCAGAGGTATATTCCAGTTCTTAAACATTTAACAAATGCATATATTTATCAAGCTGGTCAGAGAAAAGTAAGGTTTCCCAAAATCACAGCCGAAAATATCTGTAACTTTACATTTGTCTCCAAACTTACGAAATGCTGGCTCGGAAAGAATCTCCTTTCAAAGCCCAGTATCTCCATATGAAGAATATACGACTCCTCCATGCTGGAACGATTTGACGTCGTGATGGTAAGTTAGCCAGATGAAGAAAGAGACCGTTTTATAGGGGAGATAAAGTTCCTTGTGTAAGGTCGGGAGTTCCACAAACGTGCCGCCCACTTAACCACTATCAACTCAAAATAAGGAAAGCTATGCAAAAGGGGAAATTTTGCAAATCGGTTGTTATTTGTTTTTTTGTTTTTTGGAAAGAAAACTAACAAAGCCATTAATTTAAAATGTTTCATTGTGATCAAACTCACACAAATGACATTTATATAAATTATATATATTTCAATATACAGTATTAAAAGGTAGAAATTCGACAATAAGGCGTAAGACCAGACCTTTCTGCTTACCTGTAGGGAAAGAACCGAAGAAATATGAGGTATCATTGACTACTCGGATAGATAGATAGATAGATAGATAGATAGATAGATAGATAGATAGATAGATAGATAGATAGATAGATAGAGATGGATGGATGGATGATAGGCAGAGTCTTACCCTGGGTGAACCACCCTCGTGATCATGGTCTCTGCCAGGTAAGTATATGGGAACAATATGAATTGTATTTGCTGTCCAGTCTATTTCAATGAAGCACATCGCTGGATTAGTTCTTTTTAATTTGTTTCTCTCGTATATTTGCAGTAATACCTTCGCGGTCCACTAGAGGGGGCATGGGAGAACTACTATTATAAGCGGCATTGTACACTCGTTGAGTCTGTTAATTATTTTCGGCACAGCACCTGTTTTCTTACACACTTGAATCCACAGCAGTATAGTATAGGGAAATGAGAAAGACAAGCGGGGAATTTACTAGGCTGAATTTGGCTGCTTATTTGCAGGATCTGTGTCAGCTGAAATACAAGGTGTATAGTTTCTAATACAACGCCCTCTGAACTTGGAGTTTTTACACTACAGACTACTGTAGATATAATACATGTGCTGCCATATTGACAGCAACATATCTTGTCAATGTGAGTATGGGAGAACATTCATAAGAACATAAGAACTATACAAACGAGAGGAGGCCATTCCGCCCATCAAGCTCGCTTGGGGAGAACTTAATAGCTCAGAGTTGTTAAAATCTTATCTAGCTCTGATTTAAAGGAACC
>JABFEB020000038.1:9235807-9246449 GCA_019775895.2 Stomatorhinus ivindoensis | reverse complement strand
AAAATCCAACAAGATATCTGGCTAAGCAAGAAATCCAGCTTTGTGGAGCACCTGCCTGGTTGCACTGAGATAACCGTGCCCTAATCCTAACCGTACCCTAATCCTAGTGAGTGACGGTTTGCACAAATTCAGTAAATGTGTTTGGCCTGTCCGCTAGTCACATGATCACCAGGAATCTTGTGATGTGGGCTGAAGGTGTCGTGACCGTCTGTTCCTGCCATCCCTTAGATCCCCGGTGATGGAGATCACGTTTCCTGTGTACAAGAAAGCCGACCGGGACAGGGACTACCGCACCGTGGATGGCTTGGCCTTCCTCTCGCAGGACGTCGTCGGTGGGTCTTAAAGCTGCTAAGATGCAGCTCAGAACCTTTATACCAACGCGAGGGGTTTGGCTGTTCGTGACACTGCAGGATAGGACTTGTGGCCTGTATCGGAAGGTCGCTGGTTCAAAGCCTGTGGTTGGCAGAGCGGCCGACCCCACTTTCTGAATTTTATCTCGCTTTGGATAAAAGCATCTGCTAAATGAGTGAATGTAAGTGATAAGAGAAATTAATACTTAGATCCGTTTAGTTCAACCATTTGATTCACGTAATTTCTGCTGTTAACATCTTTGACCTGTGGGCATCATGTTCCAGAAGGGGGCATTTTTCAGAATGTTCTTATGACTTAGTCACCTTAATTTATAAAGAATAGCCTAGATGACAAAGTGTGTGTCACCCTTCAATTTGACTAGTGGGGAACAAGATTCAACGTTCACAGGGTGCCCTGAAGCAGTGAACATGTGCAGTTGAATCCGTAGAACTCGCCCGGTCACCTGACTCCCAAAAGACCCATGTGACTCCGCCCCCGACCAATCTCACACAAGCTTTCGCCCCTGTAGTGTCCAAGTGCCACATGGCAGGTTGTATCTACCTGTGGAGCTGGAGATGCACCCAAGCCACTCGCCCCAACAAACACAAAGAGGTTCCTGCTGCCATCCTGGCCGTGCTGCAGTGGTCCTGCACCGACATCCCATACCTCTCTCTCAGCACTTGTCCCAGTGAGTAGCTGGTCGTCATGAAGGCCTCACAAACCTGACCTGATCTCAGGACCTGCTGTTCTCTTCAGTTTGCCTGTTGTTGATGAGTCTGACCCCCTAAACAGGAGAAGGGTATGTGGTATGCGGGGACGAGAACGGCCAGGTGTGGACTTACCATCTCCCAGACTTTTCCAGGGCTGCAGCAAAGACTGACAGAACTATTTCACCTACCAAGGTATAGTACAGATTTTATTTTTTGTTTTTTTCATTTTATTTTTTCAGTGCAGTCATTTCCATTACTTTTGCAGTTGTCATTAGCTCTGTCGTTGCTAACTTTGAATATTGGTCAGCTTAAATTTAATTTTAAATATCAGTCGGCAATATCGGCCGCTACCGATGTCAATTGATGTATCATGGCACCTATGAAGATGCAGTTAATGAAAACCATTATCAATTTCTTAATGTGGTGCTTTGTATAAGGTGCCTTATTGTGTGTGTGATCTCAGGAAACACAAATCATAAGAGGAAAGTAATAAACATGCACATATTATCATGGGGCCTGTAATACAGACCCAATAAACACACAATGCATAATGGCGCCTCTGATTTCCTGGGCCCGTTTAGTTTGAGTGGTGAAAAACGTCACTAGAAAGATAATCTATGTATTAGCGGCCGTCTTGGTAGAGAATGGTTCCTGCAAAGCATTTATTTATGCTTTTTAAATGATTGACCTTAATTGTCATCTGAAATGTATGTTAACAGACACGCTAAGGAGAGGCGTTCGTTGTTTTCCCATTTTAGGTTCTGCAGTGGCCTTCGCCCATCAGGAATGGAGGCGGACCCGTGGAGGGGCCGTCCATCAACAGTGTGGCGCTGGGCCCTGGGGTCCGATACCTGGTGGCATTAAGCGACAAGAACATGGTTATTGTGTGGAAGAGGCTGTAGGTCTTTGAGTCACACTCTTTTTCCAAGAGACAATACAATAGAGCTTTAGGTTTAATTTAATTTTTCATCTCATTCTCATTTTTTTTAGGCAAGCAAGACTTTTGAAAAGAATTATATGTGTTTATGTAATAAGTGTTATACAAAGAACTGAAATCCTCTCAAAATATGCTGTTTTTACTTTATTACGTTATTTTTAGTCTTTTTATCTTTTAAAGTTTGTATGTTTTGTTATACTTGCAAAAAATGTATGATATAATCATACACCACCTACAAATTTGTCCTGTTTTTATAAAAAAAAAAAAAAAACTGGTCCTAGTAGAATTTCTAGATTTTCACAAATGAGAATCTCAGCTACACACTGCCGAAATGATAACAATGTATTTTCTATATGGCCCCCTCACTCGACCCCCATCAAATCCCTACTCCTCCCACACCCCCAACCTCTAGAGTCTGCAGCATGCTGCCCTCATCACTTCAAAAAAAGCTTTATTTAAAAGGCCAGCTTTGGTTGATTTGTCTCAGTGTGGTCAGGTTCACCAGAACTGTGTCTGTGGCTCTCCTTTCGTGTTTTACCACCAAGTGACACTGCTTAGATTTTGGTAAAGTTTGTCTTAGAATGAAATATACTCCATATATACAATGTTCTGTGGAAGTTTGAAAAAGATCAATTAAATACTTTTAGAGTTACTGTGTTTACATGTCTGCTGCAGCCTCCATAGACACTCATCTATTGCTGTTGCTTCAGTTTTTGTCTTGAGTTTTAAATGGTGTAGATCATCATCCATATTATGTTTTGGTGAAGTAATAATAACATCCATCTGCCACTAAGCGGCATTGCTTCAATTTTGTTGTGATTTGTCTCAGAATGGATCAGTTTTAGTTTTTCCATACATATAATGCAAAGTCTGAAAGGATAAGACAAACTTTATTAATCCTGCCAAGGGAAATTTCAGCATTACAGCAGCAGTTACACATGTCTCTGCAGGAGCAGAGTAACCAGGGTCGTCAAAAAGCTATCTCACCCCAGTAACTGCTGGTTGAACCTGCTTAAATCCGGCAAACACTTCAGAAGTATTATGGCAAAAACAGATTAGCTGAAGAGGAGCTTCTGTCTTCAGGGTGTAATGCTTGTGTGTGTGTAATGTCCTGTAAAGATCTGTCACATACTATTTGAGTTATTGTGCAAACGGAATGGCAAAAGTGTCTGAAAATTACCCTTCTTGATCACTAAGTGGAGCTGCTTTGGTTTTGGTGCGTGTCTAGGGAATACATTTAAACTTGCATACGAAGAGATGTTATGAAGCACCAGGCTCCAGCAAAAGGCATTTGCTGTGATCTCTTACTTCTATTCGACACGCAAAATGTGGCAAAAAATATACCATGCAAATGTACAATTTAGACTTCATTTGAAAAGATCTGACCTAGATCTTTGACTTCCTCTGCCGCCCCCTGGAGGACGGGCTCCCCCTTTGGGTCTGATTCTTCCTAAGGTTTCTTCCTTCTAGGGAGATTTTCCTTGCCACTGTCGCTCTGACTTGCTCACTGGGGACTTCAGGCAGGAATAATGAGACAAAGTTGTAAAAATGCACTATGCAAATAAAACTGAATTTAACTGAATTTAACATAAGGTGTGCATGGTGCCCAAACTTCCCAAAAGGAAAAGCTAATGTCCGACTTGAAATATACTGACGATGTGTTGAAATTAAAGATTAAAGATACCATTAAAGCAGGGAAAAACCAACAATGTTAGTCTTTGAATTGGTCAGGTTTATCCATAAAGGTTAATCTAACTTCTTTATGCAGTATGGCTTAAAGAAAATAAGAATTTTGCATATTAGTTACCAGAATTCTCTAGATAATGACTGAATTACTGATTCTGACTGAAAGCCAAAAAAACCTGTATTTAAATGTTTAGAATTGCCCCAGTAATCTCTGGAAATGATGTCATGCATATTTGTTATTCATATTTATAGGTGAGGCTTTGCTGCTGGTTATATTATTTATAGTTTTTATTTTTTTATTTTTTTCTTACAGCAGCAAATCTTACTTAGTGTTCTTACCGTAGTTGTAGCCAGATCGATATAATCAAATAGTTTTAATAAAAATATTCAGATTTCTATATATGTTACAGTGACAATTCCTTTAGGTTAATTTGTTTAATAGCCTGTGAGTAAACTCGCTTGTTATGTAAATATTTGTAAAGATTCGGTTCTTATTATTTGTTAGCATAAATACGCAACAGGAATCACCGTGATTATACAGGTACAGCTGACTGCAGTAAGTTCTCTTTCTTGCCACCAGGGGACAGAATTTACAGGGAGAGTCATGTTTGCCTATACATACAACACACGAATTTTGGTGGATGGCTTTAAATGTGGGTGGCTCGGTGGGTAGTTAAAGGCTTGAATCACGCCATTACTCTGCTTATGTGCAATTTGCATTCTTTTTCGGGGTCGTGCAGGTCTTCTGCCACAATCCAAAAGAAAGCAGTTAAGCAATTTAGTGTCTCTAAATGCTCATTACGCATCCCTTTCAGGGCTTGTGCCTACCTTGTGTCTTGTGCCACCTCGGATAGGCTCCAGGTCCCCCTACAGCCCTGTTCTGGATAGATGATTGGAATACTGTATATATAGATGCTTTGGGAAAAGTTGACATTTAACATAAAATCACCATGAAATGAATCATGGAGTAGCATGGATTTGTGTTAATGGACTGACACCCTATCAATAATACGAAATATAAGAACTATAATCGCGGTGTAAATAACGCTCCTGTTGTCATAGTTTCTTCTGAAACTATCACGACGTATAATTTATTCATGAATAAACGTTACATCATGCTAGACGTAAGACTTCGCTTTGGATTTTGGTCTTCAGCCTATTGTCTGAAGGTGAACTGTTTCCTGATTCAGCCCTCCTTAGCGTCGCCATGCGGTATTGCGTAATGCCCCTCCCACCCCGCCTAGATAACGCAAACACTTTTATTGTTTTTACGCCGCACGGCCCACGTCGCCTATGTTGTTCACCTTATCACAACTGGCTTCTCGTCGCCATTGTTCTTACAGTAACTTCTGCACTGTAACCCCACGGTGGGCGTAGCGAGACATCAAAGGCCCCACCCCAGCCTCTGTGATTGGACAATATGGCGAGTGGTTTGACCAATAGGATGCTGGCGGAGGCCTTTCTGCATATAGACTCGGTCCCCCTGTAATTTGTACGTAGTGAGCTGTGCTGTGGGGGTGAATCGTGTTAAATGGCTTGATAAAGCGGCCGTGTTGACTCAGCCGAAGGTAACGGTGCACAGTTAGTGTACTAAAGGACAAAAGGAGCCGAAAATGCGACGGGGACTGACGGGAAGAGCTTTTGAGATGCTGGCTTGCGGTTCGTTCACCAGCCTGGGGATGACAAAGATGTTTTCGCCCATCACGAGGGCGGTCGCCCCCCTTTCTGCGAGCTGCAGGCTCCGGTCCACCTCCTCGATGCAGGGCTACTTCGAGCTGGCTCGGGAAAGGTCCAAAACCGTCACTTCGTTTTATAACCAGTCGGCCATCGACGCGTCCGCTGAAAAGGTAACTTCCTGGGAAATGCGGCTCGGCGCAGCATCCTGCGCGCGGTCATGCTCGGCCGGGCGGGTGCACCCTGGCCTGGGCGCTGCCGCGAGCTGCGGTTATCCCCCATGAGTCCAGGTCAGGCTTCGATGGCCATGCACGATGGCCGAGGTTCCGTCTATGGCCTGAAACCTTCCTGCTACCCTTTCTCTGCCACATAGTCCTAACTGTATATAACATGATCAGATGCGCCCGATGTGAGTCGACATGCAGCACTGGTACTTTACGATCCTGATTGGTTTTTGCGTTACAGTGTTTCTAGTATTCAGATCGATTTTGGCTGGTAAATGTATTTATTTCCCCCCTTTGACGTCAGTCCGTCCTGCAGTGGGAGATGCTAGGATTGTCATCGATCTGTCCACTTTGTAATCAGGATTGTTTCGATATCGGTAGCGAAGCTGAAAATATGCAGTGTCTCCCCTGCCCCACTTAAATTATTTGGATAAATAAGCAAAAACGAAATTAGCGTAGTAGTTGATCTGGTCCCACGTGTGCTGAGTGATAAGGGCACGACATTCGCGAACTGTACGGCCGGGGCAAAGCAAGGTCAGGAAGCGTGATGCCTTCAGATCAGTGCATAGAGAATTCAGCGCAACGACATGAGAAGCTTTACCAGTCCTGCAGCTGGGGAAATTCGCGTTGTTTCAACAGCAAAATGGACAGAACACAGAGTAATGAAATAGCAACAAAAGGCTATGCAACATAAAAATAGATCTGGAATATACAAAAAAGTGAATGTGTACATCCAAAAGTGGACATCTTCAGATGCTTAGGCGTTGCAGATAGTAAAATAGCTGTGTAGAAGAACAGCCATAAGCTTGCTGAAGTCAGACTCCCCTCTATCTGAGGTAATCTCGCTAAATACGTACAGTACCACGTTGGTGAAGTCCATGTACGTTTTACTAATGTGCAATAGTTAAAACTGTTGCTGTACGCTGCTGCAATAAATAGCTCTGGCTATTCACTTTGTTTGTGTTACACGATGACAATAAAGAGTTTCAATCTTGAATTTCTGTAGGTCCCATCTTCTAACTGTAGTTTTTACATTTTTTGGTTTGCGTTTTTTGCGATGGTTCATTGATTTGTAGTGTCTCTTGCCTAAAGAGAATTGTTTGTAGGTTCATTCAAAATATATATGAAATCCCATAACATGGAAATATGGCCTGGGTAACGTTAGAAGGATATATTGGTGTTTTGAGGCCATACCATGTTTGGCATGCCTGCGGTGTGAGATGGAATTCTGGGCAGCACACCTTGTGGGGAAGTGGGGGTGGGTATAAAGTTGAACTGGCACTGCTGGTTTGAAAATGAAAACACGCCATGTTTTTGAATGGCCTTCCCAGTGCGCTTTGTTCTGTGTGACAGAGGATCTCTAAAACAGCGTCGGCTGAATTTCACGGAGGAACTTGGAGTTTCGTCTCCTTGCCCACATGGTTTAAATGATGTGGGGGGGGGGGGTGAAAGACTCTCCTCAAACTTCACTTTTATCTGTGAGAGACCCTGTCTTTGGTGTCCAATGTCTGAACTGATTATTAATAAGACATTTTTATTCTATGTCTCCAAATTAATCTGCTCTATGAATAGTGATACATAGTCTGTACTTCCACTCACTATAAATGTGATCTTTTGCCTCTCTTGAAAAGTGAGCTTTTGCCTCTCTGCCCAGCTGGTTTTGTTTCTGGTGCTGTGTAGGTTAGGTGCCTCAGTCAGGGGTACAGCACAGCCCCTCCTGTGACCTTAGGCGCTGTGTCTTTTCATTCACACCGGCTTTAAACCAGGTTTGCCTTTTTCTGCTTCCCGTCATGTTGAATGGTCCATCCCGGCCCTTTGTATGAGGCACAAAAAGAGTCGTTTTGTAAAACAGACGCTCTCATAGTAATTTTTGGCAAAGTTGGGTCTCATGCAGCTATATTACAGAATCCCGGCAAAAACCAAACAAACGGGTTTTCTTGCACCTCTCCCTCTAGGCCTCGGTCAGACTGACACCGGCCACCATGCTGTACGCTGGGAAGTCGCAAGATGGACATCACATTCTGGTAATTATTTTTCCTTTTCTTACTTAGCAATTTATTTTCTCTCAAACCCAATGGTGGGAGGGGTCATGTTTGAATTTTTTCGTGTTGCTTAGCTGGTTGCAGGTGTGTCGAATCTGCTTTACTTGATAAAAACATGATGAATGGAGAAAACAAGCAGTTGAAAGCAGGTCATTTGTACTTGGTGGTTGTGCTGTGTCTGTTATTAACAGGCAAAGTCTTTATCAGAAAAGTGAAAGATTATCTTGTTCTGTTTGAACTGCCCCCCCCCCCCCCCCAATTCATAGGCGGGCCTGAAGGGTCAGCGGATTTTTTCGTTGTTGTACGGACTTTGCAGTTGTGCTGTGTTGTTAAGCGCTGAGAGGTGGATCTGTGCCAAGGGCAGGATTCCTCTGACATGTTAAAGTTTTCTGTTGTCTGGCTTTTAATCAGTTGAAAATTTGGATTAAATGGGGGGAGAAAAATAAATATGGTCTTTCACAAACTAAGTATTAATCCACATAAATGTGCTGTGCTGAAAATCGAACTGCAAGTGTCGTGAAAAGCACAAACTGTAATAATGAACTGCAGTCTCCTGGCTGCTTCTCTGCAGAGCCGCTGGATGAGCAGACTGAACTTTCCGTCTTTCCTCTAACCATTACAGGCCGTGCGCCTGTTTTATTCCAGTGGCCTTGATCGCGGGGAAAAGTTCAAAAACTGTTGGTTTTGTTCAGAGGAACCTTTAATCCAGTCACAATAACATCTTTTATAGATATTGCACGTTTTTGCTCATCTAGTAAAACGGCACTCTGCTCACATTTGTGATGAATAATGGAATATTTTCAGTCCTGTTTGTGCTGAAGGGTCAGAATGGCACTGCCCGTAGCCTGGCTAGCTGGCCGTGTTGCGTAACGATAGTAGGATATGTGCGCCTGGTTTGTGTATTGACCTTAGACCATACTGTTATGTAGGGCCTAAAATGTGGAACTGGAGTGATTAGTCATTGGGAACCTGCTGTGTGTGCATGTTGCATTTTATCTGACTCCCTGCTCTCCCCCTCCCCAGAGCAGTGCCAAATATCTACACAAGGAGCTGCCCGTGCGCATTGCCCACCGCATCAAAGGCTTCCGCAACTTACCCTTCATCATTGGCTGCAACCCCACTATCCTGCAAGTGGTAGGTCCCTCCCTCAGGGGCTGTGCCGAACCATATTGCCCAGAACAATCCCGGTGCAGTGTTTGATACTATTAATAATTCATATGTTGATATTAAAGATATTGCAACGCACCATCAACACAGTCTCACAAACCGGGGTCTGTATCACGAAACAAGATTTGTTGGTTTGCCACGTTACTTATCAGATTTGAGGTACCCCAGTTTAAATGCACTTTTTTTTCATTTGCTAAATGGGAGATATCCCAAAAATTCAGTTTTGTGATAGAGGCCCCTGGGTCGTCATGCAAGTAAAACCCAGCGGAATTGCCCTCGCAAGATTGGCAATGTGACGTATTGAACTATAGCTAACGAAATGGAAGCCAGAAGAGCCAAAAGCGCAGATTGTGTGTTTGTTACTGGGGATGCTTCCTAAGAAGGAATAACTTCCACTATGGGGAAATAGTTTGATTTAGGTCTGATGTCCTGTAACCAAATGATGGCGGCCGATCCCGGGGGTCTGGGTCCTGGCGGCCGATCCCGGGGGTCTGGGTCCTGGCGGCCGATCTCAGAGCTAAACCAAGCAAAGAGTCAGCCTAGAATAGCTGGAGTATTTGCAAGCAGAACTTCCTTTAAAAGACAGAAAAGGCTGTTTAATGCTAAGCATCTCTTATTTTTAAAAATGTATAGTTGCATTTTATTTTAAATGCTGTTTTGTACACGGTTTACTCTTTTATTGAATATTTAAGAGTGAAATATGTGACATTTTTTTTTTGATGTATTTGCACTAAAGAATTGTGATTTTTTATATTTGAGGTTCAATTTAAGTTGTTCTCTTCACACTAAAGAATTAGTTTCCAGAATATCTGGTTTATGCATAATTCATTTGGTTTTGCTATTGACGACAGAAAAGTGAAAAATAAAAATCTTGCCTTGAATATAATTAAAAATACCACAAAATGTCGTGATACAAGCCGACGAATAGCGAATCGCTCTCCCTCCACTTGAGTTACAACCTGCAAAGCCTTTGTTGGCACGCTGCTGCTCGCTTGTTTTGACCTTGGCCAGATCTATGATAAATATTTAAAACTGCGCACCTGTTTATAATCCCAGTCACTGTGTTGTGTTCAGATTCCAATCTTGTCTGGATTCACCGTTCATTTTTAATGTAAAGACTCGTCAGATCTGTTTTCCACCACTGTGTATTATACTTCTGTGATTTTTTTTTTTTTTAATAAGCTAGAAGGTTGCCAGTTTTGAATCCCCTTTCCCCACCTGAACTTGGTTGGATGGCTGCAGTAAGACCCCTTCCTTTCTCCTATATAGATATTTTTCCTGCAGCATATACTTTTGGCTTGTTTTCCTCCAAGAGATGGGCACTGGGTGACCTCTGTCCCAGATCTGCCCCTGCTGGCGGCCAGCGGCATTTATGTTCGGGAAGCAGCTCCTGAAGTGATCCTCTTGTCTTCCTCCGTGCTCTAAACAGCAGGGCGGGAACAATTTGATGAGCTGGATCATGTTTCTCTTTGCTTTGCAAACTAATTGGCCGAATACAACTGTCCTGTAACCTAAATCTCGGCGAGATGGAGCCACTGGATGCTTCGATGTGTACACGCAATGTCTGCGGCAGCGAATCACTCTCAGATATGCATGAAAATATGTGGAATAAGTGATATTTCCACTGCTGAGAAAAAACAACAGCTCAATTAGCTCTGTCTCTGCACTTGAGGGCATGTTTCTGATCCTTTCATCATTCAGTGGTACATATCTGATCCCATCCCAATTTATCAGCATCCTTCTTGGGCTGCAGCCAACGGGAAGGGACATAACATTGACATAGTAGAATAATCTGCTAGTAATTAAAATGCCTCTTTTTCTTTATCTGAAAAACCCAGTGTCTGTTTTGGC
>JABFEB020000038.1:9218283-9230008 GCA_019775895.2 Stomatorhinus ivindoensis | reverse complement strand
TTTGCAAATCGCTATCCGTGGGTCTTTCACAGATATATTGAAATACGTCCACACCGCAGACATGCTGCTTCAGACAAGCACGTGCAGGCCCCGGTTTCTGGCCGAAAACCGAAAATGCACTTTTTGGGCCAGAACTACTGGCCTAACCCTTTCTAAAGATCTTCAAAAAATACTGATACTTCTGGGTCGGCTCATTTCTATATTCTACTGGGTTAATGAATGCCTCATTAAGTTAGCAACTAAGTTTGCTAATTAACTGAGCTGCCGGTGAAACTTAACAAACACAAAGATTAGCTGAGGGGCCCCAGCGGAGGGGTTTGGTTCATCTAGCTGCCCAATCAGTCATTTTGGAGAACAGAGATTTTTTTTTCTGTGCATTTACATATTCTGGTGTTGTTGTGTTTCTAAGGGCAAACTTACTGCTCTGACAAATAGCTGCATGACATTTTGTCTGATGGGCGAAGACTTGTGTGTTCGTACTCAATATACCCGGAAAATTCTGCCAACTATATTCTGCAGTTGACCACATCCTGCACTGTTCCCCTGACCCCTATCACAATACGCTAGCCCCCCCCCCCCACGTGCTCCCTTACTGACGGACTGGCTGCTGCCCCCCACAGGCGTCTGTGCGAGCACCAGTACGGAAACTCACCCCGGGTCCGGATCAACGGGCACGTAGCTGCGCGCTTCCCGTTCATCCCTCTGCCGCTCGACTACATCCTGCCAGAGCTGCTGAAGAACGCCATGAGGTACGGCCTGCCCGCCCCCCCCTCCCCCCCCGCTTCCTGTCAGATCTCAGGGCGCCGAGTCATAAATACAGATGTCCTGTGTCTAACTGTAATGTGGACGCATCTGTCATCAGAGACGGCACGCCTGTGCACATTGACACGTTTTGTCTCCGTCGCTCTCCTCCATCGTTTTTCCGTGCTGTGTGATGACAGCGCTTGTGTAAAGGCAAAAAACACCACATGAATCCCTGTTTGACCTCCAAAATTCAGGTCACGTATGAAAGTGACTTAAATCTGACATAAAACGATTGGATTTGTGTGTCCACACAGCCCTGAAAAAAAATCAGATTTGAGTCACATTCAGGCAAAAAAACCGGACTAGCACATTCAGTTTGAACGTAGCCTTATTGACCTAGGTGTGTTTGCACGATGACAAGAGGTCGTAGGCTCACTTAGTGCAAGAATCACATGTAATAATAGTGTTAGAGGCAGTGGGATAGAGTTACATTCTATGTAACATTAATAACATTAAAAGAAAACAATTGGCGCACTGATTAAGGTGCAGGGTTACGTCGTGGTCTTTGAGGGACGTCTCGCGGTGACCTTGCTGTGGAAACACTGCCTGTGTGTATCTGCACCCCGCTGTCCGGAAAGCCTGAGCACTCGCTGGGAGGTTAACGTGCTCCTCCCCAAGACCTAGAAAAGTAGGTCTGGAAATTTCCAGTGGACAGACTTTTCCTATACATGCGGTATAAAAATTATATAAATATAAAATTTCCCCCTCTGTTTTTCCAGAGCGTCTATATACAGTATAATTCTACCCCTCCCACAGTATGAAGTCCGCGCACAGGCTTGTGGACCAAGTCGGAATTGAAACGGGCTTTTCAGACTGGCATGGCGAGTCTTGCCAGTCTCTGTGATGTTGACACAGACGGTGATTGGTCAGGAGAAGGTCTCCATGCCAGTGGGTGCTGCTGAATGGGTTCGCTGTGAGGGGGCAGTGGCATCTCCTGCCCCATTAGGATGGCAGCTGTCGCTGTGTGGTCCCAGACCGCCCTCCTAACCGTCCTCCAGTCTGCTCTGGTGTCTGCTGGGTTGAGCACAGGCTTGTGGAATTGTTGGCCACGCCCTTTTTTTTCAGTTACTTTCCACCCCCCCCCCCGTGCAAACCGCACGATTACGTGTTCTCCTCATGTGAGCAGAGTCACGTTCTGGGACCTGAGACTGCAGAAGTGCTCAGTGGGTTTGTCAGTACTCAGTCAGTACAGAAGACCCTCATGAATACAAGTGTTAACTACTACAAACATAAATGCTAGATAAGGTTATGAAATCATTTATTTTCATTGGTCACTTGTATGTCAAACTCTATGAGCATATTCTGTTTATAATGGAAAAATCAGTTAATGAAGTGGACATGCGTGGATTGTATCAGACAATGTGCTTCAGTAAAATGTCCAGCTGCGTTAAGTTGTACTCCTCTCCTCAGACCTTCCGCTTGGTCTGATGTGGATTTGTCGTTTCTGAGTGCCTGGCAGCCGTCGTCTGTAGCCCAGCCCCCTGAGCTCCCGTGCAGCTGTCTGTCGAGAGGCCGAGTCGCGCCGCCTGAGCGGTCAGGCCCAGAACATACCGCCCTTGGCAGGAAGCCAAGGCAGACCCTCTGTCGCGTTCCTTCTAGAACGTCGGGTCGCGGTGCCAGTCTGGGTCCTGTGCTCGTCTCAACCTAACCCTGCGAGAGTGGGGGTGGACTTTGAGAGCATACCACCCCCCCTCCCACCAACAGCACCACTGTAAGCGTCAAGGACAAATATCTGTGTGCTTCAATGCCTCCAGCCACGTCTGCCAAAAGTTCAGCGGGGCAGCTGTGAGCTAAGGCCAGTCAGCCGCTGTCCGTGACCTCCGCCGTTTTACTCGCTTAATTACACATTTACCAGTATAATCGTGCATTTACCATCGCTGTGATCAAAGTGCTTAAACGGTGTTTTATCCTGCCCAGGGTTTAGCTCTATGCATCATGGGATTCTCTGAATGGCCCAGAGGGACTGGGTTGTTCGCGGTGACACGCGTTCATAGTCGTCCGAATCTTTATTACCACATGGCCGGTGAAAATTTTATTTTTTTTGGCAGCTCGCTACTGGTAGAGACATGACCATAGACGACTGACAGTTACAGACAGAATAAATGCAAGAGACCAGATACACGACAGAGAGGGTCAAGCATAGGAGGGTCATGTGATGGTAGGGCAATGTTGACATAGGTACAGAATAGACAGCATACATCCATAGATATTGGCGCCCCAGATGAACGGTTGACGCTGAACTCGGACCCCGGCTTCATTCTCTTAGGAGAGCATGCTGGCTGCATCAAGATGGCATGACTGCAGCCAGATGCTGTCCTTCCTGCTTGTTCGATTTACAAATGACAAATAAAGCATGATTTCATTTGTTTTCCCCTTTGCTCAGGGCCACCATGGAGAGCCACCTAGACACACCCTACAACGTGCCGGATGTAGTGGTCACCATCGCCAACAACGATACCGACTTCGTCATCAGGTGAGCCACGCACTACACCTCGCATCCTCTAACAGCCGTCCTCTGCTCATTCCTGACCTTTCGCGGGTGTACGTTTACATTTGTCTGACATCGGTAGACTTGCAGTCCGGGGAGGGGTTAGAATCTAATATGCGCTCGCTGGGATTAGAACCCACAACCTTTGGATTGTTAGCATCCTGCTGTACTTGTTGAGCTACAGGAATGTGAATTCTGACTGTGGCATAAATTTGGTTTGCTGGAGTGATGACCTCATGTCAAGCGAGTGACTTAATTAAGGGGTAGCCCCGCCCCCGCCTAACAGAAATGTCAGCGACCCTGGGGGTGTGTCTGGAATAGGAAGATCATGCAGGAGTGCCACGGGGCACCTGACGGTGGTTTCTAAAACGGTCAGCCCCGCTAAGTGCCTCCTTTGCGTCAGCCCTTTGTTTACCGTGCACGTTGGCGTCATGGCGACCTTTCCTGGCCGCACTCGGTTCGCTGTTTTCTTGTGCTTTACTGCTCGGCTGACAATTATGTCATTCATGCTCACTTCCTGTGCCAAAGCGCAGTTGTCAGTCGCCACCAGCGTCATTAACTATTAGCAGGGCCTCTTCGATAAACCCTTCGATAGTTCCTCACGAGGAATTTGCTTATTGAGTTGCTGTATGCGTTTTGATAATCATATTATTTACCTGGGGGGGGCAGCCATTTTTGAGAGGGTAAAGAAGTAAGGTCAAATGTGTTAATTTTTTAAGGAGCAAATGGCTCGTAACAAATCTACACGCTTCGTTTAATCTCCACATCGCAGCCACTCCCTTTTTTGTGCGTGAAACACTAATAGCTGTATGAGGGAAAGAACATATTGACAGGCAGATGGGCACTTGCCTACTGCCCTGCTTGCAGCAGCCAGCCTGCTCTGCCAGCGGGTTCATTTTCTAATGGATCGGATGTACGGCTGAGGTGGTGCGGTGTCTGTTACAGCTGGAATCCAAGCTCTGGTTTTTGATGTTAACTGCATATGAAGCATCGAACGAAATTAAAATCCTGGGCGTTCTTTGTTTCTGGTTGTCAACACTGAAGTTGGTAAATAGCACTGACCAAACTCGTATCAATAAGCTTATTGCGGTAGAATCGTAGCTTTCCATTTCCTAACACTGTGATGTTTGGCATCTTAAAGTGAAGGGTATCTTTACTTATAAAGCACAGTTTGAAGCTGCTGCCGTGTGCCTGAGTCACATGCCGTCCTGCTGCAGGATCTCAGACCGCGGAGGAGGAATCCCTCACAGGATCCTGGACAAGGTCATGGACTACCACTTCAGCACGGCCGAGGAGAGCACCCAGGACCCGCGCATGAGCAACTTCTTCAACAACATCACCAACAGCGGCCCCCAGTCTGGCCCCATGCATGGGTAAGGGCCCGTCCCCTCTGGCCATGGGAGTGCACCCCCATATGCATGTCTGCTTTTAGGACAGTGTTTCCCGATCCGCTCCCTGGGGACACCAAGTCAGTCCACGTTTTTAGGGAACTGGGAGGGAGCAAAAACGTGGACTGTGTGGGGGGGCCTGAGAGGACCGGATTCTGCCATCTTCATATTTTGCTCCCTGTGTTCATATGCAGGTTTTTAAAATTAGACGATGGGCCTGTGCTCGTGAAATTTGTTACATTGATTATGCATTTTGTTTCTCTTCTTTCATTATAAATGATTGAAATACCTATTTGTTCTGAAGAGTCAGATCCACATTCTAGTTCCAGATCTTTGCTATTGTGGTCTTTCTATGGGACTCCCTTGAGCGTCAGTCTCAGGCCCTGTTCCTCTCTACACCTCCCCCCAGATTTGGCTTTGGCCTTCCCACCTCCAGGGCATACGCGGAGTACCTCGGCGGTTCCCTGTCCATTCAGTCGATGCAGGGCATCGGCACCGATGTCTACCTGCGTCTGCGCCACATCGACGGCAAGGGGGAGAGCTTCCGCGTCTGACCCCAAACCTGCCGTGGAGAGACTACTGAAGGGTGGCAGTGTCTCTCATTAACCTTCTCCCCGCCCCCAGCCACCTTGGGGACCAGCGCCCCACTGTGGCAGCCGCTGCCAGTAGACTTGAGCTGCTGGGATAACTGCTTTCTGTGATTATTTGTACAACTGTCTTTGCGAGGCTGAATCCGGGTACTGTTTCAATAGTTGATGGCTCATCGGAAAGGTCTGCGTAACGACAGTTGAGGAAACCTTCAGCCTTCGGGAAGTTTGTTCAGATGGTCTGCTGGTGATTGTGACCTTGCCCATCATCTATAAAGGGCCAACACGTGCAGAAAAAAAGCTAAGATGAGTTTCCATCAGACCCGCCTCTCGCCATGTTCCCACAAGTATGGAAAGAGGCCAGCGTGACAGCTGTCGTGGAGAATCATCCCGGATGTACTGACCCGATCTTGTAATTTGTGCTGGAGATGCACTGCTGAAGGACCTTGGTGGGGGCTTCCATTGATCGCTAACAAGCTACACCATGAGGAACAACTCAGTTGAACTTTCATCTTGACAACGTTTGCTGATAAAGGGTAGATGTGTATTTAGCTGGTTTTCAGTGTGGACAGTCTATTACGCATAAGTACTCGACATTGGCTCCTTTCACTCGTAGTTTTTGGTCTTTACTTTCTGATCTTCATGCAGTTCATGATACTGGTTACCTTGTACAGCCAATGACTTTATATGTATTTTTTTTTTTTGACCACACTGAAAATGCCTTTTTACTGCTAACACCACTATTTGACAATGCTATGTATTGTTTATATTCGTGTTCGTTAATCTTGCCTGATAAGTTGTTGGAGTTGGACACTGCTTCTCTTCGGCCATTCAAAACGTTAGCGACACTCCTGCGGCTCACATTCCGTTTATGGTCATTTGTTTCTTCAAAAACAGTAGTTCACTTGTCCTGTTCGATACTAAGTTAATGTAAGGTCATCTGAGAAGCATAAACGCAGGATCCATAATTATTTTCTATTTTTTGATGCAGTCTAAGGCTGAGAAAAAGCAATGTATCTTGAGTTTGCGCTCCAATCGGTTAACGTTGCCTGTCGTGGAGCCACTATTTCTATATTGGCCATGTGCGCCCTCTTGTGGCACGGAATCGGAGAAAACTGGCAAAACGTAAAATGACGTTCAATTTTATTGTAAAACAAAATTTGAGAAGTGTTATTTGAATGCGTATGTAATTTAAAGTTTTGCACATTTTTCATAGTCGATGAAGACTAACATATCCCAAATAACCAGATTTTATGAAGTAATTTTTGTTTTGCAGAGATTTGAATTGTTGACTGTTCTCCATAGATTTCAACTGTATAGTTTCTTGGGCATTATTAAATTCATGATGCAAGCAAATTTGAACTTTGTAGTCATTCACAGTATAATTGTCATCAGTTTCGAAACCAGTCATATAAACACTGTTTTGGGAATAGAATGGAAATTTAAATTGATCAAACAAAGCTGCTTATCGTTCGGGAGGGCTTCCCCGTTGGTATGGTCTTTACGGCCAGCAGCTGGAGGACGTGTTAAGATGTATTTTGAACGGTGACGTTCCACTTCAAAACCGTTTTGCCTAACATCGAACTTAAATTTATCATTAAACACATTCAGCTTCAGAATTTGTGATCTGTAGCAGTTGTCGATTGGTGGATTTTAATGCTTCTAGCACGATGTCACTATCACCGAATTGCCGCGTATTATACAGCTTGATGAGGCAGGCTTGGCACCGACGGCGGCACATCACCCAAATCGGGTCTCGCAGTACGGGTCATTCCAGGGAAAACCCCCCGCTCGGGAAGCACCTTTTCCGGCGCCCTCATCACGTGACAGGGGCGAAGGCGAAAAGGGGCGGAGCGACGGCGCTGGATTGGCTGCGCGGTGCCTTTCGGTGGGCGCACCATCTCCCTCCTTCGGGCCGCTTTCGTTCGCAGTTGACGTGGATGAGACGGATCCGCGGCCATCGGGGGCAGTAAGGTAAAGGCAGGTGCCCGCGGTGCGTTTTAAGATGCAAAAAACCACCCGTCCGGCTGCCAGGGAGGTGGCTAGCCGGCCGCGACGGTGGATCTTGTATTGTTATTGACAGATTTTTGTCTCTGTATTAAGTTGAGACTTGCGATCTGCAATTAATTTAGGTGTTTTTAACGCTACGTTATGGAGAATCACAATTAGACATTGTAGCGAATAATATAAATGATTTATGTATCTGTATGATAAGTATATGATAAGATTTCTTGTTATTGTTGTTTACCTCTGTCGTCTATTGACAGACTTGGCCGTAAGAGAAAGAGAAGAATTTGCGCGACGCAGATCGGGCGTCATTGCCGCCCCCCCCCCTTCCCGAAAAATGTAGCGTTTCACGACGATTTTTTTTCCCGGCCTTTCCGGCTAAAGTCCCCGGAGAATTCAGTCAGCCAACTCCTGGTTTTTGGGTCGCTGGGAGGCTGTTATTAAAATGGATCCTGGTGCTTATGGGAAAGCCGAAAGGATGCGGTGGGGAGGACCCGGCTTCCCCGTCCACCCTTAGGGTGGGGGATCATTTTCAGGGAAATCACTGAGCAGATGCTGAAGCCGTATTATTCGCGCTTTCGCGAAGCGAAGATTTCAGTTATTAAGCCGCTAGATTTTACTCCAATTGTAGCTTTCAAACTACAAAACCGGATGTAACTTAAAAAACTTGCTACCGACCACATCTGTGGTTTTAAGTGTTATTGGCAGCATTAGAAGTACGATTTAAAAACTTTAATATTGCGTGCAAAATGTCGCTGGTTATACGGGTTTTGTATATCGATAGATGCTGGTCGTTGATTAAACGCTTCTCAGTTTTACGTGTTTTAACAGGAAATGTTTCAAAGTGCGTGTTAATACATGCATCCCGAATAGTAATTTTACCCGGCTTGTTTTTGAGTAATTCCGTAATATGACGATGCATGTGATCCCCAAGTCACAAAACAGAAATCAAAGGTGTGGTGTTACTCAGGAAGAAGGTTTAAGTATATAAGGAAAAAATCGGAACTTGATATCTTGTTCCCGTTTAGGTATGTGATGAAAACCCTACAGAATCCAGGGGAAACCCGGCCAGGTAAGTGGCTGCTTCGCTGTAATCTCCATGACCGGCTGTATTTTTTCATTGTTCGTATAGCAAATGGAAGATCCGTTCCTCCGTCAATTTGCGTAATATTCTGTGTCTGGTACTCCAGCTGCTTATACTGGACGTGAGGTACTATCACGGTGTGGGTGCAGGGTTGCTAAATCAGGCAAGAAATCTTACGGCAAATTTATATTATTGCATTATAAACCTAAAATTAGCTACACGAAAAGCGTTGGGGTAGTTTGCAAAGCCTACAGACTGTTTACAAGGTAATAATATTGTTACATACATGTAAATGCCTGTGCATGTGTGTGCTGACTTGTCTTGGATTGAGAATGTCACACCAGCCAGCTGCTGTATGTCTGGTGATTGTAGATGCACATTTATTAACAGCCAAACCTTTTCCACTGATCTTCACAGTTATGAGCAGTGAGCTGAACGTGTCCATGGGTTCTCCTGCACCAGGAGGCTCAGATCGATTGCAGGACGGGGGGGGGATGGACTACCGGGACTGGGTACGCCGGAGCTACCTGGAGCTCGTCACCTCGAACCACCACTCTGTGCAGGCCCTGTCCTGGAGGAAGCTCTACCTGAGCCGGGCCAAGCTCAAAGCCTCCAGCCGCACCTCCGCCCTCCTCTCGGGCTTCGCCATGGTGGGTTTCAAACTTAGAGCAGAGATGCATGGCAGACGCCTAGATTTAGCATTCAGGAAGGAAGTAGGAGGTACCTAACACTGTGTTTACAAGTTAATTCAATGTATAAAGCTAATAACTCTTGATTATATCAGGGTAGATGCAGAACTGAAGGTGTTGGTTGTCTGTTAGGTGGCCATGGTTGAAGTTCAGCTGGAGATGCAGTATAACTACCCGCGGCTGCTGCTGATCGCCTTCAGCGTCTGCACCACCGTGCTGGTGGCCGTGCACCTCTTCGCTCTGCTGATCAGCACCTGCATCCTGCCCAACGTGGAGGCAGTCAGCAACATCCACAACCTCAACTCGGTCAGCGAGTCGCCCCACGAGCGGATGCATCACTACATCGAGCTCGCCTGGGGGTTCTCCACCGCCCTGGGCATCCTCCTCTTCCTGGCCGAGGTGGTGCTACTGTGCTGGATCAAATTCCTGCCCATGGATTCTGGGACTAGAGCCAACTGCAGCACCCCTGCCCCCCCGCAGTCCGGCCACAGCGGTTGGCAGGCCGCTCTCGCCTCCACCATCATCATGGTCCCCGTGGGTGTCATCTTCGTGGTCTTCACCATCCACTTCTACCGCTCTCTTGTGCGCCACAAGACGGAGCGCCACCACCAGGAGATTGAGGAACTGCACAAGATTAAAGTGCAACTGGACGGCCAGGAGCGGGGGATACAGGCCGTGTGAAGCACCCTCCCATTCAGAACTTCCTCCACCTTCTGCCCCAAAGCCCCGTCTTACTCACGAAGCCTAGTAAATGTTGCATGGTGACGTCTTCGCACATGGGAAATAACCCTCCAGTCCTTACCCACCCTGAGCATTATGTGATCTAGTCTGTTATACCTTTGGGTGACTTACAGAAGTCTGGCTTCTCACGCGGGGTGTGTGGATTCTGTTTTGACTTTTAACAACAAAGGAAGGTTTACAAGCAATTTTTAAGGGCTATTTCATGATCCGCTAAGTGTGAGTCTAAACATTTTTAAAAGTCTGACCTTTCCTGAGGTGATGCAGCCATTTGTATCTGCCACATTCTCCTGACTTATGTTCACTTTAGGTAGCAGTGCAGGTCTCGTCGACGCCCTATCCGTAAAATAGGGCAGTCTGTTTTCCTGAACTCCAGCTGAGTAAATGAGTTAAGCTATATGCGATGATGTGAAGCATGGCACTCGTGCGTGAGTTGTGAGTGCCGGCCAGGTGCATTGTGGGTAGGCTGCTGTCGTAAACGGCCTGTGCACCACCTGATACGTGTTTGGTTTACAATGATGAGTTTCTGCACACAATATTTCAAATGGTGTTATAATACAATATCTGTATCATGGCCGCATGGGAAAAACCTTTAATATTAATGTATGCAAATATGTGTCTAGCTTGCAAACAGCAGCTTTCCTTGGTTGTCACACTGTATTTTTTAATTTTATGCTTCCCCCATTTTTGGGATTTAAAGATAAGACACGTCACCCCCCCCCCAGTGCTGTTCACACATCAGCGCTGTTATTCATTTTTACGTAACTCTGGTCCCCGTGCTGTCTTTTGTCTCAGGTGTTTGACGTAAATACAGTAACGCAGTGCGACTTTCATAATCGTGCACAGCGAAAGTATAGGATCATGGTTTTTGCATCCTAAAGCTGACATGTAAGCTCCTATCCACCAGAAGCAAACGTACAACCCATCCCTTCCTTCGTTTATTTTCATGTGACATAACTATTTATTTGTACTTTTATATTGTGAAGCACAAAAAAAGGAGTAATGGATAATCGGGGTACGATCTCGTGTCCGTTTGCGGAGAGTGTCCTACTGAGCATCAAACAAGTGCATCTTTTTACAAAATCCTTTTTTACGTTTGAGTGAATTTACATGGTGATGGATGTTGTGGGATTTTTTTTAGCCTAAGAATGACCAGGGTCTGGGTATTTTTTTTCCTCTGTTTGTAAAAAAGAAGTGCTGTAGGTGTGTCCTTGGCTCATGGGAATTTTATTTGCACAAATAGAATAAAAATAAAATACAAGAATAAAAAATGAGTAGTTCAGAGAGATGACCAATCAGATTGTAGAGGTGAGTCCAAGCAAGTAGAGGAGGCAGGAGCAGGACATCTGATTGGATGGTCTTGGCTTCCTCTACTCGCTTGGACCCACCTCTTTTACAGTCTGATTGGTTCAGAGATAACCAGAAATAATAGTTTTTTTCTCAGAACGATTTTGTGTAAGTAAAACTACCACGAGCGTGTCTTTCAGACTAAAATGAAGGTTGTAATTGCTAACTGTATACCAAATATTCTGTAAATGAAGTAGCACTGAAGTGAGAAAAGTCGTTTAGGAAAATAAGTGAGTAAATTACAAAACACATTCCAGCTGATGTGTATATAGGTTTGGTAGTAAGGGAAATATTACAGGTTGAATTTAGTTTTTAAAGTTAGCACCAAAATGCTGCAGTTATACCCTGTGCCAACTATCCAGAAGAACAGCACTGATAGCTGTTCCTTTGACCAAACTAATGCTTTATTGGCTCATGCTTATGGTAAAAGGTCAAGTGCTCTTGCTTTGAAGGGGTTTCCATGATGCTGTAATTAAGATGTTGCACTGCTGTTTTCAGACCTTAACAATAAAGCCTAAATGTCAGTTATCACATGTATGTGCGGTGAACTGTGTATGAGTTGTCATCCAAATGTTATTAAAGAGTAAACATTC
>JABFEB020000038.1:9147714-9170692 GCA_019775895.2 Stomatorhinus ivindoensis | reverse complement strand
CCCCCCCCCCCCCCCCCCCCCCCCCCCCCCCCCCCCCCCCCCCCCCCCCCCCCCCCCCCCCCCCCCCCAAAACAGGATCCTTTATAGCAAGTTTGTGTCTGATAATGACTCGTTAAGTATAAGTGTTATGAATGAATGAAATACAGTGTCCCTTTTCAGTGGAGGATTTTGAATTGAGTTAATTGAATTAAAAGTCCATTCAGTGCGATTCTGTATTTTGACACATTAATTACAATGTATTTTTGTTATTAAATTATTACTTTTTTGATGCTGTTGGTTGGGGTGACAGTAGGTATCACTGTCACCTCATCTTTCCAGATCTGGGGTACAAACAGTACAGGAAATTAAGCTCACCTGCGTCTTGTGGTGAGTAATTTATGCACAGAGCGAGTAGCAAGTACAAAAAATTGAACACTAGCCTGCTGGCCAGTAAAAAATTGCACTACATTTATACTGAAGTAGTCCTGTTAGCTAGTAGCAGAAATTCACAGCTGCCCCCCTTGTTTTGGAGGTTTTCTCCAGTAGTCCACAGTGATGCTGTCCGGCTAAGTGACGGCTAATATGGTTCTAATATCTAATATGAACGTCTTTGTAGCGCAGCCATGGCTGCCGTGTGGCTGTGATAAGCTGCAGCTCCCCGCCAAGATCCTGACCAGGAGCCACAGTTAGGAGACGCACGGATGTTCTTAAGTGATAATTCATTATGTCTGAGTGCAATGAGGCCATAGAATGTAAGGTCTGAGCAGAGGTGGGTCGTTCAGGTCCAGACAGTAAGAATCCAGACCAAGATTTTTTTTTTAAAACAACCAGCATAAATAATCACAGTCACAGAAGACTAAACTGGCTGGTTGAAACAAATTCTCAGTGTGGACTTTTACTCTCTGGGTCCGAATTACCTACCTTTAGGACTAAGGAGCCCAGTCTTATAATTGGCTCTGAACAGGAGAAGCAATCTGACCGACGTCGGGAACTCGTTCCAGCTCCCATTTTCTTCCTCTGCTCTTGATCTACCCCAAACTCAAAACCTTCTGAACAAGATGAGAAAGTGTGGTGAGGCCCAGAGCAGGGGTTTATTAACACTAATAAAAGACAATGTGCTGTTGATTAAACACATTTGTAAGTCAGACAACGATAAACTGCTTCTAAAAAACAGAAAGAATGTGTAAAGAATGAAAGGACGAGTCAATATTTCCGATCGGTCGTGATCCGCATTGTTGGGATGACTAATGTTCTTCGGTGAAATGTATCTGCCGGTTTCCATTGATGTTAATGACTAAGATCACACCCCCAGTATACTAAACCGGGCTGGCTGGATGCCAGCCTACTATGCCTTTTGTAGCACGAGTGTCACGGTGACTCATGCCTGCCCTTCCCAATCGCTGTCACTAGGCTGCTGGGAACGGCGGAGACCCCCATCCTGATCGTGGGCAACAAGCGGGACCTGCAGCGCGGCCGCGTCGTCCCCCGGCACAACGTGTCCGACCTGGTGCGCAAGAGCTGGAAGTGCGGCTATGTTGAGTGTTCGGCCAAGTTCAACTGGCACGTCCTGCTGCTGTTCAGCGAGGCCCTACGTAGCGTGGGCTGTGCCCGCTGTAAGCATATCCACGCCACTATCCGTTTCCAGAGGGCGCTAAGACGTGAACGCTGCGCCCTCATGTGAGCGCTGGGCCCTCGATGTGACTAAACTCATTACGAGATGTGACTATGATGGTCCAGGACATCACTACTAACAGCCCCAACTGCTAAGCACCAAATGTCCCACTCACTTACTGCCCTGTCTCTGTGCTGCGAAACTTTACGACAACAAAGGGAGCACAAAGGCTCAGCACATGCCAAGCCAGTGCAGGTGGCTAACTCTGCAATATCAACTCGAGAAGAAGAAGATGTTACTTTGAAGATGTATCCTTTGCATATCCTAAACCTGGGTCTGCTGGGAAACCTCTCTGTCTATTAGCTCTTTATGACGCCACTTCGTCTTCAAAGAGTTGAATAAAGTTACAGAGATGCTTATTTTCTGAATAAGACGCAGACTAAAAGCACAGTTCCATCCGCCTTTCAGGGAAAAATTTGGGGTTTGGTGGCAGGATTGGCGCTCCAGCTACTGTAACAACTTAGCACAGCTCTGACAAAGCAGACAGGACACTTTTCTACTCTTAGCGGGAGTAGCTGTGCTGCAGCCACCGATGGGAAGCTTGCATGCATCATGAAGGGGGTGAGGGAAAGCTCTTGGGGGGCTCATCCCCGGAGGAGTTGAAACCACCAGGGAGCCAATGGGAGGCCAGGCCTGCTGGGAATTGGACCCGGTGTGGTGCCGAGGCGGTCCATGCGTGTAGGCACGTGGAACGTCTTGTCTCTCCGGCATGATGACCGTCTTCCTCTGCAGTCGATGGAGCTTCATAAACGCCACATAACAGTGGCGGCACTCAGACCAGGAGCTGGGGAGATCGCTGTAGGTCGTACACCTATTACTGGTCTGGTTGCCTCGATGGCTCCGGGAGTTGCTGTTGCTGTGGCGGAATTACTTCTCCTGATGGTGTCCAATGTCACTCTTTTCAACAACTGTATTATGAGACTACGGCTAAGGCACTCTCTGGGTGTACACTCTGACCACAGTGAGTGCCGTCTCAATGAGGTGACACTGGGTGACTTCAGTGTGACCACTGACACTGACAGGGCTGGCTATGAGGGTTGTGTCAGTACCCACACATCTGGTGATTGTGTTGAAAGTGGCTCCATGTTCCTTGACTTTGCAAAAAGTCAGCAGCTGTGGGTCACTCCTGGTTCCAGTGCCCTGAGCCCATGTTATCTACTCACAGGATGTGTGATCCGTAGCTCGCCTACCAGCAACCGGAACAAACTGGTTTTACGCCTAAGAAGTCCACCATCGACTGCATCCTGGCGCTGAGGGTTCTTGTTGAGTGTAGACATGAATATTGGCAGAGGTTCTTTGCAGCCCTTGTTGATTTTCATAAAGAATTTGACTCAGTTGGGCAGGCTGCCCTGTGGGACATCCTGAGTCTTCGCAGGATCCCCCTGAAGATCATGTCCGCCCTGTACACTGGTACTGTGAGTGCCGTGCAAAGTGGAGGCAGAACCTCTGCATTCTTCCCAGTTTGTCAGGAGTGTGTTCTTGCTCCTACTCTGTTTAAAGTTTGCATGGACTGGATGTTGGGCAGGGTCATGGGGTCCAGCAGCCGTGGGGCATCTGTAGGTGAAGAAAGATTCACTGATCTTAACTTTGCCGACAAGAAGTCGCACTGGCTGAGGGCGTCTGCCAAATGCAGTTAATGTAATGCTGTGGTCTTCGCATAGTCAATGGAGGCTCTGATCAAGGCTCTCGATAATGAGCGAGGAGTCTGAGTGCCTGGGCTTGTGAGTGTCCTGGATAAAAACCAAGATATAGGCCTTCTATGACCTCGTGGGCACAGCCATCAGCAGTGTGTCTATCTGCAAAGAGAACGTTAACCACATCAAGAGTTTCACTCACCTTGGTGGCGACAATCATGTCTCTGATGACTCTTGCTCTGAAGTCAGTAGAGGGACTGGGAGAGCGTGGGGGTCATGAGGTCACTGGGAGCGGGTGGCACGCCAGATATCTTTGTAAGAAGACAAAAGTCAAAGTCTTTAGAGTCCTGCTGCTCCCTGTTTTGCTGTATGGCTGCTAGACATGGAAGCTGTCCAGTGACCCGAAATGAAGACTGGACTCCTTTGGTACTGTGTCTCTTTGGAGAATCCTTGGGTACCACTGGTCTGACTTTGTGTGTGACCGAGTGGTTGCTCAGGTAGTTCCCAATGAGGCACATTACCTGCTATGGCACTACGGCCATGTTTCCGATTCCTTGAGGGTGATCCGGCTCACAGGATCCTCATTGCCGAGGACCCTTGCAGCTGGACCAGGCTAAGGGAACGCCCACGTAGCACCTGGCTGTAGCAGATAGACGGCCATTTCCGGATGGTGGGACTGGACTGCGTTTTGGCCTGGAGGGTCGCCAACCAGGATCCTGAGGTGTTTCATTGCGTGGTGGGATTGGCAACGCGCTGTACCAGGGCATGCTTCCCAACCTTGACCTGACCTGACAAAGTCACACCCGTCCCACAAACATCACACTTCAGTCTCATTCACTGCTGTGCAGACTGTCCCAGTAGCTGTGTTGTCCAGTTATTGGCGGACGTCAGAAGATCCATTAATAACTTTCAACGAGGCACAACAAGAAGTCAGTAGAATTACTTTCTTATATTGTTTCCTCAGAAACTATATCCGTTAATTGTAACCTGGTTTGACATTTTTCATTCTCATTTTAGGCTGAAAACTTCAGCCAAGGCTAATGGGTCTTTAAAGAAACACTCAGTCAGAGAACATGTTTCTGGATGTTTTATTTCGACTTTTTGCATAACTGAGCTTCCTATGAGAGATGTATTTTATTCCATTATTACATGGCTGAACATACGTGTTTTGACTTTAGCCCATCTGTCCTCGTCACCTAAAATATCCTCCTTGGGAGATTTCTTTCGAGATCCCTGGTAACACTTTACTTTAGGGAGCATAAGTAAATGTTACATTGTTTGCACTCACCCTGCATCTCAGTTATTCACTGCAGGAAGTGAGCGACACTCTTACTTAATGTTTTTATTAACCAGTAACTAATTGTTAGTTATGCACTGATCCCATGTTCGTTTATCATTAATTTATCATAATGGTTCACGAATTTCATGCAGTTACTATATTTGTTAATGATTTGTAGTTGAGTAGCAACTGAGTAAGTTATTTGTGCCCCCTCAAGTACAGTGTTACCAGATCAGCTTTATCATTCTGTGTGTTTGTGAAACATTTCCTTTGGCATGGACTGTTTGCCTTCTTGGGTTGTTGGATGGTTAATGGAAGATGTGTGTGTTGGAATAAAAAAAATACAGTTTATCCTTCAGTGTATGGGGGGCTTTTAAATTTACTGGCCTTTATTTCAGATCCTGAATTTGGTGGGTGAAGTTCTTGGGGTCTCCCTGTAATGTGGCACAATCCTTCCTCACATACAGGACAGAATGGTTCAGCGGTTTCCAGAATGTCAGGTTGATACTCTTTCACGTTCATTCACATATTGATGCATGTTAGGACCTAAGAAGAATCCTTCTATTTTCATGTTTCTGTTCCTGAAATAAAACGCAAATCAAAGCAAATGATTAGGCCTTATATCTGATGTATGAACTGAATACAGATTACTCACTCAGGTTGACTTTCTGTTGCAGCTGTACTAGCATGCTTATTTATACTGCAGTTTCACTGTAAATTAAACTTGACCCACAGCTGGCTGTTTGAGTGATCTTCTGCTTGCCCCTTTCCTCCCTCCCAGTTAAATGATATCTTTTGCTACATTGCAGTTCATTGGCACTTAATTTCTTAATTTTTTGTATTCCTTAGCCCTTAGACTGGTTATTAAAATGTATGTTTCGTATCACAAGGTGCATAATGTTAATAAAAGGAATATGTGAGCATCATAAAGAGTGTTAATATAATATATAAAGTGATTAATTACACACAGTGCAACATGTCCTCTGCATTTAACCCATTTGTGACATAGCAGGGGGCAGTTTAATCCCACACCCATGAAGTAGCACCTTGCTCAGAGTTTGATCACAAGGGTGCTTCCCTAACCATTAAACCACCACTACCTCAAATAGCATGTGCTGCGCAGGAATCGAACCCAGGTCACAAGAATGGGAATCTTGCACAATACCACTATCCCAGCAGCATTGTGTATTGGATATACATTAAACATTAAGAGCATAGTAGAAGCTGTTTATACAAAGCTGTACTTAATCATCTCCTATCTTGGATACTTTTATTGTCTTCCAGTGCGATGTTCCTCAGTGGGACCTCAAACCCCTGACTCTTCAGCACAGTGCTTCATCACAGCCTGAATGTCACCCCATACTGCATACAATGACATAGCAGATATCGCCACAAGTTATTGCACTGCTAATCTGATACAGCTCCGAGTGGCAAATGGACCTTCCTGCTGTGTGCCACATTCTGGGATAATTGCATATTTCCTGTGTAAGACGGCTCAGTGAAATTAAAAGTGGCCCCACCTTTAACTATTTGTAATAGGAGGTGAGGGCAGTCAACCATTGTTTTTTTATCCATTAATGCTCAGCTGCCATCCTACAGTGCCTTTGAAGCCCTGAAGAACAAAGACAGGTTGTTGTTGCTGGTTAGAACTGTGAAGGTGGGGCTCTGTTGTCAATCACTGATTTTTGCATGTCTGAGTCTGACTATCGACGACGGGACCTGTTCTAAAGGGACATTCGCACTTTGTATCTTATGCTTGAAGACCTTCACTGAAGTGATCCAGGCGCACCCAGTATTTTTCTTTGGGGTAAAGCACCAACATTTTGGTCACGTCTCCGGTTTCAGCTTCCACTTCCAGCTGTTACGTTGATTTATCTCCACCTGGCGCAAGGTGCAAACAGGTCAAACTGAATTTGTACACATAAACCCAAGCCTTTGTTGTATACACTACATGTGGCTGCCCTTCACATTTATTGAGTCATCCCACTGGTTCAGAAACAACTGCAAACAAATCCTGTTTTTTTTAGCTAAATTATTCCCCATCAGATTCAGAACTGAAGATAATTCCATCCGTGACATTATGGGCCGGTTTCCCAAACAAGGATTACGACTAGTCTTGGACTAAATTGCCGTTTCAATGGAGATTCACCATTGTAACCCAAAGCTAGACTAGGCTTAGGCTTAATCCTTGACTGGGAAACTGGCCATATGTGTTTACTATGCCAGTCTAGCAATCAGTATAAGAAGACTTTCCATATGAGCACAAAACAGGCAAACTACACTTAATCATAGACAAAAAGAATATAAGCCAGTGATTTACTCAGTTCTTATGAACTGGTTTCCAAATAAACAGAGAAGCTATTTGGACCCTTTTCGAACAGCAAACAGCAATCTTAATTGTTACAATTCAGACCTGAAGCCTAATAAAATCTCATTGTTATTTTATCTCCATATACTAATTAAGAATGTCCAGTTGCAACCTGAAAAGACCATTAAATGACAATGTAAAGGTGTGATATTTTGTATTTTGAACCAAGCATACATTAACTGTTGAATTTAGATTTTTTTTTAAAAATCCATTCAAATGAAGACTCACATTGAAGGGAAGGACTTTGATTCCCCTCGTCTGGCACAGGAAATAAAGGTGATTTACAAGCATTTGGGGAGGAAAGTGACAAAGGGAGAACGCAGCCAGCGTAGCGTGACAGGCTGCATTTCTGATCATGCTAATAATAGCCCCAGACTCTGTCTCTCCAGCATTGTGCTGAGAGATATTTATAGGTCTGCGGGCTGCAGCCGCGCCCGGCAAAGGCACAAGGTTACAGAGGCGGCTCACGGTCCGTGCGCATCGCTAACCCGCACCCCTGCTAGCTGTAAATAAAAAGAATTTTTTAAATTATTAATCGGCTTGCCGAATCCCTGATACAATTTCAGTTTTTTGTTGTTCTTGCTATTGTTACAGGGCGCGCAGTAATTGTACTAATCATTTGGAACCTTTCATAATTTGCACAAAGCCCATAATGGAAAATCAGCCTTTTCAGTGCTGGCTTTATTCACGATTTTGTCTTGGTTACATTCCCCTTGACACCTGTCGAAATGTGGCCCCGCCGGGTCGCATGCACCCCCTCCCCCTTCCAGCTTGAACTGGCCATAGCTGAAGGACCCCCAGCTGGGGCCAATAATGATTCCTTGGCTCCACTATTGTGTCGCACTCCCCAGGTGCCGTGAGACCATTTCACAGGGACGCAATGAAGCAAAGCCTCTGGCAGCAGCAGGGCGGCATGCATGAATAATGGTGGAGAAATAGTGGAGGTGTGATAGTGTAATTTTGTTACTCCGCAGAACATGGAAGGTCTTCTGTGGTGGCATGTAGCAATGTAGCAGCACAACCTCAACCATGGCCAAATGAAGCTTCATGAACCATTTGCTGTATTTTCTGACTCCACTAGATGGTGCTCTCTGTTAAAAAAAAGCACTCAGATCATGACCCAAAGCAAATCAAGAGCACAACCTAGTGGGGTCAAAATTTTTTAGAAATGTTTCATGAAGCTCAATTTAGCCATCACGAGCTGTGACTTTGATTGCTCACCTCCAGTTCCGGTTTGTGTGGGCTTCCTCCTGTAGTGCAACAATGTGGTCTGACATCTCTAAACTCCCCTTAGTTTGTGTCCTATACTGGACTGGCACCCATTGTGCTCTCTGTCCTATGCTGCCTGGGATCTGCTCCTTCACCCTGTACTGAATAAGCAATAATGGCTGAAAATTGATTATACAATTAAATAAACCTGATACAAGGTTTCAGTCCCCAGCACATAATAGGACTAGCAGGTCCAGAAAATGAATGGATGGATGGATATTAATCATGTGCTATATTATGTATACTTGCTGCTCATATAAATATGCATTTGTCCCTGAAACTTTTTTATAATCTCAGGAAATGCAATATAACATTCAAGTGTGAAAAATAATTACCAAGGGCATTTTGACAGTCAGCCCAGTCAAAGCCAAGTCTCTTTTGCTTGGTCCTCGACTGTCTCTTTAGCTGCCATTTTTGCCCTTGGTAATGACACCGGTGTGTCCTCCTTGGACTTGCTGCTGCTGTCCAAACAACATGGAGCAGCTTCCGTATCATCTCTCCGTTTCTCCCTTTGAGAGCCGCGGCCAGGCTGGCCACGCCGATAGAACAGTGGGGTGGGTATTCTGGAGGGCTTTCTCTCTGGCCTGTTGTCCCGCCTGGGTCGAACCCTGGGTCGTAGCTTCAGCTTATAAATGGACGGCACCCTCTCTGGCCTCTTCAGCACCCTCCTTAGCTTAGAGGATGGGGTAATGGGTATTGAGGACTTTAGGGTGAGATCTCTGTATGGTGCCATGGTGTACACCTTAGGAGCCCAGTTTGCACTAGGATTAGTTACACCAAAGTCTTGTCTTTCCTGTGTGGCCTCTGTGAGATCATTGGACTCCACGCTGCATCCCATGGAGTTTTTGGTGCCTGGCTTAGAGGCCTGATGGTTCCCTGCACTCAGCTCCAGGGTACGCGCTCGGGTGTTGCTTGGGTACAGCAGAAATGACCCTGTTGCCAGGTCATCCATAACCACACTGCTGCTTCCATTAGAAATGGAGTCAGTGGCAGGTCTGTCTTCTGCAGCAGGAAGGCTTTGACAAGAGGGCTTAGATGGACATGGAACTGGGTCATTTGTGCAGAATCTGTCTCCCACTCTCCCCATGCCACTACCATCCTGGCCACCTTCTATGCTGCTGTCATCATCTGTGTGTGTGTTAAGCAGCTTTAGGTTAGACAGAATCTCATGCTCCAAACTATGGTACAGGCTAGCTTCCTGTTCCGGACTGATGGGTGGTGGCGTGAAGAAGTACCTCTCACTAATTTCCCTGACACCCTCTGCTCTGCCAAACTCTGGGGGTGCAATAAGGGACTCTCCATATCTGCCTGGGTAAATCAAAGGATTCTTTGCTGAGCTTTGCAGTGGCTGGCTTCTCGACTGTCTGGCCCCTTCTGTCATGGAGCTGTTTACAGGAAGTCCATAACTGCTGTATGAGCTGGGTGGATGATCCACCAGCTCCACCTCTGCACCACTTTCGGCAGGTGTGAGGACACCAAGCAAGTGTTCCTCTGAGGCTTTGCTTCTCGACAGCTTAGTCGGACTAAAGGTACGAATGAAGTTTGAAACCTGTAGAGGATGCCCAGCGTCCTCCATCAGGTGGACAGCTGTAGAGGGCTGCCTGGCACTGGGACGGCTGCCCCTGATGGGGATGTAGCACCGCACAGGAGAGGATAAACCAGCCGAATAAAGTCCCCCGTTCCTGGACATGCCAATTGGACTGGTAACCCTGCCTTCAGCCTCGATATTCTGTGTATTTGAAGCACTGCCATGTCGTAACTTAGAGGCGAACTTGGATTTCGTCCAGGTTTCTGTGATCCGAATTGCTGGGCTGTGCTGTTGGTGGAAGGTGATAGCTCCTGCAGTCTTCTGGAAGACCAGAGGCATGCTAGGGTGCTGGGTTTCTGGCTGGGGGGCGGGAGAGGTCCGAATGGGTCGAGGAAGGCTACTAGCCAGGCGAGGACAGGCAGATTGCCGGGTCAGTTTTCTGCCTGTCCTTGTGGAGGCGCTGTGCACACACTCTTCCTTGTCCTCGCGGGGCAGGTTTCTGCTGGGTGTGGGTGTGGCTGATCTTGCCCTCACTCTGAAATAACAAACATGACCTCATCCTACCCCAGGGAAAAATTACTAGGCGTATGCGAAATAGATTATATATGTGTTACTTGATCATATATATATTTTGGAAAGAAATTGTGAGCATTTTACTAAACCAGTGACAAATAAACATCATATTTTCTATTAATAACATAGATCACAAAATAGCTTGCTGACCTTCACAGGATAATAAAAAGACGTTGAACCTTGATATTTCAGAGTGACTTACAGAGTAATACACAGAGTAATACACAGAGTAATACACAGAGTAGTACACAATCTAATCCACATTTGCGGGGACTCTGTTCCCGCAGATCCCCAGTATTTCTGCTGTTTGTCTACAGCCAACCTGTCCTTCCTCTTCTTATACTGGACTAAGCGATTCGTTTCTTCTTTTGAGAGTTTCTAAAAATATAAAAATATAGGCTAAGAAACTATAACCTGCCTGATGAAGGGCTGCAGACATTCGAGTGCCCAGTCCGCCTACTCACTCGTGCTTTCCCCAGTGTCACAAAGAGTTTCGCAAAAGCATATATATATTGCAGATGCGGGGGATTTGTACAAATGAAAATGCCTCTTAGCACACGGTCCTATTTGTTTCTGGGGGATTGGGCCATGAGTAATGCCGCTTCTTTTGCACAATGTTTTGCCACCCTGACAGTGAAAGAGGTTGCGACCGCGGTTTAATGGAATTGTTCTCCATCAAGGTATGCTTTCGTCTGACGGACAAAATCGCTGCCTTTCCGCACCTGTCCTGTGGCTCATTAGCTCCCGTTGGCTGATAATATAGCACTAGCCTTCCCCACCCGAAATCCACACAAACACACGTCCCCCTCGCTCACCTACCTGTCAGGAGAAGGTGGTCTTAGCCCCGCAGCAACCCTAGCACGTGGCTCCGGAGACGGAGACCTGCGCCGTGTCGGGTAGCGTGCGTTCCAGGGTCTGGTGCTGCCGCCCGCGGTCACCCAAGGGACGGGTGGCGGGGGCGACTGGGTGCGGCTCACCAGCAGCCTGGGCTCGGCCCCGCCTCCATCCCCATGCTGCGCTGTCGGAAGAGTCCTGACCTCGTGCACGGCATTGGTGGGATGCTGCAGTCTGGTCGTCCTGGGCTGTTTGTGGGCTGTTGTCAGGTGCGTATGACAGGCATTAACACTGCATGTCTGCAGGATAAGCTGAAGCATTTCAACAGTGCTGTGCTTCACATGTTCACATCTATCCAGCACTGGCTGTGCTTCACATGTACACATCTATCCAGCATCGGCTGTGCTTCACATGTACACATCTATCCAGCACTGGCAGTTCTTCACATGTACACATCTATCCAGCACTGGCTGTGCTTCACATGTACACATCTATCCAGCACTGGCAGTTCTTCACATGTACACATCTATCCAGCACTTGCTGTGCTTCACATGTACACATCTATCCAGCACTGGCTGCGCTTTTCCAGCAGCACAGCCATCTGTGGTTTCTCCTTCTTTCTCCCTCTTTCTCCCTCTGTCCGTTATCACTTGCCACATACATCCGCACAGACAAAACAGTGACGTTTCCATTGAAGAACACAACCAAGATTTTTGAGGGCAAAATGAATTACTTTTAGTTAATCCTATTTGCTGAGTATCAAGCACATGACCAAGCCCAGTGGGCACAGAAAAAGGCGTTGGCTGCCAGAATAGGTCCTGCAGAATCTGTCCCTTTGGACCCTTAAGTAAGGTTTGCACTGGATTCATGCTTATCAGCACGTCCAGCTGCTACTCAGCAGAATGTCCCGCTTGGTCATATTCATATTAAATTCTTCTTTATTCCATTTGAAATCCTTTTCCCTCACAAAGCTCAGCATTAAATGAACAGCCAGGACATGCTCCAGAGGTCAATATATCCTCACTGTAAAGGGGGACGTTCGTCAAGGACAGACACCTCCCTGCTTTTAGCTTTTTCCACTTTCGTGTAAATTGACTTCATATTTTTTTTTTAAATGAAACGCACGACGCATTGTGGAGACGGAATGCAAATGAGATGTTAATAGCGGCCCTGTGCTGAATCTTGTGGATTGTTTTTCACTGGAGGCTGGAGGCTGGAGGCTGGCATAGTGGCTCAGAGGCCATCAATGCTGCCTCATGCCTCCATGGTCAAGGATGTGACTGTCTAGAGTTTTCACATTCCTTAGGACATAGCGCCCTCAAAATAAATTGAATTGAATTCAATGTTCTGTAACACTTTCTATGAATGCCATGTCGATAAGAAAATATAAACACATTCATAGCACATTATAATGCATTCAAAAAGCAGTAGAAACATGGCTCTGAAAGTTTATAACAAGGCATAACACATTATAGTATGTTTATTATGCGTTATGAATGCTTTATAAAGCTCTCATCTATAATGCACTAGTGATACCTTCATAGTGCAGTATAAAGCATCCTCAATGCCTATACCAACTATTATAATGCATTATGAAGGTATCTATAGTGTATTATAGATGAGAGCTTCATTGGAGCGTATGAAGTATTATAATCAACACTATTATGCCTTACGGCTGTCAATAGAAGATGATGTAATGCTTTACTAATTCTTATACCGACTATTACAATGTATTATGAAAGTATCTATAGAGCATTATAAAGGAGAGCTTTAAGTAGAGTGTTATTGAATGTTTCTTCCGTCTCATAAGCGTTTCCTCCGGTTATGACACTTTCTTCCTACAGTGCAAAGACAGGCTAACTGGCGTTCCTATATACCCTGTAGTTTGTGAGCATATGCATGTACGCTAGCCCTTCTCCTTTAGGGTGCACAGGTATGTATGTACCCCTACGTAACTGCATAAAACTCTAAAATGCTACCATTTGTTGTCTAGGAGTGGCTCCTGGCCGTCTGTTTGTCCTGTGCAGGATATGTAGTTGAAAGTTGGATGTAGACTAGAGCCCTATTATTCAGATCACGGTCCTCGAGGTCTGAGCACTGCTGGTTTTCCAGCCTTCCTTTACCTGTCAGTCAGGTGTGTAGCCTCTGACCAATCAGAATCAGTCATTATTAAACTAACTACCTGGGAGAACTGAAAACAAGGCCTGGATTTGGAATCAAGGTCCAGATTTGAAGGGTCCTGCACTAGCGGAATGATGCGGGAAAGACTGCCCTCTATTGGATGATATGTGGATAAGTCCCAAACAGAGGATCTGAGCCAGTCATACATTATCTAATATGAAAGACCACGATCAAGGGCTCTTATAAAAAATTCTCACCTACATCATCAAACCAAAATACAGACACCTTGCTTAGTTTAATCTTAGACACACTGATAAAACCCAATTGTATGAAAAGATTTTGTGTTAGAAGAATGAATCTAGAAAAAACTCTGCTTTGCTTTGTCTATTAGTAAATAAAGTTTAACTCTATACGGAAAATGAAAAAAAAAATGAATATTAGGTTGGTTCTAATTTTCTGACTCAGGGTGTTAGTATGTCACTTATTCATTTCATTTAAGTCATTATAAGGTATATCTTTTTCTGTCAAGCACAAATATTTATCACTCAAATATGTTATCAGTATGTTGGGGAATGGGTGTTTGGGTGGGTAATTCCTGTTCTGCAGACATGTGGATTTTACTGCGATTACAGAACAATAAGTCACCCCTCAGAACATTCCAGTCATTTCTAAAGGCCATGGCACTGTTGCCCTTGGTAATTGAGATTGCCCATCACTGATATATGGCTTGTTGTGTGAAAGACTCATCCTTTGTGGTTACTGGGATGTGACTCACTGAGAGATGTGCAACGGCACGGGTCATGTTTGTCCAGGTAGTGCTCCAGCGTGTCCCAGCCTCCGCCCACCCGCACCATCACATGACTCCTTAGGATCTGCAGGGATACCAACATCGTTAGGGCCTCCTCTTGCACATCTCCACAAACACAGCTGTCTCCCTGCTCTTGCTTTTTTTCCAAAGAGAGATCACTTTCTTTGCCAGAAATACCTTAAGGCAGTATGTCAGTCCACGGTCCACGTCGTGGCTCCCTCCTAGCTCCGGGGAACAAAAATGTGCACTGTCTGGCAGGGAGTTGGGAGGGAGCAAAAACATGGACCGTCTGGGGGTCTCCCAGGACTGGTTTGAAAAACACTGCCTTAAGGTATCGAAAACACAGCAGTGCACCTGACAGGAGGGCAAAGAATGAAAAATTGTTATTGAAAACTGGCATATGATGAAAATGGGCAAAAAAATAAAGAAAGCAGATTTTGCTGTTATACCCGCACAAAAATGAGAGCGCTGGAGTCGCCCGCTCTGTACCTGCCCTCTGACACTTTGGCCATGGGGAACTGGGCGGGGCATGTGCAGCGGCTTACGAGATGCTGGACCTGGGCACATCACAGGGAATACACACTCACAGACATATACACACTCATAGATATAAAACACACTCACAGACATATATACACTCAGAGCCACACACACACATACACACTCACAGACATATACCCAGACACACACACACACAGGATGAGAACTTATTTCCTACATAAATCTCCTTTCCTCGGTGCCTTAACAGCCTTCTTTGAAAATCATACATATGACGACCAGTGGCAATGGCTTAATTTTACATCTAGTAAATCTTCTTGGCAACATCAATATTAAGAAAAAACATGGTACTGATCCGATGGGGGGGGGGAGTGGACACTTATTGTGTAGCGAATGTGCGATGTCATGCATCCCATTACAGAATCAAACACTAGCTAGGGCGACATTAGGCCAACAAAGATCTTCATGAGTTTATAAAATTCTAAGGACATACAAAGCTCAATTATGGATGCATGATTCATGTTTTGTTTGAACTCAAGCTTTCATATAATTTATTATCTTATGCTGATTACATCAGGCCTGTAGCCAGAAACAAATTTTGGGGAGGGGGACTCTGATTTTCATTAGCTGTTGAGTCGGGTTCTGCAGAAGTTCCACAAGCCTCACCATCTCATCCAGATCCCTGAAGTCAGACAGCTGGCTCCTAGCTCGTCGTGCTTTTAGCACGCCCCCTAGTGGCAAGTGCAGCTCTTCACAGATCTCCTCCTCTATCTCCTGCTCCAGCTGGATCAGAACCGGTGCTGCCATCCCAAAGCGAGACGCCCGCCGGGCCACCTCCAGCAAACACAACACGAAGTTCTTCTCATTTTTCCGCAGAACCAGGTCATCTGTCTCGAACATCAAGACATCTGCAGAACAGGGAGAGTGAATATGCCTAGTCATGCCCACAGATTCTGAGATCTGTGATATTTCCATGCGATATATTCACAAAAAAAGGTACACCAAAGATGAGATGCCAGACAGCACAGTAAGGGAAATTAAAAGACACCTGCAGTATCCAGAGGAAACCCGAACACAGCTCCCAGAGTAGGAACTGAACCCACAACATCTGAAGTGTCGAACCACAGAATTATCCACTGAATCACCATACTATCCCCATAACACTGGCGGTGGGCATTTATGCTGAAACTGTCCGTCAACTCAGATATACCACATGGGATCGCAGGTTTTTAGAGCCGCCTGGTGGTCAAATAACAGACTGCCGCAAAAGCTCTGAAGAAGATAAGTTTCGTGTTTTGGAGCGGCGTATGATTATTCAAGCAATTAACATTAATCTGTAATATTAATTAACTCGACTGGATTAGTTATTCCAAAGTACATGATATCTGATCTGTCTGCAGGCATTCAGGACCGTATTTTATTCATATTTGTTTATATTATATCTTTCGCACTATGCAACACGAGACAACCCAATTTTAAAGAAAAATTAACTGCGAAGAAGGAAACTGCACAGTAAAATTATCACGACAATGCCAACAGATGTTTTCCCCTTGAAAACCCCACGAAGATTGTATTTTATCGTTTGTAAGAGACCTTCAAAGCAGTGAATTTTAAAGTTAACTAAAACATAAAACATGATCATAACTGCTGTTCATTGTCTGATTATCAGGTGATACAGAAAATACGACCGTCATACTGTTTGGGCTAATGTAACGGGTACAACTATGAGTGAAAATTAATAGTATTGAATATAACGTGTTACAGTGCATCGCCCTCTCACCTTTGATACCCATTTCTTGTCGACACCAGTTTATAAAATTTGATATATTATCTCGGGCCAGGAAAGTAGCCGGTTGTGCCGATTCGACGTAGGTGACCCCAGCTGTGGGCAGATGCGCTGTCGGCGCCTGGTGCCCGATCTCCCTTAGGAAGTCCGCAGCGGCCCGCGTCGCGTTATTGGCATGGCGACATAGGACGGCACCGCTTTCAAGGACCTCGAGGAAGTTGATCACTGTGATGCTGATACCGTAAAGATCCCTCAGCCACTCCGCCAAGTCTTCTTTCATGGCATACAAGTACTCCTCACTAGACTTGAAGGGCTTGATACTCCTGTTGCTGAAATGCTGAAAGACAGACATCCCGAGCGCCTGGCTAATATACTTATTAAATTCGTATAATCTAAAAAAATCGATTTCGAAAATAAGCCGCGTGTTTTGTTCTGCGACCGTCGACCAACAATCGATGTGATTTCAAACAGCTCGACTTTACATAGATCAGTTATTTAAGTAACAGAAACCTATAATCTGTGCAATTAATTCAATAGAGTACGAAAAAGAACCTATAATTAGCCCAAAATTTAAAGTCCAGCCCCGAGGCTCCGTCATCACCAGAATCACACACAGAAATGGTATAGGGTTTGCTCCATTGTGCAGGGTGAAGACCAAGTTTGTTTTGTAGCACAGTTCACAGGGATGTGCGGCTCACCTTGGTTACCCGATTACAGGGTAGCTATAAACAGTCATCTTAACCATTTCATGCCCAGGAGCCCCTTACCCCAAGGCTGCAAGCCTCTCTCTGGTTAGAAGTAGCCGTTAAGCTTTGGTCTGATTTTCCCAGACTAGTACTAAAAATGAACACACAGAATCCAAATTATAGGGTTAAGATGTCCAGGACCAGAACAACCAGTGTGCAGTCAATCAAAAGTTACTCCTTGTCTTAAAGGTACGACACATTTGGAACAATAAGTTTGAGCGAGTGTCTTAGAGAAATTAATATTAACCCAAAACTGGACTGCCACCCTTATGAAATGGACAAAGAACAAAATGTTAAAACACACACCATTTATTGGCTTCATAATTTACATTTTGAGACTGCAACAAGCAACTGCACCAACAGCTGCCAGTCACCGTCAACTTAAACTCTGGGAGCCTCTTGCAGTGCTCAGTGGTTTCCCAACACGAGGCTAGTGTCACAGCTCTGTCCATTCACTTGCTCAGCACAAAGTCCTCTCCCTTTTTGATGGAGGACTTCAACTCGCCCAGAGCTTCGGCCACCAGCTTCTCCTCGAAGGCTGATAGCTTGCCAAGTCCCAGGTTCTTCTCAATTCCCTGTTTCTGGGTAAGAGGGATAGAAGAGTCACTCAATCATTCCTCTCCAGTTGCAACTGCCGTATTGCATCAATGTCCATACACTTATCCTGCACCGTCAGAAGTACCAGTTTGTACCCCTGCTAGTCACTGGGATTGTACCCTAGCTATAGATAAATGTACCCTTTAAGTCTTTAAAAAAAAAAAAAAAAGTACAGAAACTGACCAAGGAACATCCAATGTACAAACATTAAATGTACCCCCCCCAATGGTACGTAAACGTTCCTCCAAGTCCAAGTGGAAACAGTTCTATCAATGTTTAAAAATGACTGCTAGCGAAGTAAGGTGTAAGGATTTAAACACACAACACTTTAAAACAAGCTGTATTCAGTTTAGAAATTTGCTCTCAATTCCAATGTCAGTTGGTGTTAAACTAGTGGTTGGAAGATGGATGCAAAGAACTTAATCAAAACTGGCAAATGTGCTGGAATCCGAGTTGAAAGCTATCCATGACGCTGCACTTACCCCGAGGAGGAGAGGGGTGGAGAAGTATTTGCACTCCGTTTCCTCAGACCTCACAAACGCACACTCAACAACCCCCTCTTTCCCGTTCATAGCGTCCAGTAGGGAGAATGTGAACCTCGCCCCGGCATAGGCCATTGAGAGGGTGGCAGAACCTGAAGGGAAAGAAAAGCAACAGAACCCACGTCAGAGCCTCCAGATCTACAAAATTAATGGCTGTACCCTTAAACCACTTTGCAATCCATTCCCCAGGGACCTGCAGACAGTCCATGTTTTTGCTCCCTCCAAGGTAGGAGGGAGCGAAAATGTGGACCATCTGTGAGTCCCTGAGGAGAAGACTGAGAAACACTGCCTTACAGTTGGCTGTACTTGCCTGCCCCAGCCTTGGCCTTCACAACCTCTGTCCCTGCCTCCTGGATACGGCCTGTCAGGGCAGCGAGTGTATCGGTAGGGAACTCGACTTTGGGAGTACACTGAGGAAGTTTAAAAATGTGACCATGAGCCATGGCGAACATTCAGAATCAGACTAAACTCAACCTTGTGCTGAAAGATTCTTTTCTATACAAAATAAATAGAACACTTCACAACCAAACAACCTTAGAAAATTCTGAACTACTCCCCTTACAATCTGGTATAATATTTCAACTTAAGAATTAAGCTACCCTATTTTTTTTATTTAACGTATTCAGTTCACCTGGGAAATGAGTGGAATGATTGTTTTTCCTGCATGGCCACCAACAACAGGAACATTTACACGAGCAGGATCCAGACCCTGCAAGAGAAACCAAGTTACTCCACAGTGACACTCCCCCCACCTCCAATGCAAATTGTTCACATACCTGGGATTTACATTTCGAAAGGATTCTCAATGCTACAGTAGGATTTAGGTTGACCGTATTGGCAAGGATACCATTCATGTGTAAAATGTAACCAGCACGCAACCTGACAATACCAACGATGTGAAGCAGCTTCAGTAGTTTGATTTCCACCAATAATTTGATCTCCTGAGCTCTCTCTGCTTACCTTGAGTTCAGCCACAAACGTGTTTGCCCTGACAATATCCAAAGTTGTGACGCCAAACACTCTGTTGGGATTGTAAACGCCATGCTTCTTCAGTATTTCAGATGCAATGGGAATTGTAGAATTTACCTGAAAAGAAAGAGAAAATGGCAGAAAGATTAACACCATCCAGCAAGATTTATTCCAGCCTAGAAACACTGGAGAGCGACTTGCCACAGTTAAGCCAGACATTTAATTACCCAGATACTGAATGTAGCCAATGTTGCAGATACAGAACCTCCAACATGTCTAGTGACGAGTATAAAGCTCTGAAGCATTAATCTTCAGTGTTGCTATTTAGCAAGTGTCCAGCCAGCACACAACAGGGTCAGCTAAGCTCAGGCTGTACCGCTGGCTGCATGCCAAGAAGCACGAGACCAAAGTGTACAGCCACCATCAGAGTGTAGACCTCTGACAAAGACCTACAGCTTACGCGGCACCAGTCAGACAAGGTAACGAAGCCCCACAGGGTCACCCGGCATCCCAACGTGACCAGGAACGCGAAGCTACTTACAGGGTTGGAGATGACGCACAGCATAGCTTCAGGGCAGTTGCGGGCACAGGCATCAACCAGGGTCGCCACGATGCTGGCGTTGGTATTAAACAGATCATCTCTAGTCATTCCTGTGGACCAAAATCAGTTTGTGAGCATCAGTATAATACCCCGTTCCAGTGTTGAGCCAGTCCATGTTTTTGCTCCCTCCCAGCTTGGAGCAAAAATGTGGACTGCCTGTGGGTCCCCGAGGGCCAGATTGGGAAACGTTGCTCTAGCCTAACGCAGAGAAATTAAGTCTGAATCAAATTTAGAAGAGGTTTCATGCTAGTTTGTTCTCTGCATCAGAACACCTTTGTGTACATATTACTCATTGCATGTTTTATATTAAATGTGTTTTATATAGTCATACTTCAAAAGGCAATTAAAATGCCAAGTTTATCAAAGCGGTAAGTGATGGGAGGTCACGACCTGCTCTACCCACCAGGTTTCCGGGGTACTCCAGCGGGGATAACCACAACTTCACAGCCCTTCAGGGCAGCTCCCAGCTGATCTGGCCCAATGTAGCCTGAAGGACAGAGTCAAACTGATACATTTAGGAAAGCAGATCCATTTTATAGCAGACATCGTCCAATAAGTCTCAATACGAACGGATATGCAGCACAAAGATGTACCAGGACAAAACCCTAACTCTGCATTATAAAATGCATATTTTCAGATGCCAGAATTTCAATATAACATTAATGATGATTTTTAAGTTGTTTGCATCTTTTACATCTAATTTTGTCATAAAAACCTATCACCCTAAACTGCAGATTCCAGTCAACACCAGCTTGGAATTTGGTCGCAATCACTCACCAGTGACCTGGGCCCTGGTCTCAATATGGCTCAGGTCAGCAGCGACACCAGGGGTGTGAGCAATGTCATAGAGAGAGAGCTGGCTCACTAGGGGGCTGTTCTTCAATAGCAGGGACAGGGGTTGGCCAATGCCCCCGGACGCACCCAACACCGCCACCTTGGCATGGTTCTAAGGAAGCACAAACACACCAACCTGTAAACTTAGAATTTTACTCATACATTAAAGAGGTGTTATCTTAATACTAGGGCAAGTGATAAGTGCATCTATAAAATGAGGCAATTTTACAGATATTATACACACACACACACACACACACTGCACCCTACCAACCCATATTACAACATACACTCATGAAACACTGCAACAAGAGACATGACGCACAAGAATGAAAGCCAGTTTTTGAAACAGTTGAAAGATGACTCAATGGGTCATGATTTATTAAACAAGTATAAATTGTACATTTTCCCAAATTACTTACATTGGCTGTACAAACCCCATTTCAAACCAGTGTGCAACAGTGACACCAAACATTTTAGAATCCAAGTACATATGGACAGGCAGAATATGAAGAGGGCGGACACATACGTCGTTGCATAATTCAGACACTAAGCTACAAGAATGAATGAATGAATGAAGCAGACGTCAATATACAGAAAAGGGAATTACTCCAGTCATATCTTTAACTATTACAACGAAAAATGATTTGTCCACATCAGGTTCTCACGAATATAACGGAAGTAGGCCGTAAAGGTCAAATGGCGGAGTAAATCAACTAACAATTTAACCGGCTATCGCGACTTGATCACTGATACCACAGGACGAAACATCCAGATGTAATTTTGGCTGGTTGGTACTTAAACGTCACTCAAGATAATTATCAGACTTCAGCCACGATCATTTTCAACAAGCCAGGGGGGAGACGCAGGTACGCAAACTGGAGTCCGGGCCGCGGGTAAAGAAATAAACGAGTCCGATCCACATGTATGACCTTCCGGCAGAGTAAAGCCTAGAATTACTACTCGGGTCAGCTATAAATACGACGGTGTCGGAAACAAACGGTGTACCTACAAGATACTTACCCAAGACATGGTAAACATTAATGTGCAAACCCAATGCCTGCAACGTAGCCAGTTAAAGAAGCAAATGCAGTGCAGCGTTATTACATTCCAGGTTGGAAAAAACTGGATAAAAAAATGAAGTTTTTAATCTTCATTAACAAGACGTGTATTAGCTGCATAGCTAATATTTACTTTAAAGTACCGGCAATTTACCTGGGAAGAGGTGGACAGGGTCCGAGTGATGTTAAGAGCTGGCCGTGCAACGCGGGAAAACATTGTGAGGACTGCTCTGCTGAGAAGTTTAAAACAGAAACGGAAAATGTGCTGATTCTCCTTGGGTATTGACACTAACGTCCTCTATCACGGCTCCCGGTCGACAGGGAACGTCCCTCGGTCTACCTACCTTAACTGCGGCTGACGCGTCGCTTCCACACGCTGCCTCTACACGATTGGTTAAATATGGTCAATTCAAATTGTGATTGGACGAATGAACGGTCAACCAAACTATACCCAATTGGAGCTGAGCGTGAAAGCCGTGACTGCTCAGACTTCGTGGATCCTTCAGTTAGGTGCTCATGAATTTGTCATTGGTCTCCTTTTCTATGAGGCGGGGTTAAATGGAATTATCCAGAAAATTACATTTTCTGATATACAATGAAAAATAACTTTTATTAACGTTCCTTAAAATCGTCATTTTAGTCTGTGATTGTTGTTCTTCAAATAATGTATCGCATGTATGATAGACTTGTTGATACAACGACTGCTATGCATACGTATGGTCACTACAGTTGTGGGGCGCTGTATCTGCTCAACCTCAATGCTGCGCGAATGTATGCTTTGCCTGCATGCAGTGCACGTGTATTGAGATCACACATTTCTGTCGCTTTTAAATATTGGCACCTGACCAGCGTACTCATTTAGGCATGAGTGCTCAATTTGGGATTATATAAAGATTTCGAAATTGATTTTTTTAAGATATCAAAGCGATATTAAGAGTAAAACCAATGATTTACAATGGTAGAATGTTCTAAAATTCAGTTATTCCAATGGCTGCTTCAAAATTCCAAACCATTAAAAAAGTGAACATTTTACATATTTGTTTTATATAAGTTAAAGTCATGGTGATGCAGTGGTTAGCACTGTTGCCTCACACCTCTGGGGCCTGGGTTCGAGTCTCTATCTGTGTTCGATGTGTGTGGAGTTTGCATGTTCTCCCTGTGTCGTCGTGGGGTTTCCTCCAGGCACTCCGGATTCCCCCCAGAGTCCAAAGACATGCTGAGGCTGATTGGAGTTGCTAAATTGCCCATAGGTGTGCCTGTGTGTGTGACTGGTGTGTGG
>JABFEB020000038.1:9117582-9146459 GCA_019775895.2 Stomatorhinus ivindoensis | reverse complement strand
CTTTTGACTTTGAAGAAAGTAATAAAAAAATCTCTAAAAAATTCTCTCACACATTATTTTGACATTTAGCAAATAGATATTCTTTTGGGAATCCGAACTGGCCTAAAACTGAAAGGGTTTTGTATGATTTAATATCAGACAGTAAAAAAAAATGTCTTTTTATACAGTGTATGTAAACTTTTGGTTTCAACTGTATATGGTGGGACAGAATAATATCTTACTGTTACACGTTTATTTCAACACATTTGGTGTTAGTATCATAATGTTTATAATACTAACACCAAAAAATAGCTCTTTTGGAATTTCCTTTGTGATCAATAAAGCACTGCTACTACTATATTGTTTCAAGGAAATGATGTTTCTCAGTACATTGTTTGTCACCCACAATGCCTTTGTAAGATGGGGCACGCTATTAGTGACATGCATGTTAATGTCATTTAAAAAAAAATACTGTTTAAACATTCCTGTTTAGTTTTAGGATGGGAGTAGAGTTTGCATGTTTTCCTAGTGCTGTGTGCAGGGTTCCTCCTGCAGTCCCAAAACACATGGTTTGGGTGAATTGGTGACTATAAAATTCCTATGGTTTGAGAATATATCCTGGTTATACATTGGTCTCCCTTCTGTACCGTCCATACAGTGTTCTCTGTGATTGCAGTGGCGGGCTCCGGGATTACCATACTGTAGTGGATAAACTGCTTTGGAAGATGGATGAATGTATAGTGGTTATTTATTAATAAAACTCATCATATACTAGGAAGCGGCTCATCTTGTATTAAAAACTAAATATTTTTTATGATGAAGTATTTTAGATGTTAAGGTAGGAGTTTATAAAAACCAGTATATCCCTGTTTAATCCAAACTACTCTCCAATACCATCTTGGTGTTGATTATTATATTAATATAAACATACTTCATATATAATCTACTAAAATAGCCTTAAACGTTTCTATTTGGAGTGTTATGTTTTAGTTTGATTTTAAATCAAGCAAAAATAACTTATTTTCACAGGCTACCTTTTATAGTTCCCCCATTCAGAACGATCTGCAACAGAAAAATGCACGTTTTAAAATTAAGGTTTTTGGTTTTGTTTTAATTTAATGGGGCCCAAGATTATATTACTTTAGTTTTTAGATTATGGTGATGTTCAGCTTTCCCACAACACAACTGCAAAAAAGAGGACAAAGTACGACAAGAAGGAAATATAACATGTTTGAATCTGTACGAGTACAATAATTTCAATTTACTCGTTAGGGCCAAAAGCCTGATTTGCAATGAGGTTGTTTTTCAAAGTTTGTTTTCATATAGTGTTCCTTAAGATGTAAACCTTTTAAAATAATCACTCGTTGTGTTAGTCCAGTGTCTAAATTAACTGCATCAAAAAACACTAGCCACAACACGGTAAAGTACATGACTTTCAGAGGGTTGAAAATTGCTATTGTCACTGTAATGCTTATTATTGTTCAACTTTTACAAATCATATTTTCAAAAACATTACCATTCAAAATGCACGACTGAGTTACGAGTTAATGCAATTTAACACCATTTTGAAAAAACTATTTCACTACAGTACACATTCTGATTTAACAACTTCACTAACCTTCAATGTTACTTAAGCAATATTTTTATTAATTTTGATAGTTCAGGCAAATTACGTAGATTGGCAATTTAAAATAAGTATCATACATGTCATGTAAGATTATTAAATGCAATAACTGGATAAAGACAATTTAAGAGTTATATTTTAACTACAAATAAACTAAACATATAAAACAGGTTAGGAGATCCACAAAATTGTATTGAAAGGCTTTGAACATATTTTTAAACTATCAATCTATGCGACACATACAAATAAATTCAGATTTGTAATGCAGATTTGACTCATCTAAAGATATATTGTACTACTAAGGGCCTTTTTGTATTATTTTTATTTTTTCTTGAATTTGTTGAATGTGAAATTGAATAAAAATTATACTGATAATTGTATTAGAACATTGCCCTTAACACAGATGTTATTTTACTGTTACTTCTTTGATAACGAATATGGAATAACAAAATATAAGCAAGTACTATACTGTATATATATATGTGTTGGGCAGAATAATACCTTACTGTTACTTTTGTTTCAACACATAGAACATTTATGGCAGCCTATTGTTTATGGTATTAATACCAAAAAAGAAATTCTAAAGACCTTTGCATCATTGTCCAACCTTAACTTTAAATTAACTCATGCATAGCATTAGCACAGTATATCAAAATATGATTAATATCCATGCATTGTTTGAGGTGATTTTGTTTATGTTTATTGCTGATGCATTTGTTGAAAATGATACTGTACTTGTCTATAAAAGTTTTAAAAGGAAAAATGAATCATAGGATTTTGTATTTATAATTATAGAAATATTTGCTTAGAAACTTTGCATATGTTTCAACATGTTTTATTCAGTGCAAACAGAGGATAAACATCTAGAGATCATTTTATATAAAAGCGATGTATATTCATCGTATGTTATGACCATTTATTAAATATAATATTACCTAACAAACCCAAGAACCAAGATAATCCTGAGAACTCAGAACAAAATCATAAAACAACATTGTTATATAAACTAGGCATTAAATATTAAAGCATTAATGTAGCAACATACATAATATTATCAAAGCTACTAAATATTTAAACCAGTTCAAATGAGTTAATTACAAATGAGTAACTATTCTATTTAGTTGCAGCACTGGAACCCCCTTTTAATGAAAGTGGCATTTTATAGAGCTTAAAAAAGGGAACATATTTTATAAGCACAAAGATAAAATGATCGTACCCTTGGTTATTTTGTATACCAATGTAATGGTAAATCCTGGAACTTCACAAAACAGTTGACTGATCAGTCCCTTCACTAGATTTGATTAACATTTGGGCAAAGTATTTATCTGACAGCTGTAAATGTTAACAGATACCGCGGGCTGCAACCTAAAACACAACTACATTAAAGACATTTCCAAAACTAGTAATAGAACATGTTTGTTGTCCTTGAATAAATGTGAAATTTTACGTACGAAACAACCTCAATAATCACGCGTACTTAATACAGTGGTTTCTTGAAACTGACAGCCATTACCTTATAACCGTCTTGAATACTAATTCTGATTTAAACCATAAAACTGTTCACGTGAAAGGAATCCTGTAGGCCAGTGTAGGGAATCTAGAAAATCCAGAGATATAGGCAAGATTGCTACATTACAACACATCAATAAGCAAATCAATTTCACAGACACCGACAGCAAGCGCCATAAAATATATTAACATCACTAAATTATTAAATCACACATTACACAAATTAACAAAGATGAATCCCGAAGTACGTAAAGTTCAGCAAACACTCCAGGGTTTTTAAACCAGCCTTCAGCACTGAAACAAATCCAACAGCCGCAGACTTTGAAACCGCCGTCCAATTACTGTTTGAAGACGAGTTCGTCCAATCAGCATTCAGAACGCCATTTTATGAGCTCTCTCTTTTACAACACCCACTTCCTAGACCGCTCTATCTCTCAAGTGGCCTATCTCCTGACACTATTCCTGACAGCTAGCCAATCACAGCAGCTGTTACATGAGGTACTAGCTTTATTTTTACGGGGCTGCCTAAGGAATGTAAACTATTCAACATGGAGACAGCAGTCAATAAGCTGGAGGCGATGGTAAGCGCAGTTTTATCCTAAAATAATCACTAAAATATGAAGAATTGTTTAATCTCGTTATAACGAGCACGTTTCGAAGAACCCATGTTTTGTTGCCAATAGTTACTCGGGCAGCTGACCGAAAGAAAAAGGGCTTTACGAATTGTACAAAGGAGCAACATTTTCTTTTCTGTCTTTCCCATCACACGACTCGCAAGCCAAAGGGTGGGAGTGAGGAGAATATAATGAAAACGGAAGTGAGACGATGGCCAACATTTCGCGTATCGGGGATCGCTATAGCTCCCAAACTAGCCCCCGATCCTGCCGAATGCGTTTTGGAATTGGGGCGAACGCGAGGGAAAGGGGCTGCGCGTGTGCGGGAGGCCGTTCCCGTCTCCCACGCGCACTCGCTCGTCGTGACCGTTAACATTTTAAAAAGTGAGTTTGTCCGCACTCGGCGCTGCGGGTGCCTTCATGTCGCATGGCGGCGCGCACTTTCCCAACTACTCCCCGAATTTAGGTACGTGCGCGTATTTCATGAGGCTGCTTCCACCGACCAAGGCTCGTAGCCAGCCAGTTACCTGTTCAGGCAAATTGTGCCGAAATATAAACCTGGTTTCCAGCTCCTGTTTGTGTATAATGGGCAACGTCCCAATGGTCTATGCAGGTGCAGTTTGTCATTTAATGTTTATTTTTCCTCCCTTTTTGTTTTGCATAAACATGCTTTAAAGGAAAGACACCAGCGTGCATTCTGTCTGTCCACTGCCCCTTTTATGTTGTACTACTGATGACAAAGTAATGAAAGCAGTGCAATGTTAAAAGGGCATTGGCCAGGGATTGTTCCCAGTTAGATAGTGCCAAAAAGGACCGTGCAACTGGGCAAAAAAGAAACAACAGACACCAGATGTGCTGTTTACAGCTGCTCTGACTTTATTGCACTACTGTATTAGACAGCTAGCAGTGCAATAGTATTGTCAAAGCGTCTGAAAGCAGCCAAGCACCAGTCAGAGGAGGCTGCAGGAACCGGGAAAAGCTTTAATGTAAAAGGTGTAGATGTTTCCAAGTATGTGTGGCACAAGTAGACGATTTGTACTGACGGTTTAATGTTTGACTGCTGCGATCAAGTTTGGAGTTCTGTATTTCACGTAGTCTGCGGTAGTGCAAACACGTGAATGACGATATCATTTGATTTACTGTATGGTACAGTCAATATGCAGGATTAATATTGCAGTATAGCTCATTTAGAGTTACATATAAAGGGGAAGCTTCTCGTCAGTCTATCCTTTTGTGTAATGCGTACTTCTTGACGTGTCCTAAGTCCTGAAACCCTATCAATATTGTCTCTGCTGTCCGCTGTTTCAGAGTAGTGCAATATTGCTTATAGGGTGTCAGTGTTTGGGCAGAGCCCGATCTCAGCCTACAGTGTGCAGATCTCAGCCTGATCGTCCCCGCTCCCAGCCTCATACTTTTGTTCACTTTGCAAAAAAAAGCCAAAAAGAAATGTTTGAATTATTAAGATACTATGCTGAGTTCACGTAATGTGTTTAACTTAAAAACCACAAGCATATTTGGAAGAAGCTGTAAGCAATTTATGGACTAAAAAAGCATTTTCATTATCCAAGTGCACGTAATTTGGTAGGACTTAAGCAAATTCATTTTGTCATTGGTGTACCTGTGGTCTTTGCATAAAATAGAAAACTAAACGTTATTAACTAACATGAAGTTTGTTCGGGTTTTAAAAAACTGTTTATATGCATAATGCAGAAAACAGCTGGTCATTTGAGCTCCCATAATATGTGTACATTTCAGCAACACATAGCACACATGAAAATGCCTAGAGTGAAATGTAGTTGTGGAACTAAATCTGCGTACAAAATGTGTGGGCCCCTGGATGTACTCTGTACTGCATACAGCTGTTCTTCGCCTTTCCATGGCTGTTAATCACGCTCGCCTAGCACTTTGGCAGAGTAACGGGGCTTGCCGTTTGTTATGCACGGTTTCCTCTCAGTTCCAGAAAGCGGAGGCTGACCTGGAGTACGTGGAAAAACAGCTAAAGTTCGAGTTCATGTCCACCGTTCCGGGGAACGGGGAGGCGCAGGTAAGGCAAGTCGGGTGACAGGACCTCGTTAAAAGCCTCCTATTCTGCTGGCCACGCGGCCCACGCTGACTGACCCCTTTAGCAGAAATTAAGACAATTTCCTTATTAAAACCCCCGGTTTGCCGTAGTACAAGCACAGTATGTCACAGTGTGTTTACAACCGACGATCAGAGTAGCACCGAACAAATTAAGGCACCACTGACTGCCCAACCTATCACCAGCGGTATAAGAAGTATAAGCACACGAGGAGACCCCAAACATGGCCGCGCTGTCTGCCGCAAATACGACGGCATGCGACGGCCCACCGCATGTGACAGTAATTAACTGCAGGGCTGCCAACTTTGGTCAGCTGAGATTTTCAATTCGAGACAAGTCTGCACACAGATGCATATGAATTTACATGTGTGTGACAGTTTATTACCTTGTAAATAAGTCTGTAAGCTTTGTAAGCCTCGGCAGCGCTTTTGCTGTAGCTAATTTTAGGTTTATAATGGAATAATATAGATTTGCCGTAAGATTTCTTGCGTGAGCGCGAGTGTCTGAAAGCGTGAGTCACGTCAGACACGTGAGAGCTGGCAATACTGTATTAACTGTATAAAATTATACGCTGTCCAAAGGGTATAAAGATATTTTGCGGGGTTAAAAGGGCGGCATAAAAAAGAATATATAAAAAGGTGTGTGTATTTATTTATATGTGTTTGTGTATACACTTAAAGAAGCGAAAAGGTAATTTTATTGCACAATAAGCAATCGGAATTAAACTACACGCTATCGCGCGGCCTACGTAGGGGACGGACCGCTGTAACGCCACATCAGTATACATCACGTTTACAGTGCATTGTGATTTACCATAGCGGATACGATAACCCACAAAATGCAAAGCGTTAATAAATGCCTTACGCATCACATGGTCTGTTGTCACGTAGCCTTCCCTTTTATTTCAAAAGGGGGGTCTTAAACGTTGGGTGTGAAACTAAACCATTGCTCATAGCTACTAAATATACAGCATTCGTTCGTGGCTTTTTAAAAACTTGCCCTTTCTCTGTATCGGATATAATTGGTTTCGCAAATGGCGCATTAGGGTGCATTTTGGAAACGTGTCAGTCTTCTGTTTTTCGGCTGCATCAGTTAATTCAGCAGACATGCAGGGCACGGAGGGCCGTGGGCTTGAGGGCTCATCGCCACCTACCCCCATCTTTGTCTATTAACAGTTTGAAGCGTTATATTAATGGTGTGGCTATAAACGAGTCCCTGGGACTGGCCGTGTATCGCAGCGAATCAGCCACGGTGGACATTTTCGCGTAATCTCCTACGTGACGTGAATGTAAAACAAAATGCCGAATATTCACTTACATAATGATCGGTGGGTGCATTTGATTACTTCGCAATTTTACGTTTCGCCACCGTAAAAAGAAATCACGACCACTTCCTCTTACGTGCTGCTAGTAAACACCGCCTATGTCGTACGGGAGACCTGCATAGGTCATGATGTGTGACCTTTCCTACAGGAAAACCCCGTGAAGCTGCTGGAGAATCTGTCTGCCATCAAGGCGCGACACAAGTCCCTATGTGCGCAAATAGATGAGATCGCAGCGGAGCAGAAGCAGTCCGTGGAGGCCATCAAGGTCCACCTAAATACCACGGTACAGCTGGTGCAAGAGCTGCAGCTCATCTCAGACTACCAGGTACAGCTCTCACCTGCCTGCTTAACCACCTGTAGGCAAATGGTTATCTGCCATAAATATGGAAGGCAGAGTAAGGGGTTGTAGGAAGCCTGAAATCTGCCCGTTTGTATTTTAGGTCCCCCAGCTTACAGACAAAGAACAAGAGGCAGCCGAGTTTCTCTGCCTTCCTGATTATCAGCCGACAGCAACGGTAAGGCGAACGCAAATATGGCTTATAGGAAGCAGTGGGTTTGAAAGAATTCTCATACATTTGGACTCGGATAATATATAAAATGAACCACTGTGGTTCTGAAGTTGTTGCTACAGGTTGGTTCTGATTCATGCAATAATGTGGCCTTTCTTAGGTCCTGATAGAACAGAGTTCAATTCTAGTCCTGGCAGGGTCGGTCTGCAACACAGATTGCAGATTTCCCCGCTCAAACAAACCTGCTAAACTTAGCAATTAGCTGGTGAACTGAATGTGTATTTGAGGAGGGAAATCTAGAGACTGGCCCTCCTTGATCTGTGATAGAGCATTTCTGCATTGATCTTAAATGTTAGGAATCCTGCTGTTTTCACATATGGTCATTTTTGTGTTTAGAACCCGTCCACATCTGAGGTCCCAGCCGAAAAAGAGTCACAACGTAAGTAACAAAAGTCCTCATCACTGAATATTAATAAAGATGCGATAGAGCTGTCTGGAGCTAGTAACTCTCATTACTCAACCCTGCTGTTTGACATGACTTCAGGAAGAAACATATAACCTCTCCAATCATCTCTGCAGCCCCAAGCAAGGAGTTTGAGGAGCTAACTGAAGCGGACCTGGAGGCGGTACCACGCAGCGTGCGCTCGAACGTCAAGCTGGCTGACCTCAATGCCTTCTATAAGCAGCTGTTCGAACACTTCGTCGCAAACAACAGGTTGGGGGACTTGTGACACAATGTACTGTTGAAACGGCTGTTTGTTATTATAACTGTCTTCGACAAGAGTTATAAATTTATAACGAAAGCAAAATAGTGTTTTTGTAGTATTCCCTGTTAAGCCTGGGAAATGGAGCACATTCTTAGCCCTATGTGTGTTTAGGTTTGGTAAAATAGTGATGTATTTACCTTATCAATATGAACTTCAATTCTCCGCAGTGGGACCCTTAACTCGATGCAGATGAAGAAAATGAACATGAAGCTGAGCGAAGCCAAGTTGAAAACATTAAAGCACCTCTCCCTTATTGAAGTGGACAAGAAAGGATGTGTTCGCCTAGCAACGAGAGACTGAGGGGCTTGCATGGGTCTGTGTTAAAGACTGCGGGGATCAATGTGGGTTGCATACTGCACATTCCAACAACGGTGTCATACAGTCCTGAAGCATCTGCTTTCATGAAACTAGTGTCAAAACAAAACTTTCAAACACACACGGTAAGTATTCCAGGCTGTTTAAATTAAAAACTCTGTTAAATGAATATTTTATTAATAAATGTTTAATATTTATGTTTACTGAAAAGGACTACAGTAATTTGCAGTGCTATGCTTTCCCTATAACATACATTTATTTCAACACCTTTAAAAGCATTTGTCAAACACTGTATAACTACATGTCACGTTAATGCCACAACCAAACGTCCAACGTAAAAATCCTGTGTAATGTTTTCTGAGAGTTCGTGTATAGCCACACTAAGATAAAAAGGTTAAGTGGCTTAAAATAGGTAGAGAAATCGCTTACTTAAAAAACTGAACTAGCCTATGAACATCATTGAAAGAAACAATGGATATTAAGGAGAACAGCTCACATCTCATTTAAATACTTCAATATAAAGAGAAATTCTGTAGTCAGTGAGCACAATAAGCTGAATAAACTCTCAAATTACAAACAGCATAAAAAAAAATCAGTCCTTCAAGTTGAGTCCAAAAGGTTTCTTCAAAAACCTATGAAATGTACTACTTATAAATGTTACACTGTAAAGTACAAGGATCTCAAGCTATGATAAGGGGCAACAGCACAACGTAAGAGCAAACAATTCAATAACAAAACTGCAACGAGAGAATAAAAATATTAACACCGATTTTAAGTCTAAACACAAACAAGGAGTGATGATAATAATGTAGGTGATTATTTTCTTGTACCCTGCTGGGAAGGGGTTCATTTGAGCAGTGACTGGTTTGGGCCCGTTTGACTTTTTGTGGGAACCTGACCCAGGACAGTCACTGCCAGTAAGTTACACCATATGGATTTCTTCTATTATTACAATGCACATGTCATTTTCAAGAAAATACTTCGGCAAAAGAGGGAACTAGTGTCTTCATCGTGAATGGTTACAAATATAATGCCAGGCCGTAAAGAACCATTCATAACAGTCAGATCAAAGTGAATGAAACAGTTAGTGGGGCTGATAAGCACTATTGAGGTTGTCTTCAGATCCCTCTAGCCTCCAGCTTCTCTCCATGTTCATCTAGTCAACCTATCGAGATGCAGATAAGTCAACTTTAAAGCATCGCTCACACCTACACGCCTGCTTCAGAGCACTGTAAGCACACGTTACCTTGCTGTTCTTCAACACATTTAAATTTGTCATGGTGTGGATGCTGTTTCCCCAGGACTTGTGGTCCCGGGTACTGTAGGTACAGCATCATCAGACTGTAACAACTTCCTAGACTCCAGGTTGTCCTTTTGGTTCCCTACCCCCTGCCTGTCGGACTCAAATGCAGATAGTCCAGGCACACAAAACATGAACCAAAACCTCAATGAATCAATCAGCTGTATATGACTTCTGTGGCCGCTTTCATATATTTTTACAATAACCATTTGAATAGTAATATGACATCTTTCATCTTTACATATTACGTCAAGCGGTGCAATTCTCACCAGGGGAAGCAGTTAAGATGGAAGGACGGATAGATTGTAAATAAAATCCGTAGATTTATGTGGACACTGCAGGTTGTTCTCCTTCTTATTATTATGTCATTAATGGGTCTCAATCCCACCTCTCACATTCTAAACTCCGCGTAACTAAAGTTGTGACACAATTTAGAGACCACGAACCCACCGCCATTTCTCTCCAGCAGCCATTTCCAGCAGCACATCATGCAGCTTCTCGTCCAACGTCGAATGCACGCTGTGGAGGGGACGACTAAGCTTGTATCTCAAGCTGATCTGTGGATTGTCCTCAGCCTTACTTGAGGCATCTATTTTATGGTAATATGTTTTAGCTTATCTAATGCGCAAATTTGGACACCACCATTGGATTGTAACTTACAGTAAACTGTGATCTTCTGTGGGGAACAGTGATCCTTGGCTGTTGTGTGCAGACACACTCTTGTTGAGGGTGGTGTGGCCAGCGACAGAGCGGTCACCTGAACATATAAATAAAGAATAATGTTAACACTGAGTTTTTTGTAGTCGTAGAACTACATGTTCCAGCATGCAGACAACCCTACAGTTGCCGAACGATAGTGCTACCTCCTGCGCCACCATCTTCCCCGTCTTCCCCATCTACTAGGTCAGACAACCTTATGTTAACCCCCATACAGAGCAGAGCAGCTATACTTTTTAATACTTAATGAACACTTGGATTTTGTTACATTCGGTAATTTGTAAACTACACTGAACTGAAGTGTGGACTTTTTCCAGTCCACTTGATGGCGATTAGTTTTTTTTGTATTTAAACCACTCCACACATTTCCATCCATCATCGGGCTGAAGGGCTGCAGCTTCTCCATGGTGCTGTCTATTTCCCACTTCTCAGTGATCGACTTGGAGCTCTATTCACTGCATATCCCAGAGTGATTTCAAAACCTTCTGGTTCTGCACAAGTATGGATGGGGCCCTACACACACTCACTATACAAGGACAAATGTATTTAACATTTAAATGGGATAAATGAGAAATGGCTGCAAAAAATCGATCAGTCGTGATCACGCACCCAACTAATCGATTAGTTGGGCCAAAACACAGGATTTAAAGAAAAATACAAATGCAAAACATTATGGTTCTAAATTGTATAAAAACTGTACACAGCGCAAAGTCTGTGTTTAAAGTGACAGTGGCTTAGAAACAAATCTGCTGTCTCTGCCATATTTAGCTAATGGTTGTATTTTTTGCCGTATGCCGTATTTTGAGGGTATTCTTCCATTTAAAAATATTAATTTCACCAGGCAGGGGTGGGGATCCTGATAAATTTTGTCACCAACATGCCAGAAAATGGTGAATTTTCTGATAATAGATACTTATGACATCTCGCACCTATAGCAAGTTCCATCGAAGTGTCCAGCACATTCTCAGGGGTGGATCTCAAGCTGGGCGAGGGGGAATCACTGGAGGGAGGCCTTTCCGGATCGCTCACTTGGTCGTCGTGCTCAGGGTCTGTCCCAGGCTCATGCTGATCTTGACTCCTTGACACCCATGTGGTCCCACTCTCACCCACATGGGATGAGCTGGTCTCAATCTGTGGGGGGGACTGCTGCATTCTGGGTACGTCACTCTGTAGTGAAAAAGGAGTTGCATCTGTATGAGTGAGTGTTTCAGTACCCACCCAGTAATGTGTGCGCCTGAACAACGGGGGCTAATAAGGTATTTTCATTCTGAACCGTAAAAGGATGTGTTCATTATTGTAGCCTAAACGTGGCTTTTATGCTTTAAATCTCCATCTTTGTAATAAACGAATATGTAAGCGATTGCAAATCATGCAGGAAAGTACAGGCACTGTGGGTGTGCTGGGAGTAGCGAAGGTGTCCATGGTGGGGGAGCCGGTGCAGGAGGTGGCGTTAAGCGGCCTCTCCAGGTGTGGAGGAGGCTCAATACGGCTGCCTGCCGCCCTGGATCTAGGGCTCTGCACTGTCCCAGAAACAAGCCCCAGTTAGCGACATTAGCATACGGGCGATTGTGCACAGGAACGATCTCACGTAATGTTACATATGAACTCAAATTATGATGCTCTCGATTAAACATGCCAGGGAACTTTAATCTTTTATTCCCATGTAGCCATGACCCGTTTTCAGTATTCTTCCAAGTTCTAATCGGCGTGAGCTAATAGTGTCTCTCCAGAGAGCCCTGACACACTAACTGTCCTTGGGCTTGCATGCGTGAGGCTCACCTGGGCTGCGGGGGGTGCTGTAGCAAAGCGAGGGCCGTCGGCTGACGGCAGGGGACCCCAGGGCCTGGCCTGCTCGCTCCTGCTGCTGCCCAGGTGAGCATGTGATGCTGGACAGCTCAGCCAAGTCTGAGAGACAGCCGCTGTGTGCAGAAAGGACACGACGCCAGGTACTCAGGGGAGTTTTCTCCTACCGCATATACAAGTGGACCTTACCCGGCAGCTGGAAAAGAACTAGGGCTGGCTGGGTAAGGCCTTGCTTCTGCTGACTCCTCCACTGCAAAGCTTCGTCCTGGAGGAAAAAAATCATACCACTGTGAGGTGCTGTAACCCAGAGCATTGCACGCTTAATGCAACAGGTCCGTCTTAACTGCACAGCAAAGGACCTCCGCGTTCCTTTACCTCCAAGCCCGGCCTCCTCTGCTGCTCCTCCCGCTCCAGGCTGACAAACCCCCACTGTGACCTCCAGGTCCTGCTCCAAGCTGGGCGACTGAAACAGGAAGCAGTTTTTCTGCTATTATTTCAGCTTTTCAATATTGCAGTCTTATGTCTCTACAGCATTCCTGACCCAATGACCCGGACAGAACGAAACAAAGATACGGGTCACAAATCCGTCAAAGTTTGTTTGATGTCAAACCTGCGAGAGCCTTGGGTTTGGGGTGAGGAACACACTGAAGGACTCTACTGGGGCTCCAATGCTCTCTGACTCAGATGAAGACTCCCCCTGTGCACACAGAGGGTCACAATCCTCTGCCTTAATTACCTGGACATTCAGAGCTGTACACAATGTACACATACAGTCAGTTTCCAAACACCCCAGGCCACGGAAATACAAATAGGGACCAGCTTTGATCTGCATTAGTCATCTGTGGCCAGGAGGCCCAGGCAACGTGAATTAGTTGGTATTCCTTTTGGTGGTCGGTATGACTCACATCTCCCTCTCATCGTGCTATTGGCTGGATACTTACACAGTCATGGGTTAAATAAAGAGAATTAAAAACTGATACCACTCTGCGCTACATTGCCTGAGGAGGTGAGTAACATATAGAGTGAAAAGAATAGCGCAGGCTGACACGCATCGGAATCTGACTCAGATAGTCTTCTGTCCTCCAGAGGTGTCAGGCATTGCTGCTTACAGCATTATTGTATTCCTTGGACAAGGAATACATATGGTTTAGGGACCAGTTGGCAGACACTTTCAAGTTAGCACAGTAACTCAAAAAGTATTTGATGGAACTCTTTTAAATCTTTGCACACACATTGTATAGGTGAAGCCCTGGAACTGGTCAAAATTTGAAACCCAGGTTGCATCAAAACTGAAGAAGCGCCACACGGTGTTGGCACATGAAAGGACAGCCGTATATGCAGATCTGCTGAATCTGGTTCAACTGAGACAAGTCACACAAAGATAGGCTTTTAATAAAGCGTTTTTTGGAGAGGTGGGGAGAGTGTGTAAGGGGACCAGAGACTGCAGAGGCTGGGGGGTGTGGGAGGAGTAGGGATTCGATTGGGGGACAGGGTGATAACCGTGTAATACATTGTTGTCCCTCCATCTAGTTATAAAATATGCAGTTGAGTATATATTACCTGTGCAGCATCCAGTAGTGGGGCCTGGAACATTCTGGTGATAGCGAGGAGGTCTCTCTCCTCCTCACTCTCGCTCTGGAGGCCTGAGGAGAGCTGACACGCTCAGACACAAGGGAGCTGCACAACAGTCACTTTGCATTTCTCATACAGGAAGGGAGAGTGCTCTCTCACTCTTATAAATCTCATAATCAACTCCTTGTTAGCTTAGAGTGAACACCATGATACACCCATAGATCACTCTCACAAACCTGAGATTAAAAAAATCACAATGAAATGCAGTGCATCTTTTTTTTGTTTTATTTTTGGTGTAAAGCTAATGATATCACCTTAACATAGTAGGCATATTAAAAATACATCAATGATGCTCTGATTTAATGACTTTTGAAACTATTTTCCCTAAACAGGTAACTGCAGTAAGTTAAAAGAAGAAATAAAACAGAAAACTAGATCAAATGACTTTACATTTTTCAACTGGATTTAACAATAAACAATTAATTTGTATGATAAGATGTATATTTTTGCTCACTTTGCTGTCTTTAAGTTTATAAAAACAGTAAGTAGAGAAACAACCCTGAAGGTGAAGATAAACAGGGCATCTGAAAGATCTCAAAAAGTTGTCCCTGAGATCAAACATGCCCAGGTAGAAATTTGTTGCCCATTCTCAGTGGGAACATGCCCAAGCATTGACTGTTCCCAAACACAGTTTAGGGTTTGGATCACATGTCTTTTATCTGTTAGCGATTCACATTTAGTCGCTCCTCTCTGTCACCTGCAAAGCTCTTAAAGTGGGTCTCCGGGTCACTGCTGCCACAGCTGTCCTCTGTCCCAGGTCTGTGGGGGTCGTGACTCCATAGGAGCTCCTCTGCCCCCGTGCTCTCGCTGCTCCTGGGACTGACCAAGCGACCCCGCGTCATCCGGGCCACCGCGGCTGAGACCTCGCCTGGGCGCAAGACACATCTTCCGGCTGAGCCATTGATTAACGAACCTCACTTTCCAATTAATTAATTACTTTAATCCCCATTATACTGAATGCATTAGCTCAGTTCAGCTAAATAAAATGTAATTACTCGACAGCTGTTACGACTGCCCCTCCCGTTAGAAAGTGACCTCCCTTAAATTCTCATTCCTCCTTTGACGACTCATTCTGCATTTCAGAGGTAAAAGAGTGAAGTGAGTGTGAAAAGCATGGCTGCTCCCTCACTCGTCCACTCGGCTTGGCCGCCGGACTCCCTGGGCCTCCTCCAATCCGTCGCTCCGGGAGACGCACACTTCCTGCAAAGGAGCGAATCCCAGTCCAGAACTGTCCACAAACTGCAGCCACACGACAGCACCTGCATCTTCTTCTCAATCAATAAATTTAGTTCTTGCCAGTCAAAAATCAAAAAATGAAACAAATCACAAGTGACTCTGAATTAATCCGCCTTCTTCCCCCGGTAATGCACACGGCCGCTCCCTCGCCGCCTAGCCGACACCTACAACGACCTAGACTCTGCTTCCCCCACAGAATCCCATCTGAGACCTACCTGTCCTCACGTCCCCGTGTCCCAGCCGGCTGCCGAGCGCCTCCTCCTCTCTGACCTCCTCTCGTGTTCGCACTTACCTACCGAGCGAAACACCCGAGCCAGCTTTCATTTACACGAGCCTTACGATTGCCTGGAACATGAGGCTAATCCTTCACTTCAATCAGACAAGGGTTCTGCGATCCCGGTGCTGGAGGGCCAGTCCGCTACGAGGTCAGCAAACACATCTTATAAGATATCAGCTAGTTAGAAGGTTTTTGCAGGTGTGTTTCAGGAGGGAAATCTACTAACTGTATTACAGACTGGCCCTCCAGAACAAAACTGTAGAACCCTAAACCAGAAGATGATTCTTTTCTTCCTGTGGTCTTTGTCATTTAAGAAAGCTTCCTACCTGAAGTACTTCAGCATACGTGTCCTCCTCCGCTGAAAAGTAACAGGTGGGCTCTTCATTCCCACGGCTAGGGTACTGCGCCTTGTGGTCCCACCCTTCCTCTCCCAGGACATCACAACGTGGCGGCTGATAACAGAGAGGGGGCCCCACAGCCCTACCAAAAACACCCCCACCTCGGGCCACCCGGTCTGGGCACGGGCCGTCCACCTCGTCGAACCCGCGCTCGTTCTGCGAGCTGCCGGAAGTCCCACCTACCTCATGCATCTCCACGGCCAGGAGACTGGCCTCGGACTGCTGCATCAGCACCTGGGACACCTTCAGGTTGAGCACGATGGCTCCCATGTGCCTGGAGACCTGCTCCCACTTCGCCGAGTCGTCCACTGACCCGGCCTCCTCCGGCTGACGGAAGGAGATGTGCTGCCCCTCTGCTGTCTCTCCCCCCAGGTCCATCCTGGGTAACTGGTTCTTTACTCCCCCCCCCTCCCTGTGCATGAGATGGTCCAGCCGCCAGAGTGGGTTTTGCATCATTCTGTCCAGCAAGATGTCGGCCAGCTCGGCCTGCAGCTCCTGCTCTGATTCCTTGCTCGCTACGAAGCAGGCAGATATGGAAATTTCAGGTCCAGAAAATAAAAATCCAGACCAAGATTTTGTTTCAACCAACCAGTTGAGTATTAAGAGTCACAGTCACAGAGTCCTCAGCAGGTTGGCTATAGCAAAGTCATGGTCAGGATTTTTACTTTCAGGACCTGAACCCAATCCACATCAGGCAGGCTGGAGAAGCTCCCAGGTTTCCCTGTGTTAAGCTACACAGCTATCGATGTGATTCAGTACAGACATGCACAGTCAAGATTTACAGAGAAAAACATGGGTTTCTGTCTTTACGTATATCTAATGACATTTAAGAGTGTTGTGTCCCGTATATAGTCATTTACATCTTCACTAACGATAGATCTCGACATTGGTACCAACGCTACATTACGCCACCGCAGACTGCATAACTACCATCCCTAGGGGAGAGGTCCTCAGGTCCCTGATAACGGGCCATTTCATTGTCCCAGTACCCACCTGTGGGGGGGTGAGGCCGGTGCTCTTCAAACTCCAGTCCCCAGCCTGGCAAACTCAGGCCTGCTGGCTCCGGACACAGGCCACTCCCCCTCCACGAGCTCTGGGACAGCGCCTAGGAGACACACACGTCCAATCCTTCCTGACCGGCCTGATGAGCAGGTCGACCCTGTAAACACACCTAGCAGGTACCGCGGTGCCGATGGAGCTCTGCTTGACACCTCATTTCTCATCAAGTAACAGCTCCTTCCAGCACTAATGCATGCAGGTCACAGGCCGCCTTACGGTACCCGGACGTCACGGCAGAGGAGGTAGCGTAGGTCTTGCAGGCTGTTGGTTCGATCCTGTGCCTGGGCCTGCAGGCAGGTGCTAACCAGCCTGTGATAGGGCTGAGGCACAGCGGAGTGCACCGCCAGGGACTCGCCGGAATCCACCGCCTGCTGGATCCACGAGGGGTCCATGGGACCCCACGGCACCGCATCTGTGATGGAAGGGGACCCTGCGTCTAACTAGGCAACACCGACTGGCAAAATACCTGGAAGGTTCGCATAAGCTTTGGGGGGGGGGTGACTCTAAGGTTAAGTAAGGACACAGCACCTGTGTAGAGCTCCTGAATGAGGGTGCATGCGCTGTACAGGTCGGCCTTGTCAGTGCAGGGCCTCAATCTGATGACCTCCGGAGCGGCCCAGTTGTATAGCTCGGGGGGGAGGGGCGGGTGTGTGCCGCCGTGACAGCCACGCCCCTCCTCGCTTCTCGGGACAGATGGAGGAGAGAATAGGGTCGCTCATTTTGTTTATTATAAAAAAATCACATACGCTGCTGCCATTCGACTCTACCTGGACACCATGAAGCCGAGCCCAGTGACTTTGGCCACCGTGGGGTGGACGATCTGCACGCTGTGGGAAGACAGGGCTCTCAGGACCAGCCCCCGGTCGTGCAGGTACAGGAGGGCCTCGCATACGTGCAGCACTGTGGTGAGCAGCGCCCCCGTCTGGAGCACAGGAACATCGGCCCGCTGGAACGGAGTAAGGAGCTACAGCTGTGTGATCTCTGAGCACCAGAATTCAGGTCCAGAAAGGTCATGTTCCTGGATCTGAACCTTCCACCTCTGCTGAGCCCTGCATCTATGCAGCTTCTCAATAAATAGGTAGCTGTTTCACATACAGTCATGATTACAGCCGTATACTATATAGTGTATTTTATATACATTCTAGTCAGTATATGTACAGCACCGTGCAAAGGTCATAGAATGACTAAGTGTATAAATATTAATGTAAGAATATGACATAATGTCTGTCAAAGTGTGTCAGCTTATCTGTTTTAAACCCTCTCCCAAAGTCACCAAAGCTTTCTCAGTAACCGTCCAATATACCCATGTACTGGCTGAATCATCCACCAGCACAACATGTTAATGCTAATGGCTAATGAGTGCTCATTAAGTTATTTCACTAATTAAGCTGTTAAGTGAACTGGTGCTGAAATTTAACAAACAGACGGAACGGCTGAGGTGCCCCTGAGGAGAGGTTAGGGAGCTGCAGCGGTGTTCATCTAGTCATCCAAGATATCAGTAACTTATCAAAAAATTAAAGAAATTCTCATTTATTTCTTATTCTGTTACTCTTCATTTGTATATATTCCAAAGTTAAGTTGTTTTTTTCTGAACAAATAAACACTTACTACCCAGATAAACAGCTTTACACATTATCTCTGATGGGCTAAGACTTAACTAACAGTACTGTGTTTGAATGTGTGTGAGAAAGATAGCTGATTAATGGCTGGTATCCTGGTAGGTTAGGAAATACACCAAAGAACTGAAAGTGATACACTTGAGGAAGTACTTAACCTGGATAAACTTTAGGTAAAAATAATACAAAAAAAGTAATGTAGCTGGCTAAATTTGTAGCTTTTGGGGTAAAAAAAATCTGCAGCACAGTGTTTTGGGGGGTTGGCGTAGCGTGACTAATTTGGGGTGGGGTTTGGGGGCGGGGCTTGTGGGCGGGGCCTGTGGCAGGGTTACCCTCTGGTGCAGGAGGCTGTGGAGGGACCCCACGTGCACCCTCTCGAACACCAGCCGGACGCCAAGCAGATCAGCAGACTGACTGACGGCCAGCAGCTGCAGGATGTGCGGGTGGAGCAGCCGGCTGCGAGAAGGTGACGCCCCACGTTACACACAGAGGTGAGGAATCTCGCACATTGACACTAAGGACGTGTACGCACACACAGAGGTGAGGAATCTCGCACATTGACACTAAGGACGTGTACGCACACAGGCCATCAAGACGACAACCGAAGCCGCTTGCTTTGCATCAGAACATTGCATCATAATCAACTTCTGTATGTTTAACAACACGTTTGATCTGTGTGTTCACTCCGCCATGTTGTCACGACAAAAACAGCTTTAATTGACTTTCGGCTGCTGAAACCCCCGTGACATCAAATCAAGAGAACAAACACTGATTTTTAAAATTAAATTTCAAAAACCGTCCAAAAATTGTCAGCACGTGTATGGAAGAGGCCCCTCTCCATTACCAGCAGTACGCCTGCTCAGCGATCAGCAGGTCCTGGTAGCCATCTTGGCCGGTGTACTTCGACGCCGCTGGGGTATGCAGCTCCTTCACCGTCACGCGGCAGCCTTTCCAGCTGGAGCTGAAAGCCACAAATTAGGGAGGAGAAAGCACCCCTTTTCTTTAGGGCAAGCAGAAAATCTAGAGGCAATTTCAGCCTGAAATCACTGTGCATTTTAAAAGCTTTTCATGTTGCAAGTAAGTCATAATCATAAAAAAAAAACTACTCCCTACTGGGAATTCACTATGACTGAATCCATCATGTCTGAAAATGCCTGAGGACGTCTCTGCTACACTATGGCCAGCATCTCTTACTTCATCATATTTATGAATGAACCGGAGGAGTATGAGAGAGAAGGTTCATCCTCTGCCTGCCCAAGGTCGCTGTCAGAGATCAGGGGAACGCAGCCCAGCAGGCCCAGATGCTTCCGCGGCCGGTCCAACCACAACTGCAACGAGCAAGGACGGAAAGTGACCGACCGCCGACGTAACCCGACCTGTCCATCCGTGTCCGATAACCACTTATCTGCTCAAGAGCTCTGAAGAGTCTATTCTGGGAAACACGGATCATGATGCAGGACACAATGATGGGTGCAGCGCACACAGGAATATTCACAAATTCACCTGATCTGTGTGCTTTTAGACAGCGGGGGCACAACAGGTAACCTAGAGGAAATTCATGATACCTTGGGGAGACTGGGGAGGGGCACATTCGAACCTCCATTTCCCAGAAAAGTGTATCAATGCTACCTATCCACTAATCCATCCATCCACATTCACCACTGCTGACCGTCCTGATGAATGTCCCTTAACTCTTCACTAATTATGCTACTAACGCGGATTTCTTCATTCCACCCACACAAGTTAAAGGGGCGAAAACTCAGCCCTGCTTCAGCCAACCCTTTCACATACCTTCCCGAAGCCGTAACACTTGGAAGCCTTGGAGCTAGCGTGGAGGTCTGAACCGCTGTAACACAGATTGATAACCCAGAATGAGCCTACACAAGAAACAGCTCTGAAACTGAATGACTGCCTCATTAAAACATGTCTTGAAATGAATGCACCATTTCACCTTGATATAACCTATCGTCCTATAGTCTCCTCTAATAAAAGAGAAACTGCAGCATCAATAAATAAATTAATCATAGTATTGTGATAAATACTGTCCATTTCTAAAAGGCCAATATAAATACCAGCCACCTACAAAGTCTACCAAAAACCTCGTTTTCTCTGACGCACTTAATGTCCTCAACAACGTTGTTGCTCATGCTTTTCAAAGAAAAAAAAAACATATTTTTAGCTGGCCTGGATAAAAGGTACCTGCTGACCACAGACAAAAAAAAAAAAACCATTTGACCAATCAAACAAGGGTATGCAAATAGAGCCCCGCCCACACCTGGGTCTTAGGAGGTTCAGGAAGGAGGGGGAGCGCAGGAGAGACTTGCAGGAGTGGCAGCCTGTTGGCTGCAGGGCTTGGGGCTGGACTGGCTGCAAAAGGCTGTTCATGTGCGACGCACAGCTCCTCAGGAAGCTTAGCATCTGCACAGGGGCCAGGGGTGGGAACAAAGGCGGGCGGTTAGCACAGTTAACGGCAGCGGAAGGTAAGGAGCACATCTGCCACTATATGGGTCCTATTCACTAGGGCACGGCAGGGCAACTCAAATCACGGCCCCCAAGGACCGAGCGCTGCTGATTTCCCAGCCTTCCTTCACCTGTGAGTCAGGTGTGAAGCCTCTGACCAATCAGAATCAGCCATTATTAAACTAATTACCTGGGAGAACTGAAAACAAGACCTGGGGAGGAGGAGGAGACACGGCCGTACCCTGGGACTGTGCTCCTGTGCGCCGGCCTCCGCCCAATCCTGGGGGAGCCGTCCCTTGTCGTCGTGAAGTCTCAGGTCGCCTCCAGCATCCAGCAGCCCTGCCAGTAGCCAGGGATTGCAGGAGAACACAGCTGCGTGCACGGGGGTGCTCATGTCTGCGCAGCGGCTGCGGGGGGGCGGGCAGCACATCTCACAGACTCGCGAATGTAAGCAGCAGGAGTGCAGGTGTCAATAACAGCATTTGGCAATGGAGGGAAACAAACGGAAACTAAAAGCCAAAGCGCAGTGAGTGTCTGCACGCTCAGGGAGGCTCTTACTGGTTTGGGTCAGCACCATACTGCAGGAGCAGCTCCGTAGCTCCAGTCAGACCCAGGAGAGATGCACAGAACAGGGCCGTCTGGCCAAGGTGATTGACACAGTCAACGTTCACCCCTAATACAGAGAACATCGCTTAAAACAAAGAGTACATCACTAATAAGCTCTTCACCTGCTGTAAAGCACTATGGAATATTACAATATTCATGTCTAGAAATGGATGCATGTCATAGCCAATCAGACTGTAGAGGAGGTGGGTCCACACAGCTAGAGGAAGCGGGAATAACCAATCAGATGTCTTGGTCTCGCCACCTCTAGTTGCTTGCGCCTACCTCCTCTACAATATGATTTGCTATCTCTCTTAACCAATCATTTTTCGGTCTGCTTTCAGAACATTTTTTTGTAAGTAAGCTACATACATCCATCTTTTAGTGTAGGGTCACCAGGAACCCATCCCATGAAGCAGTGGGGACATCCTAGACAGATATCATAGGGCACACACTAAGGGTTATTTGTAGACACCAAATCCGTTAAAAAAACATGCCTCTGGACTGTGCAAGAATGCACAAAGTCAAATGAAAACTTTGCAGGCAGTGCTGATCCAACACCCTACTGGCACGTTACCGCCCAATTTCGCTTTGTCTCAGACAGCTATACAGCTACTCTCACAGGGGGGCTGGGAAGCTTGCATTTATTCAATGACCACTGCAGGGTTGTCAACCTTGTTCAGCCGGCTGGAGGGAGACAAACCTGCACACACATGCATGTGCATTTACATGCATGTAAGAGCTTTATTACCTTATAAATAGTCTATAGAGTTTGTAAACTACCCCTGATGAAGCTAATTTTAGGCTTATAACGGAATAATATAGATGTACCGTAAGATATCCTGCGTGAGCATGACAGTCTGGTTAACTATACAAACATAATATCCACACAAACATCTTTGGCTGTGTGAGTTCACCTTTCTTGAGCAGCTTCTTCATCTTGCGCAGATTCCTATCCAGCGCGTGCTGGTGTAGGCGTGCAGCCATGCCTCCGTCTCTGACAGTGCCCATGCGCACGGGGCAGGGAACTGGCCACGCGGTCGCCATGCGGACCTGCACACGCAACGCCAGTCTGATTTCAGGAAGAAGAGACGCGAAAGTGTCCATTTTCCTGGATGATCGGTACATACACCCAAAAGATGTTAAATGGCAGCACACCAGCCAAGTGTACCAGCGGTCCTGTCCTCCATCGATCGGAACCAATATGGTGTGATGCAATTCTACGCTTACCTGTCAAGTTTTGGATTTAAAAATAAGTGACATTTTCCTGCTTTCTGTCATAAAATCCTACCCATCGAGACGTGCTGTCGAGCCTTTCTGCGCATGTGCAGTTCCACCGTCTTGGGATTAGGGTTAGGTTTTAGGTGTTAGGGTTGAGGTAAGAGTTTTAGGGGGCTTTGGGGGGTTAGGGTAAGAGTTAGGGTTAGAGCTATCGATTAGCACTACGGTAGCATTTTTCGACAAGGCTGCATTAATCGACAGAACACCAGCAATCACTGCAAGCCATCCCACCACCCCAACCAAGTTCCAACATCCCTCACATTTTAAGACAGGTGTACAAGATATCTAAAATAAACACTTGTCATTTACATAATATTTTCATTACACATTTTCTTTAATTTCTCATGTTCACTCGTGGCTCTCTGGCATTCATTAATGACTTATAGAGATTTGTTGCACTTTGTATACTTGTTGAAATCGTCACAGAAGCTGAAAGTAACGTTGTTTTTGGCACACAGCGCTGCCATTTTAACCTCCGCATTTATGACCTGTGGCCTGTACTACGAAGCGGGGTTACTGGCTTATCGGGGTAACTTGTCAGATTTAAGGTAAGTGAACGAATATGAAGTCCATTTGAACTGGGGTACCTTAAATCCGACAAGTTACCCCGATAAGACTAACCCCGCTTTGTAGTGCAGGCCACTGGTCTGCCTCGGTGGTATTTCTAGTCACAAATGCTGACATCGCCCGAGCATGTTTCTGTGCCTCTAACACAGATTTTTCATGAAGATTGACGTCGTTCCTTACCCCGTGGGAGACACTAAAATCGCAGTTACAAATCTTACAGAACACGTGACTGCGCCCCATCCGGCTCCTCTTTAGGAAAGTAAATTCGCGGTCCCATTTTTCGAGATATTTACTTCTTTGTTTTGTTGGCAGGAATGCCTTCTTCTTCACGTCCACCCAGCTCTCTCCTTTCATCCAAACCTTCTCCGGATTTGTTCCCGCTGTCGGCACTAACCTCAGTTCTTGCGAGGCTACTGATAAGCAATAAAAAAAAAAACATATTACGATGCGGGAGATTTACGGGAAAATACTAATACGGGAGGACGGCGTGAAAGAGGGGTAAATACGGTAGTTTCCCGCCAAAACGGGAGACTCGACGGCTATGATTCTACGCGAAATCTGAAAATCACTCAAGAGTAAAAATATCCTAACCGGTAAGGGGCTTAACTCTACAGTCTTTTAAATAAAAGCCCCAAATAAAAAGTATATGATAAAGCGATAATATACTTCTTAGATAGCACCATGAAACGTGTATGTATTTAAGGGTCATCAAGGCCTTACGAGATAAAGATAATATTGAGATTCTGTAAATAACCACAAAAATGTCTGTATCTGGACTATATAATTATCACTAGCAATCTACCTGTATGAAAAATATTCTGAGAAATACGCATACTGCATATAAGCTGACATTTCAAGCAATACAGACATCGAAGTTAAACGCGGTTATTCGATTTAACGAGTACCACATTTAAGAAATCTATTCAGGTATTCCAGGTCATCCACATATAGCATAATAATTAACTGAGTAAAGCTATATTGGCGAATAGGTAATTATATACTTATATGTACATCTAGATACCTCTTAATTATAAAACACCTTTGGCCTGGAACGATATTCCTCGGCTGGAGATGCGCGGATCGATACTGAAACACCGATCCTTCAGATTTGAATGCTTCATTTTGAGAAACGATTTAAATTTTCAAATCTGTTTACCTAGTAGTTTAAATGTTTATATTGTTATATTGAGCTGGACATGAACTACTACCAGGGCCAAAATGGCATTTTTAGGATAAGAACTATTTCTCCTTCCGCTCCCTCTTTTGAAGGGGTGACACGGGAGGGAGGGAGGTCTGAAAAACACGTTTCTGTGTCAAAAGCGCTGCCCCTTGTGCCAGTCGAAGTTGTTCGCTTGTCTCACAACCAGCACTGCAATGTCAGATTGTGGTGTTTTGCAATCTTTCATAGTCTAGCTGCCAGCCCTTTTTTGGACATAAGGGTGAAATCCTTGTGTTTCATGACGGGGCTCTACCTCAGCACTGACATCAAACTCTTCTTTGCCACTGAGTTAGGCACATGCCACTACTTCTACAGCTACATAAAGTTGAGGGTTATGGGCAGATTTTGATAATCATGTTACGTCAGCTTGGGTGTTGGAGAGGGATCGATATCCTGGCAGATTCAGGGGGGCAGCATTGAATACCAGGCAGAGGACCTATAAGGTGGTTTTTTGTCAGGGGGCTAGAATTTCCAGGCATATCGCTGCCTGTGAGTACTGTTCAGCCGGCCTCGATGCACTTCTTCAAATGCTCCATTACTCAGAATAAGTTCATTCTGCAAGGACAACGATCCGTCGCTTCGATGTTGAGAGCATGAACATGCATTTCCATACATAAGCAGACTTGCAGTGAGGTAGGTGGGTATTTTTGCTTCATCTGTACCCACCGAAAGTTTTTTTTCAAAGGCAAGAAAGTTATTTATTGGCTGCTTTTATGCAAAGTGCCATGCATTCTTGAGAAAGCAGTTTCAAGCAATCCTTGGAGCAATTGGGGGTTATGGTCCCAACAGTGAAACCATTCAGCTGACTCTGGGATTTGACCCTGTCACCTTCCAGGCACAGACATGGTCCCCTAACCCATGAAGCTGTTCACCGCAACCCCGGTCTGTGAACAATGAAGCAGGCCAAAGGGAAAAACTGTCAGAATGTTCCTGAACAAAAACCTTTGAATAAAATAGTTGAGGGGAGGCAGCCTAACTGGAGTTTAAAGAAGACACTGACATTTCAAGTGTTAATGCAGCAAACCTTAAATATTCAAGCTATGTGTGGATTTATAGCTAAACTGGAAGAACAAGCTGGTTTTATGACATTGAGCAATGTTTTCTAAATGTTTTAAATAGAATATAGATAATCTGATTTATCATTTTATACCACATACTCATTTACTGCACAAGAATGTCCTACTGCTTCCTGTAGTACCTTAACCATCCATCGATGTTTGAAGGTGCATGATATTGTTTTTGACTGTTAGCATGTGAGCTGCTGTATCTAGTCAGACATGAAAGGCTTTGTATGAGCGCTGGGCTGCTCTATAAAATATATTGTGGTACCAATTAGCCAATCTCATAGATTTCGCATTTCAAGCTCACAGAAACACTTACAAATATCTGCATCAGGACACTAACCTTGGTATTACTTGTCAAGAAAATTAGTGGTATCATACTTCCTTGCCCCTGAGGGACAGTTTTGGGGAAAAAATATGTAGTTTAATTTAATGGATTAATTACCATTTTAATTAATAACAATTTTATCGCTCGTTTCATATTGTTTTTAAGGTATGTAATGGCTATTTATTTTTTATATGTTAACATTGTGGTGTCATTTTGAAAAATTAGGTCACTAAAACGAGATCCCAACTTGAATTAAAGGTCGGTTGGTTTCCTGAGATTCAGCTCGTGATCCAGCCACAGGGGGGCGATAGAGGGCCGCCGGCCGGCCGGGCGCGCGGCGGAACAGCCTCTTCCTGTCGGAAAAAGTTGGAGGGATTATTAAAATGGCTGATCGCTCGCTGTCCCTCTGCTTTCACTTAGTATTTCCTACAATAGATAAAACGCACGGCGAAACGAAACCAAAGATGTAAATTTGAAGTTTTGCATCGAGATAAATTTTGTTATACGAAGTAGACCGCGTTGCACAATATATATATATTTTTGCAAATCGCATTTTCAGGAGATCCTGCTCTACTTTAATCCAAAATTTTGGTGTTTTTAAAACCACTTTGCCACATAGCTTGGCTTTCATAGCAGCAGGAAGTGTTTATGAAATTGGCTGGTGCTTAAACATATTGGGTCTTATTGGTGTGCGTCGCTGATGAAGATGCAGAGACCACTGTCCAGTTTTGCGTTCGCCCCAGCTGTCAAAGTGAAGCTCATCAGTGCCGGATTTCACACAGCGGCAGATCTGTGCGATCTGCGACCGCTGCAGCTCAGCAAAGGTAGTGTGTCTCTATAACGGGCACGTAAGCCTAGAAATAGAAATTATTATGGCATAAGACATATTGCACAAATATTAATATTATTTTAAAATATTATTTATACCTGTCGAGGAAATCCTCAGAATATTGCATCTGAAGAGTAAGTCTTTAGGTATATTTACACATAAGAAAAGGTTAAACATATGTTTTATTACGTATAATATTCTGCAAACGGGAGTTTGGCGTCATGCACATTCATTGCGTTCGCTTTGTGATGCTGCGCAGAATCAGGGATCTCCCAGCAGGAGGCGGTAGACGTGCTTCAGACTGTGCGGTGTGACGCCAGCCAGGGAGCCGGTGCAGGCAGCCGGATGACGGCCCTGGAGCTGCTGGGGAGGGAGCAGGCGATGGGTGCCATCGTCACCTTCTGCTCAGCACTAGACTCTGTCCTTGGTGGTGGGATGCCCGTGGGCAAGACCAGTGAAGTCTGTGGAGCACCTGGTGTGGGTAAAACGCAGCTCTGGTAGGACCAAGGTTCACTGCCTATTTCCCATGCCCTCTCGTCTATTTATGGTGTATCCAGGACAGGCCTTTGTAGATTTTACTTTAGTTATGTAATAATCCAAATAATCATTGATCTTTGAAGTTTCCTGGCTGATTAATAGAACTAACTAAAGTAATGTTTTTTTTACGATGGGGGGGGGGGCAAGAAACTATTCTGACTAGTTAATCTATTAGGTACATTCTTAGGGGACTTAAGGGCAGGTTCTGCTTTTAAGAGTATTACGGTAGACCTTAAAGTAGTTGGATTAGTGACAGGTAGGTTAACATAATCTCGTTTCTTTCTCCTTTCGCTAATTATGCACGGCAGCAACGGAGGTGTCATAGAACAGTGAGCCTCTGGGGAAAAAAATGAAGGTTTATCGTTATATTCTCTACGCCGTGGCAGCATCCAGCTGGCGGTGGACGTCCAGATCCCCCCCTGCTTCGGGGGCCTGGGAGGCCAGGCGGCGTTCGTGGACACGGAGGGCAGCTTCATGGTGCAGCGGGTGGAGGACGTGGCCCGAGCGGCCGTGGAGCACTGCTCCCTGCTAGTGGACGACGCCGGTACCACAGGCGGCGGGGGGGCAAGGCCCGCCTGCCCTAAATACTGCATGCTTTTTTAGAACAGTCACAAATGAAACTTTAGCTGGTTATGTCAGTTTGCCGGTCATCACTGCGTCTGCATCAGTATACATCTGCATGTTAGACTTATTGGAAAATGCCACTGTTTTGGAATGTCACTATTGATTTTAAGCCTGAATTTCATCATAGGGCAAAAACTCAAAACTCCATCCATCCATCCAAAGTGGGACTAGCAAAACCAGTGCCACCTATTCTGGATTTCATATGCAAAGCTGCTTATATTGTCTAGACATTAGTCATCCTCACATAGTTGCATATGGTACTAAACCCATTTTGCAAAATCTGCCCCTGAACATGTGACAGTTTATGGTAATTGTATCTCTTGCTATGCCATTACACAAATATTATTTTAATAACATAACTAATTACATGCTTCAGTTGAAATCTGAGCAAAGTTCAAATCGTGACCTGAAATCACTCCTTATACACTGGTTAATTAAAAATGTTATATTCAACAACAGCTGAACCTTAAAGTACATGATCCATCTTAAAAAAAAATGCAATTTTAAGGCTTCTTCCAGATCATAGGTTTTCTTTTCCAGTGTGGGTTATATGGAATTGTCAAAGGTCTTTTCTCAAACAATTTATTTAAAATGTTGAATCTAGCAATT
>JABFEB020000038.1:9097760-9114433 GCA_019775895.2 Stomatorhinus ivindoensis | reverse complement strand
AAAAACTTGGGAGTGATGAAAAATAGAGTTAAAATATAAATAACTTTTTAATCTTGAATCAACTTCCCCCTTGACCATCAACCAGGATAAGCAGCTGAAAGATGAATGTGAGGATCTTCTTTCCAGTGTACTTGACCGCTTATCTAGTTCCGGGTCGAGGTAAACCTGGAGCGAAACCTGGAAGCAGATAAGACGCACAAATGGTGCTTTTCCACCGACATAGAGGAACCGAGTCGCACTCGATCCGCATCATGAAGAGAGACTAGTTGCAGCGCCGTACCAGCTTGCTTCAGTTTACCACTGCAGAAGAGTTGGTTTGGTAACGGCGTCTATTACACAGGTGCAATAGACGGTCGTTTTTACACAGCACTAGCGTCATGCATGAATTTAATAAACGAAGAGGTAAGCCAAATTTATACTGATTGCTAACTTTTGTGCATCACAACACGCACTTAATATTTTAGACATACTACTAATCTACTTATTGATCGTTTAGATTAATCGACCAATCGGTAAAATAGTCGATTGATCAATCTATAGTTCATGGCAGCCCTAGGCGTGCCACGATAGTTATGGCTCAGGTAACTGAAATGGAAATTTCGCGGCAAGACTTGGTTCTTGGTGGCGGTGGAAAAGCGCCAAAAGGTTCATACTGTATGAATTAAGAGATGCTAGTTTATCCAATTGCATGTTTATGGAATGTCCAAAGCTTTCAATTCACAGTCCATTCAGACAGATCTGAGGACAGGCTTTGATCCCTAAAACCTACAGGTATAGAGGTGACAGTGCTGCCCATTAAAGTGTAGTTTACAAAAATGATTTCTAATTCACGTAAATAAATATTTGATTTTGTTTGTGTCCATCAGCTTGCAAAGGACACACATGCTTGTTTATTCACATGCAGCTAAGAGTGTTGCTCTTGGCTAAGTCCCTGATGGGGAACAGCGAGGGGAAATGTTCCATTATCCAAGCGACTTTGTGCAGGGGTCACGCACTCTACGCTGCCCCTGAACCGGGAGCAGCGGGTCTGTGCATTAGGCAAATGGAAGTTTCCGGGCTGGGTCCTGGGAGGAGAGCACCATCTAAACAAAAAGGAAAATAAAACCAAACGAATCAACGCTAGGAGGGGGCACCTGGAAGTGCATTCGCTATGCCGCGCCTGTTTATTCCAGAATGTGCTGCCTAAACATTTTGTTCTGCGTTGCTGCGAGAATGACTCATGCAGCACAGAGAGCTGGCCTGCATTTGGTAGCTGGTCCTTATTTATAACAACTTTCGCCTGGCCGCTCGTTGGCGGCAGAAGAACAAGCTGAAGAAAGTTTCTCTGAAGCTCAAGGTCGTCCAGACAGAAGCTGTCCTGTGGTACATTTCTGTAAGGTTAATCGTGGCAGTTAAGTTGGACATCCACATATGCCAAGGCTGGCCAGTCTTATCCGGACAGGGCCGCTGTGTTTGCGGGTTTTTGCCGCAACTCCATAATTACATTACTAATTAGAGGACTGATTGGCTGAGGAGTCCTCACACCTGGGTTTGAACAGCTGACCTCTAGGTTATCCCAAAAACCTGCACACACACTGGCCCTTTGCGGATAAGGTTGGTCACCCCTGACTATATTGCCAGAAGTATGTAGACTCAAGCTTGTCTGACATTGAATTCCAAAATCAAGGATATCAGATATGAACTCTGTTGCCCCATTGTTGCTATAATAGCCTGTACTCTTCTGGGAAGGCTTTCCATTAGATGCTGGAACATTGCTGGTGGGATCTGCTGCCATTCAGGTTGGGTATTGATGTTGGGTGATCAGGCCCCTCTCTGTGAGCTTGTGTGGCCCCCACCTCACAGCTGTACTTGCTTCTGGACATTATGACCATCACATTTCAGCTGCTGTTGACCAGGGCAGGCAAGCTCATTTCTTAGAACAATGGCATGCTATGCTGTGGTTCAGTGTTTGCTGCGTAAACATTGCATAACTATGTGCTTAGTTATACACCAGTGCCAGCAATGGGTGTAGCCTAATTAGGCAATTAAATAATGGGGGCATCCTCATGCCTTTGGTCATACAGTGTCAGTGTGAATTACAGCTAGATCAGTTGCGGCTTGTTTAACCGAGGTTTCCACAGCTTTCGTGAAGATCTGCCATTCTCTCCGCAGACTGGCATCTCTGTATAAGTCTCCAAGCCAGAGGGAGGCTACGGTTCTGTACCAGATCACTGTGAGTATGCATACCTCCCTGTCCCACCGCTCAGCGGGTTGCCAGAGCGTGAGCCTGAGATGGTGAGCAAGCAGCTGTCCAAATCTTACAGACGCCTTTCATTTTCATTTCACACCAGGGCTGTTTATTCAAAAATGTTTTATGTATCAAATTCATCAGTCCCATCTAAGAAAAAGAAAGCCTTCCCGTATAATGTTGACCACGTATTTCCTTATCCACGTTTATTACATAGGATGCACTTAAGTTGGCCTATTGCGTAAGACATCCCAGGGCGACGTTGGAATTATGGGTAATGTTAGCTGGCACCTGGCGGTTATGTAACCGTGCTACTACACATTGCAGCGGGAGCAGTTTTATTTATTTATTTTTGCCTCTGTAATTAACATGTTCATGACGAGGCTATTTTTCCCCACGTCTAGACGAATGAGCTGAGACTGTGGCGTAACGGCAGAGGTACTATGGGGAAAAACTGCCTGGTCACATGGTAAAATGGGAGAGTTTCAGTGGGCAGGGAGGGAGTGGCATGGCTGTAAGCTGTACATTAGCTGCCATGGCCTGACGGGACTAGGGAGAGGCTTACACACTCTCATTTTACCTTATTTGCTCTTGCTGGTAAAGAGGATTTGGCCTACAGTAAAAGAGAACTGTGGAGACTTGCCTTTTTCGCTACGCATTAACTGTCATATCTATTGTATCAACTGGGTTGCAATTGCTTATTGCGTTTGAAGCATTAAAAAAATATTTTTCCCCTACCCCTGTTCCTTTGACAAAGTCACTTTGCCCTTTGGAGCTGGTGAAATCGGACAAATTAAGTTAATTGAGAACAGAGTAAATAGTTTGCTGGGTTTTGGGAGCCTAGGATAACTAGGCGTGTCGTCTCGATATGGTGTCTGGAGATTAATGTCCTCCGTATCACTAAAGGCCTTGCTTTTCTCATCTTTGGCCGCGAAGTGGGGGTAAACATGAGCGGGACTTTTCTGTACCGCCCGGGTGTCACGGCGGGGCTTTGACTGAGCTTCTGGTGCTGAACGGCGGCCCTCTCTTTCCCAGGGCGCTGGCTTCAGGGATGTGCTCTCATCTGACCACGTTTCGGCTGACTCATCTGTGATTCCATCAGGAAACGCTCCTAAGCGCCTCCGCACCGAAGCAGACGACCACCAGACTTGAAGACATCTGGCTCCAAAACAACATTCAGCTGTTCTAAAACTGTTTGATGATTCTGATGGCACTGACAATAAGAAGGGTCTGGATGTGATGCACTGCGTTGTTTACATGAAGGCAGTATCACACACAGCTGCAGTATGCTACTTTAATCTTCATTTTTACTTGACGAAACAAAAATGAGGTTGACCGTGAAAGTTCAAAGCTCTCACGATGGATTTGTTCTGTATTGATTGGAAGGCAGCTGGCCATTTTGACAGGGGGCAGTGCTCTGTACAAAATGTTCGCCAAGTATTTAAAGAATAGCTTTGAGTTTTCAGCGTAATACTATTGTCTCTGTGTTTTGACAGTGGTAGATCATTAAATTCTCTTTAGGGAGCACCAAGAGGCATCTGGACCCTAACAAGCAATAATCCCCAGGTTATTAAAAGGCCGGGTTGGGGCCATTCCGGAATGCATTCATTAATTCCAGACCAAATCAGGAATTGGAACTGGAGTTGGAGTTGGAAAACAAACTATGTGGAACAGAACTGGCATTGAATTAGAATTTCAGGAAATTTTAAAATCCAACTCCAGTTTCATTTCCTGATTTGGAAGGCCCTACAGACTATTGTGCAAATACAAAACATGGACTCAATTTCTTTATTGCTCTTACAACAGCTTGATAAAGCATCAAGCTTGAAGGAATATCAAAATGACTTGCCTATCCAGGATCAGAGATGGTTCACAGGCTCTGTTAGTCCTTGACAGAGTGAGCTTGGCATCCTTGGGACAATTTAGATGCAGGTCAATCGCCGCAGAGTCAAGGATATTTCATATAGCTTTCACTGTGGTCCCCAATGCAGGAGCCCTTGTTGATTCATCTCTCTTAATTAAATTCCACACAAAAATGCTGGCTTCAGCTGCTGCAGTGGGCAAGGAAGTGAAATACGAGCACTTGGCCTAATATTTTCTGGCATGGCGAGGAGGGTTGAGAGATGGAGTGAATGACTTCCTTATCGATACCCTTCATCTCTGAAGACTAGCTTGTTTGTGTAACGACGGGTATTGGAAAATGTGTCACTATTTAGTGGGCAGACCTCAGAAGGCAGCAGACATGACTCCAGGGTTAGCAATCTCACATTTTCAGGGTTGCAGGTTTCATGTACATGTATTTGACAGGGTTTCATCTCAATTCAAAAATGTTGTTCAGGTAGATCGATAACCTTTAACTTACCTTATTGTGTGATTGTGTGTATGCTGCGACAGATTAGCATGTCATCTAGGGTACACCCCTGTGTTGTGCGTTCTACTTCTGTGGAAATGTCCCAGGTCCGTCCTGCACTGGAAAGCAGCTGGCAAATGGATCACAGTGGATTCTGGTGATAACGACACCATGTGCAAAACCGACATCCTGAAGCCCGTGTAGCTGCATGGTTAACTTGGCCCAGAACTGGGAGGCTGCAGCCTCAGCCAGCATTCTCTGCAAGGATGACTGCCCATGCGCATTTTCACAAATTACTAGGCGTCACTACATGAGCTGTCACTAACAACAGCATAGATTCATGTTTTCATGGTCTTGATTTCATAAACGTAAGGCTGATGGCTGAATGGTAGTTACGCCCTCTATGTAACAGTAATATTTACAAATACAGACATTTCAACTTTGACCTTTGCCCTGCGTGCTTGCTTGAATATCTTGAATTAGAAAAGATGACTGATTCATTTTGGCAATGATGAGGAAGCGAGCCCAATTGTGAAAGTCTCTTACCAGGTGACAGAAATGTATTGCCTATGGATCTCAGAAATCATGAAATATCTCAAATTACCGTGCATATTTCATCTATAGACCCGCATTCTTCAGTTATTGCTTTTGCTGTCAAGTTAATAAATGAATGAACTGACTGCCAGTGGTGGCAGTCAGTTAAACCGCGAGTGTTTCACTGGCACTACGAACAGGCGAGTATAGGCCTATGTCTGGCCCCCTCCCTTGGTTTTTTCATTTATTAATACAAACCTTAATTAAAAGAAACGGTATACCATTATTCAGTGGAAACTAATTTGAGTTGCGCAGTGCGTTTACATGCTTAATTTGTTGTGACGTCGTTTGCACTAAAGAGGAGCCATCCATAACAATGATAGATGTTCAAAGACAAGTAATTCTAGTGAATTATGTACAACTCTTTCCTCCGGCGGTCAACTATTTGTATGCGGCAAGTCCTGCCCTGTTTACTCTCTCTCTCCCACGATTCCAGTCCGATAAACAGCATGAGAAAACAGGCGAGGGCTGCAATTCCCTATGCAAGAAGTCCAAGTCTCCCTAAAGAGTGGTGGATTTAAAGAAAAAATTGTGCAGAACTCAATTACTTCACTTTTAAAATGCTCTTTAAAATATATTTTAAAATATTATAGATTGATTTAATACATTAACATTGTATTTCTTTGAATATTTATGGTAATTACGGGTCACTTTATATTTTAAAAAATACAACGGACAATTTTTCGTTATTTTTATTCAACAAAACTTGGTTCAGTTTTAGTACATATCTTTCTAATACTGTCCAGCAGTGTGGCCGCATATCTAATGTTTGAACCACACGGCCAGGCAATAAAGTGGTTAATCCACACCGAGAGTGAATCTACTACAGTCGGTATTTTTAGCGACAAGAGCTTGATGTCCTATATACACATTTAAACAGCGAGATATCGCCATTTCATTTTGTTGGGTCCAGCAATCAATACTATAATGAAACTTTAAATGACAACAAAATTACACCAGAAATATTTTACCGATTACCTTCGTTAATTAAATATTTCTGTTCTAAAAGCACACACTTTAGACATTATAAAGCTGAATATCTTATTATTATAATGCATTAATAAAATGTTAATAATTACTTGGAATATTGTGTATACGATTAATATGTATAACGGGCGGCGCTTTTTTCATATACAATATGAGTCATTTTCAGCATCTTCGCGTCCTTTCGTCCGTCAGCAGTTGAAAAAAGGAAAGTTCCCTTCGTCACCAAACAGAGCGCGCACGCAGAACAGGTGTAAGACTCGGCGAATTGCGAACACATACCTGTCAGGCGTGCGCGCCCCCGAGCCTGACGAAGATACGGCTGCCCCGCGGCGGCGTCTCGCTCGCTCCTCTGTCGTCACGCTCGTCCGTCAGGCCGCCTCCTCCTGTAATTGCGCGAGTTGCTGGTCACGCGCGCTCGCGCGCCCCCGCCCCCTCCCACCTCCCCCTCCCTCCCAGCGAGTGGGGAGCTATCCAGCAAAGCGCTCCGAAGTAGTCTCCTTCCCCGGCCAGTGCTGTCTCTCGTCTCTCCAGGAATGAGAAGTGATGGCCGGCTCCGCCAACGAGGAGAAAACCTTCCGAAGGTTCCTGGAGCTCTTCCTCCGAGAGATGAGGGCACCGCTCCAGGACGATGAGCCTCTGCCCCTGCGCCCATTGACGGACCTCGTCTCCGAAGACGAAGTGGAAGGGGAATGTCTCGACTTGTGTCTCCAGCATCTGTGCAAATAGTTAAGTCCCGGTCCGCCGTATCGCTCACACATATTTTCGGCTCTCAGTGGCTTTTAGATGGGATACTGGCAAGTGCTCCGGAGCCGTTAATAACAACGGCGAAAAGTACAGAGCGAGACAACTTACAGTATACTTACTCAAATTCACTTAAGTTCCGCTTTGCAAATAATGTCACTTTTATTTCATCGTTATATGGCATCGTGCACACCGGCTGCCTCGCCGTCAGTCGCCTCGCCCGGCGTTTCAGTGTAGTTTTGCGGTCTGTACCACCAGTTTCTGCTTGAGCACCGCGACTTGAGATTTTGAGCACCATGCATATGCATCCTTCATCTCTGTTGTCTACACTTGATCAAAACGAGCGACTTTAATTCAATTTAAGTGCTACCATGCATGTTTATGATTCACTTGTATGACTAATATAGACCTGTATACATGGAAATTATTATCAGTCGCATATAAATAAAAATACATTACGAATGCATTATTATTATTATTATTATTATTTAGGAATCTGGTCTGGGTTCACGTTTACGGGGTCTAGAATTACCGTGCTTGCGAACCCGGGGAATGTGGAGGGAAGAATGAATGAAAGAGTGCAGAGATGAATGAAAGAAGCGTGTACCCAGCAGCTTGTTACCGGTTTCTGTGCGTTATAATATGTTCCTTATGGACTTGGTTTATGACGCTGAAGGATCGGTAATGATTTTTTTTACCGTGAATTAGCGTTTAGACGTCAGCGCCTATTATATCCTTCATTTTGACCGTGCACTGAAATCGTACTTTTCGTTGAAAGACCCACAGTGCCGGCAGACTGTACCACGTCATATCATTTAGAGGTGTAGTATTTTATATAAATCGTTTATAATGTCTCAGTCATCCAGTGCACATCGGTTCTCCTGTACCTGTGTCCGTCCAGATGAGGCTGCCTGAACGGTTTTTTATTCTCAGGAAGCGTGTTACAGCGCTTTTTTACGCGTCAACCGACACCGGCGAGTTGTGTAGGATGGTTTCTGCTTTGTAGAAATCACGTCATTGGCGTTTCTACAAATAGCCCAAGTGTGGCGGTCAGAGCTCAGTCTCCCGGGCTGGAGACGCAAGGAGGAAAAAACTAAGAGCCTGTAGCCAGCTGATTAAAAAGTTTAACCTGAGTATGAGGAGAAAGTTGTAAAACGTAAGTTTCCATCCACCTATCTTTTAACCGCTTACCCTCGTCAGGGTCCTATAAAATTGCCGTCGTGCTAAATATACCATGTTAGGTTCTGATATTGCTCATGGTTATTAAAAAAGGATGATGTTAATAATATATTAATAAAATCAGGTATAATAGATTTTTTAAATAAAATAAAACAAACAAATGGTTCAACCAAGGTTTTAAGATAATTTATACCATTTATTGGATTTCAGTATTCTTTGATTGATTTCCTCTAGAGATCTGAGCATGGTACAGTAAGCATCATACATTGCAGTTGTATGAACCACCAGTGTACCACCACCGCCTACACTATTTCCTTACCTAGTTCCAGCAGAAGTCAGAGGAAGGTCTTTTACATTAAGGTCACGTATGGGTAGGTGACAGAGGACAGACCATCCGTGCTATTTCCGATTAGATAACATTGGAGATGTTTAATTATGGGTCTCCCTGTAACAAGGGTACAAACCTTGCACAAAGATCAGATTGTTAACTGTCGGTTGTCTGTTATACAGATAGCTTTGAACTTGTATTCCGCTGCTGCGTGCACCTAATTTTATTGCCAGATTAATCAAACCTGGGGGACACAAACAGTACTTATTTCCATGTAGTGACTTAGATTCCGATGTTGGAGTTCAGCTGCCTCTGTGGTGATTCAGCTCGAATGCGTGATTATTGTGTCTCGGGGATGAAGATCCAATCATAGTTCAGGAGGAGAGGGAGAAATCCCCTTTGTTCACTTCTCGTCTGCGAGGGTGTTGGGAGGGGTTGAAGTGTGTGTGCGCATGAAGGAGGGCGACGTCCATGCTAGGGAGGGGTTGCCGTGGCAATGACATCGCAAGCTGTTTTTCCTTTTTTTTTTTAATACCCGGGCACACTTTCAGACCTGCTGATCTGAGCATGCCTGAGCATATTACAGGTTTCGACTAAGCTGGGAGTGGGGGTGCGGTGAGAGGAATTCCAGGCTCGAGGCAGAGAGGGTATTCCCACAGTTTGTTCCCAGGGCAAAGAGAGATGGCGTATCTCAGTCCCAGCAATCACACCTCACATTGCCTCTCAGTTAATTCCCACTTTGAAATGGTGAAGTAACAGATAATTATTGCAACTGGCCTAAGTGATACTTTCAAATGTAGATGGTTCTTGCACAATAGGGAATTCAGCAATACACAAATGTCGTTTTCGGCTAATGAGTGAAAGACACTCTTGCACTGGAATGCGCATATGTGGCACCAAGGGAAAATTTCTTGCTCTTCTGCAAACTGTTCAAATCCTGATGCTAAATTGTGTTTCACTGTAGCACAGAGAGACATAATTAGACTAGAGTGCGGGAGTCAGATACTCTTAACCCCAATATTGTTCCAGTAAATATCTTATCATAATAAGCTGAATTTCACATCAAATATAATAATTAAGGTTGTCTTCTCACATGTCACAGATATCATTTCAGATCATTTCTTTAATCTGTAACTACTGAAGACTTCTTAAAATTGAAATGAAAAAATATGTCAAATGGGAAAAAAAATCTGTGGCTACTTGATCAATAAAAATTATTTAAGGAAGACCAGTACCAGTGAAATGACCAGTTTTATGTGTGGTTTCAGTGCCAATATTAACATCCAACGCAGACTAGGCAGAACGTGGGTCAGGATGACCGGTGGGTCTTCTTGAGTTCTGAGATGACCCTGTTCACTCTGTGGATCAATTGGGCGGAGTTATGGATGAAGTTCACCTTTAACTGGTTGCTAAATAGTGTCTCAATTCCGTGGCCTGCAAAGTGAAGGGCGAAAGCTAATGAGCACGCTGATGTGGAATGCATAAAGATAATGTACATAAAGATAATGTGATCGAAAATAGCAAGCCAGCTCTTAAGGAGTCAGTGTGGGAGCCGCATGCCTTTAGTGTTTTATTATTAGTTGGTGTAATTAAAAATAGCCTTGTTTGCTGGTTTCATCCTTGAAGTTGCCGGATATTCAGCTGTGGTGACACTTAAGTAGTGTAATTATGATGTGATTATGATGGTAGTTGAATTATTTTGGCTATGTGTCAGGAGGATTATGTCTGTTTGAATTTAATTTAATCAGCATGATGTCTTACTAGGTTACATGTATGACGGCACATGTTCCTGCCATTGACAGTCTCTTATTCAGCTTACATGGCAATATCCCTGACGAGCCAATATAAATAGCATCCTTTACTTTGGTAAACTCCCATGTTTACCAAACATGTTTGGTATGTTTGGTCCCATGGTTCTCTGAAGGAGGAGTCCTATGTAGACGCCCCCAATGGGAAACCCTCGGCAACATGAATGACCCAAATGCCATGCCAACCGAGAGCGTCAGATTTGATATGAACGCCTTGGATGCGAGTAGCTGTGTGTGACCTTTGTGAGAACAGGAAGCACTCGCATCGCCGGTTACTGTGACCATGCGTTACAGTGACCCAAGCTTGACGGTTTAACTTTGCAGCAAGGTTGCAGTTTAACTCTGCAAAACCAACCGTCACATTTTAGTGAAAATTTGTAACGTGCTTGTGTGTTTTTGAAGCCAAATTTAGCACACACTTCAGTGACATGAAATTTGTTCATTTGTTTATGTAATGGGTTGGTTGTTCAGGAGAGATACTCTGAGCTATAAGTTTGGTGGTGCTGTGCCATCCAACAAGAACTGCAAGAAGGAAAGGGTTTGAAACAAGGGTATGGAATCACTGGCTGGCTTGGAGGAGGAAATAATCCAGATATTCTGGTAGCATTTTTATGAGAGGTAGCTGTATAAAAATAAATAATGACCAGTTATACATAAATGTGAATGTGGATTAAGTGTGGAACTGATTTTTGAAATCCATTTGATCCAGCCCCATGGAATGGTCAGATAAAGAGGGTTGAGTAATTCTTGTAAGATTTTTAAGCAATAATATGACAAGGTAATTATGCATATTCAAAACTACCTTTTGCTAATACATTTTTAATATCAGATGACGAAAGCAGATGACGTCTGAAGACTTCAGTCATATTACAGGTTCATAAATGAGATGGAGGTGTGGTTCTGTCCAAAAGGAATATAATTTTGACAGTCTAATTTATTCATACATTTTATTTATTCATTCATATATATATACACACACACACACACGTGCGCGCGCACACACACATATGTTTATATACACATATACAAATCAATGCTACTTGATTTAACCTCTGGTCACAGTGTTTTGATGTCAAGAAAAAAAGTGCACAATAGCATAGAAATTAAATTGTCATATTTCCCTCACATGTAGCCAGATCTCTCTGCCAAGAGCATTTTTGGCGACGTATTACAGCACAACTCGTCTTCAGTAACATTGATAGCAGCTGCTCCCCAGCTGAACAGTCCAACTCCCCCTATCGCCTTTAGGAGGGACATAGTCAGATTGGGATTTGGTCGACCAACGTAGAGGAGGTCTCAGAGAAACGGCAGGTGAGCTCATTTGCACCTCCACCACAGATCAAAAGTCAACACGAAAACGATCGCGAGGACAAAGGCGACCTTTGCCTGGTTCAGGTGGCAGCGGAGAAGCAAATGGCTGCATCGTGCTTCTGTTTGATAAAACTTCCACTGTTCAACCGTCCCAGCAGAACTGAACTCAAATCCTGGCTGAATCCTTTGTGCAGCGCGTGGCTTAAAATGGCTAAATATCGTCGCAAGGCTTTAAAAAAAAAAAGCAGCCATCTTGTTCTGTCTGCACGGTGTTGGAAGAAGAGCCTTTTCCAACGGTGTGTTGGGGACACCTTTCAGGCAGGTTGGATCCAGCTGGAACTCTGCCAATTGAGCCGTGGCGGGATGTAACAGAGAAGGCAAGGCCAGCCAAAACATAGATCCACGGCTGGCATAGATGTGGCATGCCATCCAGGCCGGCGTGCGACTGCCGAGCGATGCCCATGCGCGCGATGTGTTGGTGTGTAATGGCAATGTTACACTCGGAGCATTTCAGTAACCTTGAGTGCTGTGCTGAATTTCCATATACAATGATAAATGTATTTCTAGGTTTGAGCAGAAGGAAGGGAAATCATCATACTGAGGACTTGAGGACGATGCGTACAGAAGTGAAAACCTCCACAGTACTGTGAAGAGAACAGAACAGCTTCATTGTCTGAATATTTGGTGGACCCCACCCCAGTAAACTATCAAAAATACATACAGATAAATATATGCAAGGCCTGCCTTTCTGTGCTCTTTGGTCATGGAGCAGAAGTAATTTTCTTGGGCCTGCAGTCATTCTCAGTGCAGCACCACAAACATGCTTTTTTTCCATCCTTGGCCTCAATTAGGACATTTTATTAGGGGACATGAATGAATATGAAGGCCAGAGACATTTTCTTGCATCATCTGTAATACATTTTCCTTTTTACAGGGTATACTCAAAACCTGTGTTAAATGCTGAACTTGTTTGGGATCTACTGCTAGTGTGATTCTCTAGTGCGCAGGGGTTTCATTTAACAGCCATGTTAGACTGTGAAGCATCTGCATTTACATGCAAATGTTGATTCATTTGTTCCCTCTGGCTACTGAGTGTCAGTCATAAAAACAGCAAGGGGTGAGGATAGATAGATAGATAGATAGATCCATCCATCCATCCCGGGGGAAATATATTATGATCTACTGTCTAGCATTTTATACTCATCCCAGATCATTTTCAGGTTCTGCATAAACCAAGCCACCATTCCGAAGGGTTTTCTGAGGCTGTCTTTCTTCCTGAATATCATTTGTGTAATAGAGGTCTGTCACCTCTTGTTAAAACCACCATCCTAATAATTCAGTGGAGATGTGATTGATTGACTGTTGCCGATTGATGAGCAGTTGCGCTAAGTGTGCTTGTTGCAGATCCATAACACGTCCATCACTGGGTCTCCTCACCAAGGTCGTGGTCATCAGCTCGAAGGGCATATGGCCTTAAAGATTGAGCTACATTTTCAAGGACAGCTCCAAGCAGCAGAATGAGTGGGTCAATATAAGGTATTGGAAGGAATCTGTGTAATGAAGGAATATGTGTAATGAATTCAATAAATGAAGCTGTAGTCATTTAGCAAGAAGTTGTGTTTCTTTATACTGCAGTCCATTGAAATTTCTTGATGTACTTGACCTAGTTTTATGCTGAGTAATGAGTAATTACAATGAAATCAGTATGAATACCTTAAGAATCAGAGACTCTTTCATGTCATATATCAAGAAGGGGTATTGTTGGACCCCTACAGCAACAAAGATGTCGCCGGAATTACTTTTGCCTCAGGAACGAGTCATTTAAACAAACAAATCCGTATGCTGCCTGAAAGTCATTTTCCCAAAATATGTGAGGATTCTGACCTTGAGTTTCCCAGAACGCAAACTACACGATGTGTACAGTGGGCGTGCAGCGGCGTGAAGAGACGTGAAAATGAACAGAGATCTCACGTCAGCGACAGACAGTGTAGCAGCTGTTTGCGACCTACAGGCTCAGCCGTTACACGTCACAGGCCTTGTCGTCGCATTTCTTACCACTGACAGCATTGCTGTATGCCCAGCGGCACCGTCAATTCCAGTGAAATAATGCAAAATACCTGGGGGGGGGGGGGAGATATACTGGAACAGCCCCAGCTTGCCGAGTCCCCGCCCCTTCCTGTGGATGTCGAGACCGGCGAGTTCTGGAGCAGGCTGCCGCAAATGAAGGCAGCCGCCCCCCCGGCGGCCGAGTCCCCCCAGAGCACTTGTATCCAACTCACACCGTCTGACACAGTTAGTGCCGCCTGAGTCTGAATCAGGGCTGCGTGCACCGGCACATGGGCGGAACACCGGCACGAAATCCTGAATAAGCTGCTCCAGGACGGTCGCCACCTCGCCTCCGTCCCAGATGTGGCTGAGGGTGCGCTCCTCCACGCCTCCCTGTCCTGACTCCTGCACTGCGCGCTCTTTGGCCGGGCTATCCTGGCCTGGCAAATTACTTCCATGAGTAATCCCTTAATCACCCTGGTCGTGGGATTAGTGTACAGGGCAGCCCTGACCATCGCCAAGCCCACTATCCGCTTAACCCCTTTCTTGGTCGTGTGGTCATCAACACAGCTCCTCTATAGCATTGGTCCATGCCTCCTCAGGACTGCTTTCTCCTTTACCTCCCCCCCCCTCCTGCAACCTACGGCAGCCATTGCCTGGTTCTGTCACTATTCATGCTCATGTGAGGTTTGTGTGGGGGGCATCCGAGACTACGTTAAACACAGAGCATGTTTACTCTGGTCAAGGAGTTACTCCTACAAACCATCCACCAAGACCTGCTGGAGGCGGAGGCTGTGGCGCCACTTTCTGTGATTTACAGAAGATGGATGGATGGATGGATAATTTGAAGCGTTATACTTCCTTTCCACATCTGAATTTTGTTGCATTTTGAGTGTTTGAGGACCGAAGAGATTGGTGGTATATCTGTATGCAGCCTGCCACATTTTCTCCAACTCTGTGAAATGTCAGGATCACACAGAGGAGTGCCAAAAGTGCAGCTAGTCTCTGATAAGATCCAAACTTGGCACTAACAGTCCGCATGTACAAATTGATTTGTTTTTTATTTTCCTCTTAAGTTAGTGGCAAGCAGACCAGCCAAGAAGTGAAATTGCCCAGTTGAGTCTGAGGAAGCAGAAACTTTCCCGGCTGAGGAATCTTCATGTCTGGTCCTGTTCGCTGCTGCCATCTGCGATGCCAGATGCAGGTGGTGGATCTGTGGAAAACAAGTGGTTTGCCGCCGATGCGAGCGTGACTCCGCCCCATGCCGCCCTTGGCAGGTCTCCCTTCTACTCCCCCAGTCAGACTCTTGGCCTCCCTTTTCCACCAAACTCCATTAAAACCAATAAAACAGCCAGGGGCGGAGGGGGGGGGTTCATCAGTTTTCCCAAACGTGTGAGAAGCCGGAAGCCCCAAATGAATCTGAACGAGCTCCGAATGAATTGTTTGGCTCAGATATTTTAACTAGCATGTGCTTAGACTGAGAACCATTGGCCTGATTCGGTCTCTGGGCTAGCACATTAAGACCCCAGCATCTCCTCTGAGTTTCCCTTCTGGTAACTCTTTGCACTCTGGGGTCAGTTAGACCCAGTTTCTTCAACAAACTTGGTTCTGTGTCATAAAACCTCAGCCTACGCTCAGGTGCCCCATTCAGATCAATAAGTGGCGAGCATGCAAGTAATGACACGACGCCAGTCTAATGGTCCGGGCAAAAGCTGTTTATTTAGGGTTAGATCTTTCACCATCTTAATCCAGCTCAGAGAGTAGGAAGTTGCCCAGGAGCCCCGATTTACCTGCATTGCAAAGGAAGTGAAATGATCAGTTTTCTTGGTAGCGGACCTCCCAAGCGAAGTCTTGCCTAGGGCCCCTGAAAAGGCGGCACCAGCCCTGCTAGTACAGAACCATGAATTTGCAGTGGCCTTGTTTGGGAAACTTGTCCTTTTTTCAATGTGTGTTTCTGAGCGTAACGGCAGCAGCCTGGCCCGTCCCGTAAGGAGCGCGTCACCTGGTCTTCCAGTATTCCGGCCATTAACCTGTAGGAGTGGACTTTTCAAGGACGTTGGAGGCAGCCGTGGTCAGAGTGTACGGTCGACCTGCTCTCATATGCAAATGCTCTTCCCAGGCCACAGCACAGCACCTCCATTCCTCAGGCTGCGAATCTGGGGCTGTATGAAGGAGGAGATGACTGGCCTATATTCTAAAGCAGCTATCGCTTCCTGGGGGCTGCTACTGTTGGCCGCTCCAGCTTTAACAGGCTCTGAGTTTAAAAAGACTTTCTTTTTTTAGTCCCGACCATTGAACGCCTGACAGGGAGGCTTGTGTCGCTCCCCTCACAAAACAGAAACTAATTGCCTCCTCTTGACTGCTTTAAAGTGGCTGCTGTCTCTGGCAGCGCCCGAAAGTGGAGCTCACGCCCCCTGATAGGGCACTGATACTTTTTTCTGCCACGGATGAAACGTCATCGCTGGGTCTCTCCCTTCGGCTTGCTGGGTGCCGATGCCTCCGTGAAGGGCGCACCTTGGGAAATTCGCCATCGCCTGGAGCTGGTGCCGAGGGAGGTGCCAGGGTTTTTTAATGTGTTAATAGCGTTATCTGGGCTGCAAACTAGGACCGAGCCAGTTCCTTTGTGAATTGACAGGTGTTTCAGCAGGACTGCGAGATGGTTCATCTGGTTATTTGTTTGATTGTGTTATGAAGTTCCATAAAATGGCCTTCTACCTGCTGCTGTGGTCTACACAAATTTCGGACTATGCCTTAGAAAATTGCAACAATCTTTTGGGCATGCCTTAGAAAATAGCAACAATTTTATGCGTTCGCCTTAGAAAATAGCAACAATCTTATGGGTTCGCCTTAGAAAATAGCAACAATCTTATGGGTTCGCCTTAGAAAATAGCAACAACCTTATGGGTTCGCCTTAGAACATTACAACAATCTTATGGGTTCGCCTTAGAACATTACAACAATCTTATGGGTTCGCCTTAGAACATAGCAACAACCTTATGGGTACGCCTTAGAACATTACAACAATCTTATGGGTTCGCCTTAGAAAATAGCAACAATCTTATGGGTTCGCCTTAGAAAATAGCAACAATCTTATGGGTTCGC
>JABFEB020000038.1:9066020-9093911 GCA_019775895.2 Stomatorhinus ivindoensis | reverse complement strand
ATCTCCTCACGAGCCCCTACTGTCCCACCTTCCTGCCCCCCTGTTTTCACTTTGCCAATAATTGGTTTCGGGAAAAAGTGGCTGAAATTAAAATTGTTTTAGAATTATTCCTGAACTATTTTCTAATTCAAAATTTGCCCTGTTATAATAAAATTAGACAGGAAAAACAGAACTGCTTTAATGTGACTGTCTAATGTGGGATTATGTTAACGGAGCAAGAATACCCTGATAATTGACTACATGTCCTTGCCAGCTTAATGTGTATAACCTGTAAACTTTAAGAAGAGCTGACAGTGACTAGCCAGCTTTCAGCAAATGGGCTGATTAGCATTCTTTCTATGTCATTGCTGACATGCTGTTTGTTCACCCATTACATCGCATGCAATGTTATGTTTATTGTGGAAAGAATGCATTTAAATCATGTGACCCCTTTCCAAAGGTGGGATTGGCTGGTGGCTTTGTTACATCTTTCTCATAGATTCAGTAAATTGCTACTGGGTGGCAGTGACCCTTTATTATTGTGCCATCTCAGCAAGGTGTGAATTAAATTGTGGATGCTGTAAGCTGATTACGACAAGTGGTCCTATACTGCATGTCTTTGAAAGGTTTTCATTTCTCAGATCCCAGCTGAGGCGAGGCAACAAGCCATTAAGTGTCATTTTTACTTTCTGAGCAAATTTCCTAATCAGCATTCATGTCACCGACAAATGGATCCTGGTTTTGGACAAATTAGTGGTCTCTTGTGTGCTATTGGTGGAGGTTTGGCGGGAAACTGCAGCAGGCTGGTTATTGGTGGGGTGTAGGCAGGACGGAGAGGTTCCCCGTCTGGTGGGCACGCCAAGTGGCCACGCACAGCTGCGTTTGGGACGTTCTCCTTTGACTCTTTGTGCTAATGGCAGCATTAGCAGTAAGCTTGATGACATTAGAGAGGTGACCATGTCACAGAGGTCTGAGGCGGGCCACCCTCTGAAGGAGCGGAGGACGTTCCAGGAGCTCCCGAAGAACAACACCTGCTGTTTCTCAATCCCAGTCCGATGCCAAAATGACGTCAGCTGCGGATAGCCACCTTTGCTGTACAACCCCACCGGCGAACGCCTCCGTAACCCAGCCGGTCCCTCATGCCGGATCCAGACATCTTACGTAACTGGCAGGTAGCTCGCCAGAATATGATTGCATTGTGACCGCTCCGGGTCGCTCTCTGCCCATGCCGGGCCAGATCACGATGGCGTGCGGCAGGGTTTCCCAGGGCACACTGAAGCCTCGGCTCACATCAGCGAGCGGCACAACGGTGTAAAAATGGTAGCTGCGGTAATCTTGGGATTAGGATCGTGATCCTGGGCGATGGAGGAAGTTTTGGGGGCCCTTTGTCTGTCTGGCTCGCTCCTCGGAAATAGTAGGCCTGCATCACTAAGACTGCACAAATGCAGCATCAGGATTTCAGTGGCTGTATCAAACCTCAGCTATATTGGAATGCGAACATAGTGGCAGGTCAGTGCAGTGTTCATTGTGATCCATGTTAGAGAACTGAGATCTAGCCCTAGACAAAGCATTGTGGTGCTTACAACTGGCCCACAATTCACCCTGAGCAAATCATGTGGAAATACTCCTCTTTTTAGATATCTTTTCCCCAGTTAAGTTTAGTCTCCAGCCACTAAGTTGCCACATCAGTGTGTTGCTAAGAATCCATGGCGATTCCACATAATCAGATACAGTATGTTAGTGCGTTGATTGGGAGTAATACCTGTGGGCTCTACTGCAAAGGAGCCGTATCACAACCATGGGCTCCCCAGATTCCACCATTAAAGTAGTTTTTCGCTCCATTTCAATGCCTTAAACATGTACATATTGGGACATATTGAGAGTTCCGATGATAAGAGTAAAACTTTACATTCCTAGATGTCATATAGATGTGTTGTAATTAAGCAATTGAGTTAAACTACTCATTAGTTTAATTATGTTAAAATGTTAAACCAGTGTATTTAAAAATTACTTAGTAGTATGTAGCATGTAGTAAGATGTAGTAACATGTAGTAATATTAGCAACATGTAATAAGATCTCCCCCAATCCCCTATCCATCAGTCAATGGATTTACTGTGCAACAAAGGCAAAAGGCCTTTATTTTTCATCATAAATTGACAATATACATTAGCTTGCAATCCAGCAAAATAATATTAATTGAATTAATATCCATCACAGTATTATTCAGCAACACATTTGACAAAGTGAGAGGCAGCTTTTGACAAATGTCCCTGCCCACCTCACTTTCTGGTGCACAGCTACCGGACAAGCTCTGCAGCCTGCTATCTGCTATCATACTGCTCTGGGCAAGATAATAAAAGAAAGGTGGCATGTGTCGTAGAATCACAGTGCTCTCCCTGACGTCGCACTGGGCGTCGGCTTAAACCCAAGCGCCTCCAAAACCGGGGCCATCAAGCAAATCCTTCCTCGTTGTTCCACGGTTTGTTCATCTGCCACCGATGTCACACTCGATTCACCATTTTCGATGACTAAAGAGCCACATCCCTACGGCTTCTGTTTTGTGGCTAAAGCAAAACCCTTTTTCTGCTTTCTACTTTTTTTTACCCTTTGGCCTTTCACTGCTTTCCTTGCATGCTTGCAGCGATGATGTCATGAACTTTGAGCCAATGAGGGGGTCGCCTTTGTCTCGGGGGCGGGGAACAACATAGCCCCAACCCAGAATAACGGCCTGTCGGGAGGCCCTGCTGCAGCTTGTTGTGGGTCACAAGAAGCTTAGCTCTCTGAAGTGGATTTATGCTCATAGATTGTTCCACTGCCTGCTCATATAAATAACATTCTATAACCATTAATAAATATCCTTTCCAAAGCAGTACATTCACCGCAAGGTTTATTTTAAGGGAATTCATCATGACAAAATCAATATTTATAAGGTTTTGTTGCATTATTAATAAATCAATGTTGAGTTTGTATTTATTATAATATAACTGCTTTTGCAGCACAGGGTTCTTGGTAACCTGGAGCTTATCATCTGGATGGGATGCTGGGTGACCAGAGTGAGGTAATACAAGTCCAGAGGGTTAAAGTCCAGACTAAGACTTTGCTGCAACCAGTTGACATAAAGAGTCAACTGTAGGTAGGGTTAATAAGAAAAATAGGGGGAAAAATCTGGGTTATATTAATCACAAATATAATCAAAAATAAAATACTAAACTCTAATGAGCTAATGAAACCACACTAGCTTTTAGTGCAAGTGTGATCGCTCAATTGTGATTGGACCAAAATAGTCACAAGACACTCGCAGCTGGGAGACCATAAAATAGGTGCAATGTGTAATATTTATGAAATATACAGCTTGGCCAAAACTTAAATAGAATAATAATTTTGTGATTTACATATGTTGTAGTATTTCTTGATGTCCATGTTTTACTGTTAATGTTTAGTGCAATGAAAAATAAGTTTTGTGACATTAGTAACATAACTGAGAGCTCAACAGGCTGTACCTGCGTCTTCCAGAACCACGACACAAGATCATGAACTTTTGTATCGCGGTTTTGGTCTCGGGTTCAGAACTATTACACCACTGGTCTGACGATGGGCTGGCATGCAGTCCTGGGTGTCCCCTGCCTTTATCTCAGACTCCACAACCCTCTCCTAGATACGTAGTTTATGAAAAATTAATGTAGTTTCATATATATGTATGTAGTCTGAGCTTCACAGATTGCATAGTGAGCTTTGATGAGGGATTTGCATCAAGAGTTTTAGTTTGTACTTAACTTCTGTGGACAGAATAGTAATTTGTGTTCATTCCACTATTATTACCTTAAAGTTTGTGAATAATAAATATATTGTAAGTAGAAATTACTAACAGTCAACTGAATATGTGTAACCACATGATCGTCTAAATCAAATCTGTATAGTATTTAGAGATGACAGCCAGGTCTATTTTTATCAAACCTAATTTTAGCTGCTGAGATTCAGACGTAACCTTGCTGAGTGAAAAGTCAGCGTCACTGCCCTGGTTGTGGTCTGGTTTGACACACAAAGGACAGTCCTAAGTGATTTGGGTTATGCTCCAAAGTTTTTTGCTCCCCCTGAGAATTCTCACATTGAGTAGCACTGGTGCATCTCTACAGTGTTCCTAATTCATTTAGGAACGTTCACTGGAAACTTCTGTGACACCAAACAGCTACCCGTGTTGTCATTTTACAGGCTTGCTGTGGATGCCACTTGGACAATGTTGTAACATCGTTATGTACTAGTTATATACTCTAGATCTAATAATTAAAGCTACATTTTCAGCACCTCTAACTGAATCTGCGGCCGATTAACTATCATCCTGGGGGAATGGATGGGATTCAGACTTCCGCATTTCGTCAGTGGTGTAATGCCTTTTCTATTGAGTAGGCTCCAGTGCTCTGAAGTCAGGATGAAGGCACTCCAGAAACCATCTTTTATAAATGTGAATCGCGAATCGATTGACTTACACCCTTCCCAGTTCTCTTTGATCAGAAATCGGTGGTCAGCGCTGTTTTCCTGTTCGGTTGCTTGAGAATTGAGGTGGGATTTAAAATTTTTTTTTTTAAGAAGTGCAAGTACTGAAAAGTACCTATGCCCCTGAAGAAAGGTTGAAACGTTAAGTCATTATACACAAGTTTGCACGTCTGAGTCAGAACCAACATTGTTGTGAATGATCTTTCGTAGCTGGAAAGGAATATCCAACTGCTGCTTTTTCGCGGTGTGACACGGTCAAAAGGCTAAAGAGAAAAATAGACCCTGAGCATCGATGTTGCTGTGGAAATAACATGTGTATCATATAGCTACTACTGCAGAATGGGACGATGGTGATCTAACTCAGTATCTACCTGAAAACTGACAGTAACAGCCACCAATGACGTCGTCCAGGCTTTGAAAGCCAGCGCTCATTCTGAGAACTTGTGTCCTGCCGGAGCGATTTCTTCTAATTGCATCTGTATAAACAATCGCTAAAAGCTTTCGAGGCTTTTCTGTTCTCTATACTGCGAGAGGTGGAAGTAATTTATGAGGGGTATGTATTCAACTACAGCTGCAGGAAAGTGACAGGGGAAATAAATAAACGAAATCTGACCTCGGAAGACTTTTTGATCACTAGCAGTATGAAATATGTCAGGTAGCCTTTTAATAATGTTAAGAAGTATTAAAGAAGTGGTGGGTGTGGCCCTGTTCCGGGAGCCACTGCCCAGTCGTTGATGACAGACTGTCCCTCACACGCCTGGTGTTCCATTTCGTGTTTGGCAGTCCATCGTGTAACCTTGAGCGAGGCCCCAGACAGCCGTCCCGACCCAAGGCAGCCATTTTGGATAGACTGGCGTTTTTTCCAAGGTCTCTGAAGCCTTGAAAGTTTGGAGGCCCTAATGGATGAACCTGGCCTACTGATTGGACAGAAGTGAGGCTCCTCAGTCAGCCGAAAACATATGGTCAGGAACGTAACATGCGGATGAGAGGCCTTAGTGGTGAAAATTTTCACTGAGTTATACAGACTTCCCATGCAAACCGTTCTCAGAAAATTGTTGCAGCATAGCTGCTTAGCAAACCGTTCACCTGAAGCCACATACTGTCCCCACATACTGTCCTTAACATCAAGTGTACCCACTTACTCTGTATGACATAACACATAAGTACAAATATTGCAGGCACTCAAAACTGTTAACTGCTGTTTCATTAATTATTTTTCCAATGTTCTGTGTGTTATTCAAAACATAGGGGACTCTGTTTATGCTGCATGAGGCAGATGATGCTTGTATCTCACTCAGCCAGCCTGCAGTGATGGAAATACCAGTCTGTAACTGTTATAAGCTCAACACACTTCATTCATTCAAACACCAGTGTTATGATTCCAGACTTTTCCTCACCTTTCCAGTAGAATTTGCAGTCATTTGTAAATAGTGAGACATGAATAGTCGATACTCTGATCGAAAGCTTTTGGTCAGTATAGGTCACAGTGCGATTTACTGAAAACGCTGATTTACAGCGAGCGTCGACCTGCTCAGCCAGGCGCTGTCGGGAGTCGTACACCACCCCTCGAGGTGTATTATACATAGAACCTTTCAAAGTGCTAGGTTTCTGTAAACACTGAAATGGACCGCAGGACGGATGTGGAATCTTATACCAGCTATAACGGTGAAATACAAAATAATACTGATTTCAAAACAAGGAAATCTATTATATAAAATCAGCCATCCTCACTGGTTACAGATGTAACTGAAGCATAACTTTCTGATGTTAATTTTAATGTGGGTTTAAAACCCACTGTGACTGGGATTGTCATGCACTGTCAATCATTGTCCACTTTAACTAGCTGTTTTGGTTCTGACCAGGTTAATTCAGACGGTCACTGACCGTAATTGCACCCACTTTGGATTTCCCTCAGTTTCCCTCCATAAATACATTAAATCACACACGTCAACAATATTGTGGGCTATCAGCAGAGAAGGAAGGCTTGTGTGGCGCGGGGACTCGATGTAGCATTTTGCCTCCCACCTCCAGGACCTCTGGTTCGAGTCTGACCCGGTTCTGGGGGTCGGGAGACTGGGATGGCTTCCCCTATGTATCCGATTCCCGTCCGCAGAACAAAGACTCGTCGCCGATGACCCGCGGGTGCAGGTTTCCTGTCTGAGTGCCCTGTGACTGTCATGGCTTCACCTAACGCTTCCTGGGATAAGAAGTCACCAAAAATGGAATTAAGGCTTTTATAGCGGAGTGGATTGTAATCACTGTGTGGAAGCATTTTGCCAGCTTCTCGGATTGTGTGCATTACTATGACAAAAGGGCTCTATTTTCTAAGGTTCAAATGGAAATGGGCTGATTGGCTTACCTACAGGTACTGCTGGGACTTCAGTCTGCTGACCTCTAGTGCCAAAAAGAATCAAAATGTCTTCATCTTCTAGACAGCTTTACTCTTGTGTTCTGCAACAGATGGGTACTTGTGTACAGATAGGGGAGGGGTGTGATGGTACGTGTCACTCTTACCCATCTGTGACTTCAGAGGCAAAGAATGGCCTTAGCATGCTTGGCTCATGTAGGTCACCCACCACTAACTGGCTCCGTTTGCCCTGCATAGTGAGTCACACACCTGCAGTTTCTACAGCGAGACACCCCTCCTTTCCACGCTCTGCCACAAACACAGTAGAAGCCCACACACTTGCTAAAAGTATAAATAGAAAACTTGCGATATCATACGGAACCAACCAAAGAGCCTCTTAAAAAGGCAGAGAGCGCCTCAGAAATGAGAGGGTGACAAAACGGGGACGTGCTTTAAATGGGGTTTGCCGGAGAGCTGCGGCCACGTTATCAGTCGTGATGGATGAGTGATGAACGACCCGGTGAGGCTGGGATGTGGCCGAGTCCCCAGCTGAACAAACACCCTTTGTCAGGCCAGCGCTCTCTGTCTGCCATACCCCCAAGCCGCAAGTCTCTGAGCACAGCACACCAGTCCCCACCGGGTTACGCGGCGTCTCCTTGGCACTAAATGGTTCTTTTAATAATTGGCACAGGATTTGTTTGGCAAATTCGCTGCTAGGTCAAACAAATGCATGGGGGATGTAAAATGGGTGCCGCCTCTGCCCACGCTTTCTCTGGCAGGACAGACAGCGGCACATCGTTGCCAGCGGCCACGTCTGTGACACGCTTCCTTTACGGCCACGTGCTTCTTCCTTCTCCGCAATGGCAGAGACGGTCCACCATTCTCGCTTCGAGCACCCTGTCTTTCTAACTGCGTTCCGACCGGCGGGCTCCCTCATCTTTCAGTCGGAATAAAGAGAGAGAGCGAGAGAGAGGGAGAGTGTTTTTCACACATTTTCCTTCGGAGCCAGATTTCTTAATTTTCACCAACGGGGAGGATGGCTGTTTAGAGCCCGGTTGTGGCAGCAGGCTCGCCGCAGCATGCCAGCCAATCAGAACTCTGGATCGCAAAATGCGGGCTTGAGTAAAGTGGGACATACCTGTAGCATGAATAATGCCCCCAGGATACTTGTCTCGTACACTTGGGCAGTCCAGCACTCTCGGGCACGCTCTTGTGCACCTGAGGTCCCTGTGCATGTTTTGTGGATGGGGACGGGAGGGGAGTAGTGGCATGGTTTTCCAAAAAGAACAAAGAGCTCCCTTTGCAGGTCTTCTTGCCATCTTCCCCGCTCATGGACATCAGCGGTGCGGCTAAATGGCACACAGCTGGCAGTCAGAGAGCCGCAGCAGCCAGCCCACGTAGGATCCGGCCGCGCAGCGTCTTCAGACGTTTGCTCATCGTCCGGCACTGGGAAGTGCCCGGGCTCGGCTGAAGAGCTCAGTGTCACCGCAAAGCATCAGTGAAGAAAGGGAAGAAAAAAGAAGGGGAAAGCCGCAGAGTGTAAAAATAGCTCCCTGCCTTGAAGAGTAATTAGTTCTGGTGATGGTTCATTTACACGTGGCTGGGAAGCGACGCGCCGCTGCTGTGGAACATTCAGAGATGATGCCACAGGCGGGCTGTGGGGGCACCTCAGGCAAGGCGGAGGAGGGCGAGGAGAGTCTGTCAGTCGATCGGCCAAGGTGACATCGTAAGCAGCACTGAGGTCGCTAAATGCCATTACCATAGTCACGATAAACGTAACCAATCAGGGATCCTTCACTTATTGAGCCCCAGAAAACAAACCAGCACTTGTGTACAGGGGCACATTTTGCCTGTCTAAGTGTAGGAAACCTATCCCACTCGATTAACAGCCCTACAAACTTTCAGCTTTTCTTATTTTAGGGCAAGGAAAACGTTCATGGGGATGTCACTGCCAATAGCGCGTGAGAGTCATAATTACACAAAAATGCAGAAGGAAAAATGATTGGCTCAGAGAGATAACCAATCAGATTGTAGGGGATCTCTGCTCAGAATATCACGTTAAAGAGCTGAACAAAGGAACATGCAATATATATATATTTCAATTTTCAATTTCAAAAAACTTTATTTGTCGCCACGGGGTAATTTAAAAGGCATAGGCATATATAAACCACAGAGCTCTTCTCCATATGCAAAAGATCCCCGCATTCTTTGGGGATATAGTGACAGCTTTGTGGTGGATTCATTTCAAAATCTTTCCTTCTCACAGACCATCTGAACTTCTTAATCTTTTGGGATATTAACTCTGTAGTTAAGGAGACGTGCGGTGTGTCCGAAATCGCGCACTTGCATACTTTTAGTGCGCGATTTTAGGGCGTAGTGTATTCGCACTGACAACTTAGCTAAAATTCAGTGCACTTAAAGTACCCGGATGGTGCACTGAAAACGGGCAGAAAACGCCGTGCAGAATGATGGACACGACTCGCACTAAACGGAGGCCATTTTCACTGCGTAGCGGAAGCGATTATATCGACTTAGAAATGTTCGCAGGTTTTTAACTGGTCAGGCTGTCGTAGATAGGTTATACATGTTATAAATTTATTGTAAATAAAATACGGCAGATATTTTGGCGCGCTGGAGAATCGCTATCAAACGTTAGTCCATCACTTCCAGTAAGTGCAAAACGTTAGTGTTCCATTTAGGACAGCACTTATCCATGGTAGTGTGCACTATAGAAGGAAATGCGCAGTGTGCACGATGCACTACATCTCAGTGCACTGACGTAAGTGCACGATTTTGGACACACCCATATTCTTGAAGGTCAAACAAGGTCAAGATCCTAAGGCCAGACTTTTCTCCAAAACCTGCAGTCCTAGGCCACTGATTTACTAATGGACATTGTTCCTCAATCGTTTTGATCTTCGTCGATGCTGAAATGCTGCACTTGCAAAGGTTATGGTACCATGGGAGTTAAGCAGAGATAGCCCTCCTTATCGTAGAAGGCCCAGTGTTTTTACCCTCCACTCCCCCACCCAGAGATCATGGCGGTGCTCTTGGCACATCCGCCCCCCACTCATTGTCTTCTGGAGGAGCAGCAGGAGCTGGTGATAGGCGGCCCAAAGTCCATGCACGCCTAGGGTGGGATTTCTCAGAGCAGCTACACCTGCAGTTGCTGAAGCCCCCACTGATATAGCATATGTGTCAGAGAGAGAGAGACTGCAGAAGCTGGAGATAGCCCAGCACACTGGGACAGCGTGAGCGCTCTCCCCGGGCAATGCGAAGGGCAAATGAAGCACCCTGGGATTTCTCTGGGGTTTTCTAGCGGAGACGGCCGCTGCAGAAGGCCCCATCTGTCCGCAGGGCCGCCCGGCGGCCTGCAGCACGCTGCGCTGTCGCCCTCCACTCGCACTTCTGAGTCAGACTTTAACACAGCCCACCCGGTCCAGGTTTTTGGGAATGCTGGAGTGCCGCCTCGGGTCTCTCGGAAAGCCGCGCCTTCGGGTCTCTGAGCTCCCGTCGATGGGCTAAGCCGTGTGTCCGTGACGTCCGCGTCGATTCCGGATGAGGTCGCCTTGCCGAACGCAGAGGTTGTCCTGGCTGAGAGGCAGAGGCGATTGCCCACTCCTGATGCACACATCGGTGCTTGTCTGTGCCTGCTGGCAGCATCAACCTGAGCGCATTAATTAATTACATAAGGGACAATGATGTAAGACATTTAATAGCCTTCTTACCACAATATTGTGCAACACAGACTTCCAGAAAAGTGATCAGTTGGTATTGTCATTACGTAAAGTACATGCTAGCTTTGGAGTATCCTGTAACTCCATGTGCCGTCTATCAATGTAATCTCTGCGTTTTCTGATCGTTCTCTGGAAACTGGAGGCACTGTTGCTAACAGAGCTTCCTAAGTGTGTGCCTTGGATGTCACCCCACTGACAGTGGCTGATGTTTCTTTTCATTTAGTTATACAAATTAATTCAGGCAGCCGAAATGTTTTTGAATATTACTTTCGCACATATGTGTTCCTGTGTGCTATGTATATTATCACTTGGGTTCAGTACAGTGTGTGAGTCTGAGTAAACCCTCACAGTAGCTGCCAGAATGAACAACTGAACTAAAAAAAACATTAAGGATGGTTCCACCTGAAAGGGATATTAAGCATCAGATGATTTTTTAATTTTAATGAACGGAAACTGTATCATATGTACCATGAGTTGCTATTTTGTTGTATAAGGAATTTCACTCTCTTATGTCATCAGGAGACTGTTATTTCTGTATTCTATTGTGAAGGTATGAATACATGGCAAAATTAGTCATTCTTCTGTCAAAATTCCCAATATATATCCCAAATTCTGTTGTCTGTCATAAAAGACAGAATGTTTACAGCCCTTTGCTAGTCCAGTTTTCACTTTCCATGAAGCCTTGGTTATTTGAAAATGTAAAAAACAAATCCACGAAACTGTCAAGTAGTAACTGTAACTGTGATGCTCAGAAATGACAAATTACTGCTTATGAAAACTAGATTGTTTTGATTACCAGAATAGGTTATAATAGGTTATGCATATTCTTATCACAGTAAACGAGTAATATATGCAGAATGACCAGACTGGGGGAATTCCCCTTTAAACTGTGTGATCGATTCCATTTCCGGCCGTACGGAGCCGTGTCCGTCCCCGTGTGACCGATGTGAGGCAGCGGACAGAGCGGGGAAACCCTGTCGGAGATGAGATCCTGCAGTTAGTCAGGGCTGGGTGGGGGAGGGGGTTGGGAGGGCTTTTCGCATTCTTGTGACACGGACAGGGATGAATAATTAAAAGAGGATGAGAAACACAAGGATGGAGAGGCGTGGGCGTCGTGACGCGGTGACGCGCGAGCTCGGCTTGAAAATGGGGGTGGGATGCTGCTGCCGAAAAATGCCGTAGAGAAACAGAAAGAGAGACCCCCCAAGGAAGACCTTATATTTAGACTCCTTCCACATCTAATTATCCAGGGTAAAAAAAGACAGCTTGATGGACAGAGAGGGGGCACATTAATCTAGCGTTCGGCTGAGTCACGCAAAGCAGAGATTACCTGTATTCCCGCAGTCGGAGGGTCACCCCCTCACACAGCCCCCCCCCCCCCCCCCCCCCCACGCTTGTGAGCGGTCCAGCTGCAGGCGATGAAGAGCTTCAGCTGTCACACCGCGAGGCAGGTTTGCGTCCTGTTTCTTTTACCGTTGTAATCTGTCGGTGAAAATATTGTGTTAAGGGGAAGCCTTGAACCGGCGTGTGCGATGCAGAGTGGGGGGGGGGGCTCATTGACAGACATCTGCTCCCTGATGACTGAGCCGCTGTCCTGAGCCTTGTGTGACATACGTGCATATACACGGTGCATAAGTGCGTATCTAAAGCCAGCATGTAGGATCTTGGCCAAGGACGCTTGAAAGTTAATGTGACGGTGAGGTTTCCCCCCATAGAAGGCAGGCAGGCAGGCAGGCGTGCGCGCGCGTGCGTGTGTGTGAGCATGACGCGCTGCCTCTGCGGCTGTCGCACAGCAGTCTGACGTCAGCAGCTGTCACTGCGTCCCTGAAGCAGCAGCACTCACATGCACGCACGCACACACGCTTGCAGGTGCAGGGAATCGTGAGTGCACAGGGACGTCCCACCCTGAGATGTGGGTCTGGAACCTGACACGTTGATTGGATTGCGGCTTTACATGACGGGAGTTAAGCGGCACACTCCTCTAATTAAAAATAAAATGAAATGCCAGCACCGTGGCGACACAGCTCATGCTTAGTGTCATAGGAACCTTGGCCCCTGTCTCAGTTGGCGGGGGGCACAGGCCGGCATGCGGGTGGGGGGGGGTTAACTACGGCAGCCCAATGACGGCAGCCCTGAACTCCCCTGAAGAGAGGAGGCGCTCGGGGGGGGGGCTGGAGATTCTCCTCATTCATCCTGCGTCTCTACCCGCTCGCTGTGACGTGAAGAGACTCCCTAATCCTCCCCTCAATCAGAAGGGGGTGGGAAACAAAAAAGGAAAAAAAAAACGAAGCTCTGCAGTGTGCGTGTGGCTCGCTCTGTTCCGTGCGGCATCACAGAGAGGGAGAGGAGGAGCGAGGAAGATGGCAGGCTGCAGAGGAGTTAAAAAGCTGCACGTAAGCAAGACGCGGTGCCTTTAAATAGAATCCATACATTTTCTCTTATGTTTCCAAAAAAAAAAACAAAAGCTACGAATCTCCAGCCTGGATCGTCGCATTACTAACGTAGCCTCCTCTGACTCGCCTGTGTCGCAAAAGCAACGGGGAGCCGTGATTGGGCATGAGCGGGTATGCAGAAGTGCCTCTGGCCAATCAGGTGTTTACCGGCTTCCCCGCCCACCATGCGCGGAGTGTGACGCCACCCGGCTCGGCGAGTGAGAGAGCTGGATTTCTATGAATGGAAATGTGGAGGAGGTGGCTTTCAGGCGGTGGCGTGACAGCTGGGGATGTTCGGGGCTCTCTTTGAGGCGCCGCTCCCTCCCGCACGCGTTGTGGATCTCACCACTTGTGAGGTCTCCCTTTTCCAAACCCGGCATCAACTGCCTCTCTGTCTGTCCACCCCCAGGCCCTCCTCCTCGCCCACACACAGCTTCCCTTGTCACCCAGCATCCCGGTCTCACGCCCGCTCATTACTCTGGTTGAATTACTGCGATTAAATTCACTTCCCTGCGCCGCTCCTTCTCCCACGGAGTAATGACATCGACTGCTGAAACAGCCGACTCGGATATTCTGGGTATATTACAGAAGGTAGTGCTTGAATGGCTTCTTGCTAATCAGTTGACTATAAATAGCCCTCACACCCCCCAAATTGCACGTTAGCTCATGACAGCATTCCCCCCCACCCTATCCTAGCACCTCCTCCTTTGCCCATTAGGACGTCCCACCTTGGGGGAGTCCCTCTGATTGGTGCAGTCGGTGCACGGTTTTGAGCCCAAGCACTGACCACTGAAATTCATCCACTCACTTTACATTTTCCAGACTTCCTTTACCCCCTTTTGCTTGCTTTCCTTTCTAACGGCATTAAGGTTTCTTTTGGTCCCCTGATGGATATTGATCAGCCAGATCGTTAACAACTAAGCACACCACAGTGTGTCGAACGAAAACACAAGCGGGATGAAAGGATGGGCGTGTCTTCATGCAGGCAAATCAGAATGTATTTCAGTGTGAATCATGACTCTCAAGCTTCAGGTGAACGTTCCCAGATCGTTATCAGCACGAAGGGGCTGTACCTCATGACCACGCTGTGGGAGAACTTGTCAAATTGTCCATGAGACCAAGACGTCCAGCCTTAGCATGGAGGGGTTCTCTGACGGCTCTCACACTAGGATGCGAGCTCATTGTTCATTATCGACTCCTGATAAACCTGTAATAAAACATGCCCTGTCAGAAGGGCTCATTAGTCACCGCAGTTGTGTGCTCAAGGCCTCAGGAATATATCGTGGTGCAGAACCACTAAACTGGATGCGGCATGCGTACCGGGCCTCAGGTATGAGGATGAGCCGTCATTGGGCTGCCCTTGCAGGAGTCTGTTCCACTTTCCCTTCATGTCTGCGGACTGCTATTCCAGCTCTTCAGAAACACGGCAAATGAAGACGGAGATCTGCTCTAATTTTAATATCCAAATCCCACGTCGCCCGAGGAGCTTTAGTCGCTGTTTGCCACCGACAGCCATCTCTCAGCACGCGATCGGGCCAGTCGCCGCGGCATCCTGTGGTTACATCCCGGCTTTGCGCGTTACCATGCCTATGGCGCTCGCCGCGGAAGCCAGGTTGTATGTGTCACCATGGCTACCCGATCGGCTGTCAACATGAGGCACCTCGTGTTACCATGGGTACGGTCTCTAGGATAAAGCATCACATTGCTTCAATAGCCCTACCCCCCCACCGAGTGTTTGGCAGGAGACCTCGATGATCTGGAAATGTAATCCCATCTGCATTAGACTATTGCGGATGCATGTCCCAGGTAAGAATACAGAGCAAAACAGTGCTGCTCATATGCCTTCGTGAACCCAGCCCAAATCTACTTCCACGACCCAAGACCTGGATGAGCAGTATTATGGTTGGGGAACTAGTAATCTCGAGGTTTCCTGCTTAAAATCTCATGCAGAGCTGTCATATCCTTGAGCAAGTTGGTTAACCTGAATTGTTTAACCTCAATTCTAAATGTGTAAAGTGTGAGCTAATTACCCCGGAGTCCCATACATAATAGTAGTAACAATAACAGTTGAGGGATAAATAAAAACGAGAGAATTAAGTAAACCAGTAGAGCCGTATTCAGCGGTCACTTCCAGTCGGGAGCGACCGATGAGCTGCCTGTTTGCGTTCCATGTGTGACCTCAACAGCAGTGTAGAAATCTCACTTGCAGGGGGGTAGGGAAGGGTCTGCTCAGTTAAATTGAAGACCATGGGTTGCTTTTGACCCAAGCATCTCAGCTGTTCTTAAAATGTCCTTTGCATGTTGCGTTTCCGAGTGCCCCATTATTGGACAGCATTGGCCCTCGCTTGTACTCTCTACGCACTCTACAGAGGGGTGTGTGTGTGTGTGTGTGTGCGCGCGCGCGCGCGTGTGTGTGTGTGTGTGTGTGTGTGTGTGTGTGTGTGTGTGTGTGTGTGTGTGTGTGTGTGTGTGTGTGTGTGTGTGTTGTCTGTGAAATGGGAAAGATGGAACTCTGCATCAGAAGCGGGGATGTGGACAGTCTGTATTTCCTGCGTCTGCCAGGAGTCGCGAGATAGCGGGATGCAGCACTGTGGCTTGCAGCAAGAGCGGCTCTCCTAGATGCTGTTATTCAGTGGGCTGCTAATAGATTTCTAGGCTGTCACACACACATCCACGCACGCACAACACATTAAGAAACAATAAGTTCATCATGACAGCTTCTTTCCACAGCTGACCTGATTAATAAGAGAACACCGGTAAGAAATCGTTCGTGAAGAGCTGAGGATAATCACAGGAAGAAGAGCGACCTTGACCATACGACTGCCTTATCCTGCGGTTTTTCTGGAGGATAATTATTAAAATGGTGTTTGACATGATTCCTCACACTGGAGTCCACGCTTGGCTGCTCGTCGACCCTCAAGTTAACTAATCATGGCTACCGGTTGGCTTTGTGTCCAGAAATTGCCTGTTAAGGGGGGGGAAGGGACATAGAAATTTGAAGGGAAAAATGATTTTGAGAGCAGTCATATTACATTTCTGAGTCTTTAGGTAGGAGGGCGTGGCTAACCCTGCTATGATTGGCTGTTGGATGTAACGGCCAGTAAGAGGGATTGAGGTAAACAGGACCCCCTTGCTCCTCCTGTCTTCCTACAGTAATTGCCCGTTCACCCTGGCAGCAGCACTTGCCCGAGCCACAGCCAACGATGTCCTCCAGAGCGACCTCTCCGTCTACCACCAAAACAAGGCAGTGGAGGACAACACAGAGTCCCTCCCCCGTGAGTATCCTCCTCTCGCTAGCGGGCCCTCACTTTCACAATGTGATGTGGTACCAGCAACGTGACAGTCTGTCATGTACCAGAATTCGTGTGGTACAGTGTAGCGGTATGCCAAGAATTGGAAGGCAGTTTCAGTGCATGATACCTCCTGGAGCGTAAACCAATGACCCGCAGGGATTCGGTTCTCAGCACAGGACAGGACGACCATATTTAATTGGCTGATATGTAGCAGCAATCAGTTTGTAAACATAATCGTCTAAGAGCCTCTGTAGAAATGAACCACTTGCTGTATTTTCTGACCCCACTAGGTGGTGCTCTATGCTCAAAAAAGGGTTCAATGCATGCCCCAAAGCAAACCAAGAGTGCCATCTAGTGGGGTAAAAATACAGCAAATGGTTCATGAAGCTTCATTTAGACATCCCTACTGGGTACATCCAAAATTGCTCATCTGTGCTATAACACATATCAGGAACCTCCACTCTTAAATATTATGCCACCGGATATGCTGCACTGCTCAGTGTTGAGTGGTGAAGCATGATTAGTGTAAAATTTATGCTGTTCACTCATAGTCATAATCCACATTTGTGAATCAGACTGCGGTCTGTGCATGTGATACTCACGCTGCAATTAGCACATGACAAATCAAAATATTTAAGTATAAGGCAAGGTACAAGCAGAGAATATCACAGATGTGAAAAATGTTGGATAAAAGGATACTGAATCTTGTATCTCAATAGACACAGGAAGTAGGACGTTATGTGTGGTGTTTTGAAGTATTGACTCAAAAATCAGGTCACATGGTGACCTAACTATGTACCAAGTGGCCTTATAAATACAGCATATTCAAGTGTGAAATCTCACGAAGGAACATTACAGGAACGGCGAGGAGTCTGAGTCAGGGTGTCTGGGACATTTCTGCCTTTTTTTTCACAAAATCGTCCTGCTTTGGTTTGCGTTCTTTGGTGTCCGGAAGGATTTTTTGATAATGACCAGGATTCTGAAAAGCCTCCTGGACACGGAGGGGATTCGGAGCAGGAGGGATTGCTGGGTGACAGGAATGAGGATCTAGCTGTGGCCCGATTTCCTGGTGCCGTCTTTTAGTGAACATGTGGCACAGTGATGCAACGGAAGGTGCTGGTGTAGACATAAGTGTAGTGGTTGATTGCTTTATTTCACAGGGTCACTAAGTTATTGTTGGAATTCCGCATTCAGCCTACGGAAATAGAGCTTTGCAGCTTTTGGAAACGGGTGGTGCTGAAATACACTGACTGGCCGAGTAAAGCAAACGACTCCAGTTCAGCACTCAGGGTGAGGGACACTGCAGTATGCGGTCACCCCAATGGGATGGGAGGACATGGGGGAAACCCAGATGGTCTGAGAGGCCGTGAAGCGCTGTCCCCCAGTCTTTGGACTCCGCCTATCACGGCAGGCCAGTCCCAATAAGGCGAGCACCGATGTCATTGTATATTCCTCGCGACCAGGACCCCGGCTTGGTCTGGTTATTCAGCTGAAGGCCTCACAGAAAGCCAGCCAAGCAGCACTGGCCGATTCTGAGACCAGGAGGGAGCGAGGGGACTCTCATTTACACAGCCACTATCCGGGGGGGACTCTCATTTACACAGCCATTGCAGGAACATCGTTAGTGAAGCAGTCAGACTGAGACAGACCACAGCAGGTAACATTTAGCGAGCCCATCGAAAGGGAAAGAAGTGCCTGGCATACCCCTGATGTGTGCTGGCTGCCCCAGTCCCCTTAAGTGGGGCCCCTAATGAAGACGGGGTGCAAGGTCTTAAGGCAGAGCCGGACTCTGGGCCGCTCTCTGTAAAGCCTGTGGTGTCAGTCACTCTCCAAGCAGTACCCATCTCACACTATTTAATATTGTGTTACATACAAGGTAAAATGTTTTGAGGGCCAAAAACAATTACCCCCTCTCCCCTGTGGCTTAATCATAGATTAATAATGCATTTTTTAATTATTACTAATTAAATTCAAATTAGGTTCTGATCATCTGTATCACATATGGAGTGGCATGTCTGTAGGGGCGTTGTGGCTCCGCTTGTGTGTTTGGCCAGGCATGCACCCTGGGGGGCGCCGTCACACGGATTGGTGGCAGAATGAGACCATTGTCACTGACAGCGAGTGAGAAAGCCACCCCTGAGAGTAAGGGGAGGGGGGCGGTGATCTGGAAATTACTGCCTCTCCTGGTATTAAAAAAAAAAAAAAAAGTACCCAGGAATTGAGAATTGGTGAGGAAATAAATGCTGCCATGTGACCTGCTCACTGTCCCCCGTTTCCCAACAAGAAGAGGCTCACAGGACGGCTTGGTTATTATGGTCACCCTCCGCCCCCTGAGCAAGGGCTCATGGGAATTATACTTATGCAAAAATGTTCTGAGGGCAGAAGGAAAAACGATTGGTTCAGAGAGACGACCACTCAGATTGTAGAGAAGGCAGGACCAACCAATCAGATATCTTGGTCCAGTCTCCTCTAGTTGCTTGCTCCCACCTCCTCTACAATCTGATTAGTTATCTCTCTGAACCAAATGTTTCTTTCTTCTGCCCTCAGAACATTTTTTGTGTAAGAAAATTCCCACTATCCGAGAGAGATGGGGGTGTGTCAGACTCACAGGCTCGGCAGCGGTAAGGAATAATGGCCGTGTGGGCGCATGCTCTCTCATACAGAGCTCGAGTCGGTGAAGCTGGCCCGGCTCGTCATCAACAAGCTGTGCGAGATCTGCTGCCTCTGGCTTAAGGACTTCCCCCAGCGGCGCCGCTCTCAGGCCTACTACGAGACGTCCATCCACGCAATCAAGAACATGCGGCGGAAGATGGAGGACAAGCACGTCGTCATCCCGGAATTCAATGCGCTGTTCAGCCTGCAGGTGACCGCGGGGATTCCTGCCTCAGCAGAGGGAGCAGAACATAAGACAAGGCAGGGCGGACATCTTTAATCGGCTAGTAGCGATTAGTTGTGAATACGATCATTTATGTATGACTTATAATTCCATGATTTATTATCTTTTCCCAATCTGTTCCTCGGGGACCCACAGCCAGTCCGTGCTTCTGCTCCCTCCGAGCTCACTGCCAGATGGTCTACACGTTCGCTCCACATTTTCAGTCCCTCAATGTCAAAATGACAGATTTTTATCACATTGTAGGGACGTTTGGACTCCTCAGTGTAATCTATACACGACCCACAGACACACACATACGCACATTGCGGAGGTGTGAGTGCACTGGCTGCCATTGAGCAGTGTTTGTACAAATAGCGCCTTCGAGTAAATCGACATGCACACCGATGCAGAAATTCCATCTCCATAGACTCCAGTCACATTAGATCACCTCTTCTGGCTGCTCAGGGTCTCAAAGTCAGGTCAGACGGAAGTCCGTCAACTCGACACGCAGCAGGAAAATTCAATAAAGGAGTAAATAAATAAAGACAGAACTTACAAACTGAGTCTGGACTGTGCACGTGTTTAGATGCGTACAATGTAGTTTGCCAGACCTCAGCTGGGCATCGCCAGTATCGGGTAATTAAGGCCACTTTATTCAGCCCTCCGCGTTGGCTAATTAATTGCGCTCCCCCACCTCCCCACCCCCCCCTAAGGTGCAAATCCAGAACCGCAGCAGGAAATCTACCACCTGACGTAATGAAGGCAGCTGGCAGGCCGATAGGGTTTCTGCTGCTCTGCCTTTGACTGGCTGAGGTGCGAGAGCTTCAGTTGCAGCATATGACATAATTAATAGCATCAGTGGAAAGCATTACCTTTCCTGTTATTCCAGGAAGGAAACCCTGTTTCTCAGCCCCACCCCCACCCCCCCGCGGGCCCGCATGGTGTACGTATTGGGCCACATGCAGCTAAGTGGTTGGAACATGTGGAATTATCTTTACGGGCTGCGTGCTGGAGCACTGGCCAGCAGGAGGTCGTGTCTCCCTAACATGCTTCTCCTCCGCCGGGACAGGACCAGGAGGACCAGGCCTACTTCGCCGTGTTCGACGGCCACGGGGGAGTGGACGCCGCCACCTACGCGTCCAACCACCTGCACGTGAACCTGGTGCGGCAGGAGATGTTCAACCAGGACCCCAGCGAGGCCCTGTGCCGTGCCTTCAAGCTGACGGACGAGCGCTTCGTGCAGAAAGCCTCGCGCGAGGTAAGGGCAGGCTGTCCTCTGCCTTCCAGCTCCGGAGCCCGTATGTGGGTCCGGGCCGAAGGTCGCCCCCCTCGTGGTGAGGGTCGGTGGTTTGATGAAATGCCAAAAAGCAGCTATTTATGCAAAAGTAAAAGTGGCCACCCTTGCCGAAATGCGTGCTGTGGGTTAGTTTGTGGGTATATGAATAAAGCGGCATGAAGGTGTAGGAGTGGAGTTGCTAGTGGCTGGCAGGGTGGAGCTCTGAGCCTTGCGGTGCGTCTCCACTTGGCAGCGTCTGCGGTGCGGCACAACTGGGGTGGTGACCTTCCTGAGGGGACGCACCCTGTACGTGGCCTGGCTTGGCGACTCGCAGGTGATGCTGGTCAGGCGAGGGCAGGCCGTGGAGCTGATGAAGCCACACAAGCCAGATAGAGAGGTGAGGCAGCCTTGCTCATGTCCGTCCAGCCATCCATCCATCCCTCCATCCATCCGTCAGACTGCAGATCCTTATACAGTCTGAAAGAGTTTTACATTTATTGTAATCGGAGGGCAGCATACTGGTCTAGTGATTTGCACAATTGCCTTACATCTCTGGGACCAGGGTTCGAGTGTACGAGGTGGCTCCATGTATACAGTTTGCATGTTCTCCCATTGTCATTATGGGTATTCTGGTTTCTCCCCACAGTCCAAAAACATCCATCTATTTTTTGAAACTGCTTATCCTATTCAGAGTTGCTGGGAGTCCGGAACCCATCCCAGAGGCTATGGGAATAAGGCATAAGGATGGGGCGCCAACACCATTTACGCACATATGTACATCTATGGGCAATTTAGTTACTCCAGTTAACCTCAGTGTATTTTTGGACTGTCAGGGGAAACGGGAGTACCAGGTGGAGACCCCACTATGACACGGGAGATCATGCAAACTCCACACAGATGGAGCTCTGGCAGTGACTCAAACCCTGATCCCAGAGATGTGAAGCAACAGCTGCCCCTAGCCCAAAAACCAAAGGAGTCTTAAGGAATCTTAAATTTATCTTATCTAAACCTGCATCCATCCATAGGGTCTAAAACCTTACTTGGTCTAAAAGAGTGTCACATTTGTGTGGTGTGGTTTGAGGGTGGCATGGTGGTGTAGTGGTTAACACTGTTGCCTTGTACCTCTGGAGTCCAGGGTTTGAATCTGTACTGTAAGGAGGGTTTGTGTGAGTGTTCTGGTTTTGGGATATATTTTTTTTTATAAAAATATGTTAGAACTGATCTTTGTCTACCCCAGCTTATTCTCCATGGCCTTGGGGGTGGGGGGTGTCATAGCACAGGGTCAGCCATTGTGTGGCCGGTTATCAAGGGCCTGTGGCTGTTGCGCTGAGCCTGGGACTTGAACCTGTGATGTATTGGATCATGGACATGGTGACTTAGCCCACTGAGCCACTCACCAACTCACCAAATGTATATATTAAAGCTTATTTACGTGGTCAGGATTCCGCATCCCTTCTCCTGCATCACCCGCGGCACAGGAAAGTCCCTGAACTGCAGGGGTGTGAAACTTAATGCTAGATGTGATGTCCGAGTCTGAACGTGCGGATTCAGCCGCTCAGAGTCACGGCCCCATGGGGGCCTGTCCAAACCGCATGCCGGGGGAATTTTACAGCCATTTAAGTGCCCCCATCTCCACGTTCAGTGATGATCATTTACAACAATCACTTAAGGCTCACTTATAAACCACTTACCAATCCATCGTCTGTGTGTTACCTTCGATATATTAGCATGAGTTACTGTGTTAATGAAAGCTGTTTTATCTATAATTACAGGATGTGTTTGTAAAGTGTCAGTGAACGGTTCGTTCGTGACGAGCCCTGCATTAACACGTTCATTCAGTTTTGTAAAGAGGCGAAAGGCACGTTGTTTGTTGTAAATTGGAACAAATGGGTTTGCTATGTTAAAAATTAATATCAATAACATGAGTGCATATGTTTTACATATACTTCATATACAATTGACAAGGTTTAATACAGCACGTTCTGTCCTCTGGGGCTTAGTGTAAAATGTGTAGAGAAGAATTCAGCTCGCACCTGGTACTGGTCATGACCTGCCTATAACCAGATTCTTCCCCCCCACCCCCACAGGACGAGAAGCAGCGTATCGAAGCTCTGGGAGGTTGCGTCATCTGGTTCGGCACGTGGAGGGTGAACGGGAGCCTGTCCGTGTCCAGGGCCATCGGTACGGAGGGCAATAGGCCAGGGGGTGAGGGGGGGCATTTGGGTCTGGGGATTGTGTGGCGGAAGATCAGAGGCTTCTGAAAAGAAATGGTGAATGGAGGTGAGGCTTCAACCATGAACAAACACACTGCGGATTCCCTGTCCTCTGCAAACGAGAATGACTTTCACATCTGGGTCATTTTCACATCGCCAGTGCAGACCCCGGTAGAAATGGTGCATCTAGTGTGGGACATCAGAAATATATGGCTATATGAGACCGTGCCGCCATAGGGAAGCCCAGGGCAGTTTACTGGGGGAAAATCCAGCAGATCGCGTCTCTCCGGGGGCTTCTGCCGCGGCGCACAGAAGCAGAGAAACTTTTTGCTGCACTGGAATGGACGACTGAAAAAGTGGAGCGTTTTCTGTAACCTCAGCAGGGCTAGATCTACGCAATAAATTCCTGCGGGATGTGAATCTGGAAAGAAGGACAAACAGCGTGAGTGGTGACCTGCATCTCCACCCCGTCCCTATTTATAAACGTGCCTTTTTCCACCGCCACCGCGTTAGGGACCCTGCTACACTGCCGTCGCCCCATCTGCTGGTTATTCTGTGGCTGGTTACACCGTCGCCATTGATTGAGTCGCTGGTTTGGCCCCCCCCCAGTCCTTCCATCTGGCTTGAGATATTATCTGCCCCACACAGGAACCAGACGTTTATTTTCCGGCTTAGTAACAGACTTTGTGTCCCCAGGTATAGAGTTCGATTCGACAAGGTTTACTAAACACATGTAGACCCTATTTAGGGTGGTGCAGTGGTTGGTAGGGTTTGAATCTCCGCCATGGCTCCATATGTGTGGAGTTTGCATGTTCTCCCCGTGGTGTTGTGGGGTTTATTCCAGATACTCCAGTTTCCTCCCCACAGTCCAAAAACACGGTGTGATGAATTGGAGTTGCCAAATCGCCCATGGCTCTGCATGTCAGTGTGCCCTGTGATGGGTCTGAACAAGTCCTCACATCTGCACCAGGCGCCTAGAACAGATAAGGCATTCACTGTGACTGAGCCATCATTTGAAAGCACCCAGATTTATCCTGACCTTTGCTATAGTGCTAAGGCTTGGCGTGACTCAGCAACAGAATGTGAATGTGTGAGGTAAAAAATGCATTATGACATAACAGCTTCAGATCCCAGCAGGGCATTAACAGTGCTCAGTCCTGCCATTAGATGGCCAGAGGTCTCATGGCTTCTGTTTGGCTGTTGAAGGCCAACAACTGGGTGGTAATATCAGCACCTAGCTTTTCAGCAATTAAACTGGATGCAGACATGCCCACAGAGAAACTTGTTTAGCCTTAATAAGCCAGTAAAAGTGATTTTACTCTTGTTTAAATTGACTGCAACCAGTCCTTGTTTAGCGGCTCCCGTGGTTAGCAACCATTCAGAAATACGAGAGTAATAAAAGAAATTACTTTTACAATTGATGCGTGCATTTACGACCTCATTTCGTTGACTTTTGAATTGGATTGTACAAAATTACGTTAGAAATGTCCACATGTTGATGTATACAAGTACTTGAGTATAGAAAGCTAAAAAGTCGTAAGCACAGTCGCGGTCATGCCTAGGCTAGCATGATTTTCACTTAGCGACTGCTTCGCTTATTGACCTGGGGTGCGTTTCCCAAAAGCAATGTTGCTAATGATGTAGCAATTACGTAGCATAGTTGCTAACTTACATAGTTGGAACCATGCAACTGAATGGGTCCAATGATAAAAATTGCTATTGGGAGATTTTGGGAAACGTGTCCTGGTTGTTGGAACGAGATTCGGCCGCTAAACTTGGAGTGGTTGTAACTGCTAGGCCAGCCCTCGTGGGCCAAGCCTCTGTCATGACAGCCCGCTCTCGTCCACAGGCGACTCGGAGCACAAGCCATACATCTGCGGAGACGCCGACCACAGCACCTTCCAACTGGATGGCTCAGAGGACTACCTGATCCTGGCCTGCGACGGCTTCTACGACACCGTGAGCCCCGACGAGGCGGTGCGCGTGGTCAGCGACCACCTCCAGGAGAACGCCGGTGACACCAGCATGGTGGCGCACAAGCTGGTGGCCTCGGCCCGCGACGCCGGCTCCAGCGACAACATCACCGTCATCGTCGTCTTCCTCAGGGACCCCCGCTGCCCGCCACCCCCGGAGGTGGCCGAGGAAGAGGAAGAGGCGCCAGTTGAAGAGGAAGAGGAACAGGAGCAAGAGGAGGTGCTACAGGGTGAGCTCGGGTGCCAGGATGGAGGTACAGAGATCCGGGGCAAAAACATGGGCACCTGGCCCCTGCAGCAGTGTTCAGCACCAGCAGACCTCGGCTACGAAGACCGCATGGACTCATTTACTGACAGAACTAGCCTGAGTCTGATCGGACCCGAACTGCTTTCTGAGGAGAGCCGACGACTCTACCCTGGCGCTGCATCTGTACCTCCCGCCAGAACCGCCACCCTGGACCTGACATCACCGGCAGGACCCGGTGCGGCCTGGCGTCCCTACAAGCTAGAGGGCCGCCCAGCCTACAGCCCTGGCCCCTGCCGCCCGTCTCCTCAACGGTCCAGACGATGGCTGCAGATGGAGTCCCTCTTCCCCCGCGAATGGAGGCCCAGGAGGTGGATGGAGAGCACCTCCTCCAGGCGGGGGCCCCGTACAGGAGGGCTGAGAGAGGTCTGTGGCCCCCTGCGCCCCTTACGGGTCACCCCCTGTCCCCGGCGCTGCCTGAAAAACCGGCCCGGTGTGGCCTTACCCCGCGTGCCGCTGGGCGGCTGCTTCTGACGCAGTCATCTCCTCATCTCTCGTTCTCCCCCCCCCCCCCATATTCCTCCGACCAGGACTGACCACTCACTTCATGCCACACTGGCGCTGAGCCCGGGATGCCACCAGCTACATGCTTATCCTCCCCCCATATCCCACCCCAACCCACATTATTGCCCACACCCCCAGCCAATCAGAATCTTAGGATGAGCTCTGAAGAGCCAGACATTCCCTCAGTGTCTCATAAACACACACCGGCATACATGAAGTCGGTCCATTACAGCGAACACTTTTACATTGGAGCTCAAAATGTAAAAGTCAGATCACATAACTCTATATATAATGTACTAGCATTGTGGAGACTGTATTATCAGCCATTAATATCAACTAATACGAGGCCATTATCAGTCTGGAGACCCAGCCTGAGGAATAGAGGCTGGCGCCCAGAGCTATGGCCGTGGCGGCCTGCCAGCCTCCAGGGGCGGCGTGGGGTGGGGCGGGGCTGTCCGGAGGGAACATGTGCCTTTTCACCCAGACCGCAACCAAGACCAGCCAGCGGCACCAGAGGCAGAGAGGTGCTGGGGAGCCTCAGCCGTGGCCGGGGGGGCGGGTGAGCCCTGACCTGACAGCCATATACACACACACACCAGGCGGCCAGACGCCATACTGGACAGCAGTCTCTGTCGCCATAGCCAAGTGTCTGAAGAATCTAAGCAATCGTCACCACAGCTGGACTGAAGGCGTCCCCGCGCTCCCCATCTCACGATATTTGCTCCATCTCCCGAAATCAGATGAGGAAATTTAGTAATGTAGATGTATGAAATCACCTTCCCCTCCATATTCTCACACTAAGCATCACATTGTGCCATTTGAACTCACCCGGGTGTCCCTGCTAGGCTGGTGTAGTTCCTGGCCAATGGGGAAACGTCAGAGTCCCTGCCCAGGGGATCGGCGAGATTCCAAACAGCAGGATCTCCTCTTGCCGTGGTCCTCTGTGCCTCCTTCTGTAAAGGACATTTACCCGCCTCCCTGCTGGAGATGGCATAGGAACATGAGAACTGCAGCTCATCCCATCTGGCGCTCCACCGGATCACTATGCCCGACTTGTAGGGGACACTCAGAGACGCCCCTGGGACCTCCGTCCGCCCAGACGGGGACATCTACATGGGGCGGACATGGGGAACGCATCTGTGTTCATTCTTCAGAGACTGGAGAGAATCTGCCACGTTGGGCAGGACGCGGTAGGGGCGACTGTCGCCTGGTCGCGAGATGGACATACGTACAGCCAGCTATCGCTCCCTCCGTGCAGCCATGCCACCCTGCACCGAGACCCTGGAGGCACGGACCCTGTAGGCGCTGGCTGGTCTGTCTGCAAGGGATGAAGGCACCAGCGCCCCCTAGGGTCTGGACTGACTGTCTCTGGGACATTGTACTGCATTAGACTCCCAAACCCTGCCCTGTGTCTTCTGTGCGGAGAAGTTGTAACCTACATGAAGGTGGTTTCCCCAAAACCCCAGAGCCCCTAAAACCTTACCACCAGCTTCTAAAGCAAACCTAATCCCGAAATCTTCACACCCAGGGCACATAATATATACTGGAATTCTAAAAGAGAATATCACATATTTATATAAATATGAATATATATGTGCGTGTGTTCGTGTGTGTGTGTGTGTGTGCGTGCACATGTGAGCGTGTGAGAAATCGAGTTCTGGGCATGTATTCTGTTCTGTAGTAGAATATCGAAATTGACTGTAAATTTAGCAAGACGACAGCACATTCGGCCCGTGTAGATTCCACTGCTGCACTGTGCTGTCCTCGCCGTCCCCGCAATCACACGACCCCTCCGGAGGACAGCTGTGACACTCCTGTGCTCGGCCAACGAAAGCCAGCTTGCGTGACATTACGCAGAGCCCGCGAGAGGCACGTTCCCGAGGCCCTGAACCAGGGTTCCCGCCAAAGATCGGAACGGAATCGTGCAGCCTTGGGTCCCGAACTCTGTCCTTGGAGACCCCCCCCCGACAATTCATGTTTTTGCTCCCAGCCCCCGGCAGACATGGAGCAAAGACGTGGACCATCTGGGGGTCCCTGAGGAGCGGGTTGAGTGACACTATGTTAAAAGAGCACTGAGCAGCTGTCACCGGTAACCCTGCCTGCCCGGTGCTGCCTTTAGCTCCCCTACCTCCATGATTCAGCCCCGCCGCCAACAGAACGGCTTTCCCCTCCCTCCAGAAGCTTTGTCGGAGAAGCTTGGTGGTGCCACTTGCCCCCGCTTGGTGATATAATATGTACATGTAGTTCAGGTTTGTTCTCCTGCCCCCCTGTGCCCCCCTCCCACCTTTCCATCACTCCATACTTGCGTCCAGTAACTGCCGCTTGTTCCTGTAAGCAATAATAATGAAACTTTGAGCCGCGTGCGGGGGAAGGCTCGCTCTGTGGGTTTGCTGTCCCCTCCCAGCAGAGGCCCGGTGGGGGGGGGGGGGGGGGGGGGGGGACACCGCAGTTTAGCACACGGGTCCC
>JABFEB020000038.1:9051947-9065927 GCA_019775895.2 Stomatorhinus ivindoensis | reverse complement strand
GGGGGGGGGGGGGGGGGGGGTAGGGGGGACACCGCAGTTTAGCACACGGGTCCCTTGTTCCCAGTGCCGCCGAGGGCTGATTTACCCGAAGGTCGTCCGACTCACCTCGATTGCCGGCGAGCCCCTGAGCGCGGTAGCGGCGAGGTCACCCGCGTTTAGCTAGAACAGGAACCTCGCGGTGTATTCCGGAGCTGGGGATGTGGGGAAGGGCAGTGCAGAGAGACGGCGACCCCTTACCAACGTGGATGGGGCCCTAGGACTCCCCCAGGTACGGAAGCCTGTGGGCCGCAGCGTGCCGGCCATCTGAGACCAAGCAGGTGCTCAGAAACACTCACGCAGGCATTTCTCCAAATCACGACAGACTGACAGACACTTTTATTTATTTTTTAATTCTGACTTATTCCAGCTCAACTCGTAATTAGAACTGAGGTTCTGTCATGTTTTCATACCTCTTACTGCTGCCAGTCTGCATGGCCTTTTGGAACATCGACTTCATGAGGGACGCATTTTTTTTTTTTTTTTGTCTGTACGTTCTTAATAAAGCACTAGTCATAAGAATAATCTAATAATGGTCACCCAATGGTCTCAAGCTGACGTGAATTAAAAAAGGCCGTTCGTTGAAAGCCGACATATATTGATTGAATTGAGATGTATTAGAACCACAAAAAGTGCCAGAAGCGCCCCCCCCCCCCCAGCCTCTGGGGGCTGCACACGGGTCAGCATTCTGCAGTGGCTCAATGATTGAGAGTTTGGCTGGATCTGGAGTCCGGAACCCGCAGGGCGCTAAAGACAAACCCACAATGTGCTCTTCCCCAGTCTGCAGGTTAGCTAACCAATAATCGTCTCTGTATCCGTATCCTCTGTGTTTGTGTAGTATACATGTGTGCATATCTTATCTGGTGACTATTATCTTGTATAAAGGTTAGATCAACTAGGTCTGCTGTGCTTTATTTCCACTTCCTCCTATGCCCCACCCCCACCGGCGATGCTAGCCAAGCACTGAGGCCATCCCCAGGTGCACTTTGATCTGTCCGCGATGCCCCAACAGCGCCACCCGGTGATTTCGTTAGCACAGCTCCAGTCTCCACCCGCCAAGCCCTACCTATGATGCTGAATTATTGAATTAGCAGAGGTGGCTCTTAGTCAAGGCTGGCACGTCTCCTGTGGCCATGTGGCGTCTGATCATGGGTGTCGGGGGTAGGGGGGGGGGCTGAGCTTTGCTTACGCTTTGATTTAACTAAGCGTAAAGACCCCCAAGTCTCACCTAATAATCCACTTAATAGCACGAGTGTGACTCTGAATGGCGCCAAAACTGGGACACATAACAGTAAATGAAGGTGGACTTTGTGGGGCTATTAGGAAGCAGAGAAATGTGGCTTTTTCCATTTTGTCCTCTATCTCCCTCACCCTCCCTCCCCAGGTGCTTATATGGGTTACAGATCATTTTAACCGTTTTCAGGGCTCGCCATAAAACATTCATCACCATTAGTTATTCAACAATACATTTTTAGAACCTGCTGCATCCGAGCGACTCCTGGAAAGAGCTTTCAGGCGCTTTAAAAACAGTGCCGCCGTCCACACCTGCATTTAAGGGTGTAGCGACTACACTGGGTGAGAACAAGGATAAATAAATATTTATGGCAGGTCGAGTGGCAGAAAGAACACATGAGCATGTCGAAAGGGGACTTTCTGCCGAATCTGCGGTTCTCTGAAGACTTCCCATGTCCCTCACATTGAACACCTAGGAAAGTCATCACCCACTTTTCATTTTCCCAACAACAGCCACAGACAGTATGTCGTTCGCACCTTTTGTCTGTATCCGTGCCAGCCGGGAAGAGGGAACGTTGACGTCTCTGGTCCCCTGGCTTCGGGTAGAGGTAGTGATTAATGGCTCTGTTCAACCAAGGGCATGGTGACAAGACAGAGAAACACCCGATGGCCGGAAGGAAAGGGACTGAGGAGCCCTGCTTTAAGTGGGTCAGGGCATTCTGACACACTCCACTTTTTAATATGGGGACTCTTACAGAAGTCTGCACCGTGTAGTAATGGAGTCTTGAAGACAGTCCATCATAAGAACAGCCACACCCTGTGCCAGGTGCCGTGTGCCAATAGCCCAGCAGTCTCAGGTAGGTGGAATGATGCATCTGCTGGCGACGTCGGTGCTGAAGAATGTGCGATTTGGGCCCCATCTTAGAGCTGATGTTACAGTCCAGCCAAATGAGTCCATAACTAGACGCTTCCAGCCTAGACGCTCCATTTTAATTCCCCTAGTTATCCTTCGTCCTTCAAAACATTTGTTGTTGAAACTATTTACACAAGTAGACACACAATTAAAGTCCCTCTGTCGTTAAACTCCATGGACACCATATGGGGTTGCATTTACGTAGAAAAGCATTTCACGGGCCAAGAAACCTTTGAAGCCGTATAGCTATGTAGCTGTCATGCCGAATACCAGTTAGGGCCCTGAAGAGGACAATCTCGTATGGTCCATTTATGCAAATTTTAATCACACCAGATACCAAAAATGAGGAAGCCTAGAATTAGGAGGAGTGGATTAAATCTACCAAGCAGAAGGACACTGAGGTAATCATTACATCTCCAGTAATGAGACAAAAGGTCATAACTGAAATGTTCAGTTCATTGCCACCATCTACCACAAATCATAAGGATATCACACGTCCTTAACTCTACACTTAGGAGTTACTGGGTGCTTGTGAAATCACATACTTGATTGCTTTGTAGTAGATGTAGTATGCGATGCGAGCAGTATGTCCGAATCCTTACTATGGATGAGACAGTATGCAAACAGTACCCCAAAAGACATACTACATTCTGTGAAAATTCTGACGTGTGCAACGAATGGATGCTACGCTATCCCACAAGGCCATTGGAGCTGTGTCAAGGTGGCAGAGGAAGTGCCGTTTCTCCATAGGGTTAAGTGGAAAACAATCCTCAGTTACATGACTTCAAATATGTATTTCTTTAATTGTCTTTAATGGCTATAAACTTTCTCTGAGGTCAAGCTACATCATTGGCAAACATCTGGGTCAGGCAATATGCAAGATGGTGACCACAGTATGTCTGAGTTCATCTATACATTATGCACTGCATTAACAACTAACAGGCTTCTAACCAAATTTAGTACCTACTGAATAAGTATGCAATTTCAGATGCACCAATTGTTTAAGTGCTGAAGCTGACAACAGTGTCATCAGCATATTCTCTTACATCAGGGGAATTCTCTTACAAGTGGAACCATGATCGCATTGCCCGTGAATAAAAAAAAAAAGCGTCCTCTCAGTTAGCGCTCCTTCACAATGTATTCAAAAATACTTGATCAAACCAGATTTAGAGCAGGATTCATTAAGGGCTGCTTTTACCCAATTGATACATCTTGGCACACAAGCACATCAGATTAAGTTCCTGATGAGCTGTTGCTTGCCAACTACAACTATTTTGATTTCCATTGGATCAAGGCCAGATGGATATTAAAACTGTAGGACGACAGACTACATGTGCACCATGTCCTTTACCTCCTCTCCCCTATAGAAGGCACTGGTCCCCCACTGCGTCCTCCTGTTCCCCCAGTTCCTCCAGTGTGGAGACACAGCAGAGACAGGATATGAGCAGGACAATGTCCAGTGCCAACAGTCATTCACCCACATAATTACTGTGGAGTGCTGTCCCTTCCAGCAAAAGCCTGGCAGAGCCCCTCAATGCCTCCCCCAAGACCAGCTGCTCTCAGACGGCACACAGGACAGCCTTGCATGGAATACTGGCAGGAATCCTGCGTGACCCGTCAACAGCCAGCAGGAGGCGGTATAACTAGGCCAAAGAACTTGCAGCTCCTGGAAAAAAGGTTAACTACTGCTCAAAGGTGGAGGCATACCTTCCTGTGCTGTGATTTTGGTCTATTCCGAGCCTTTGTATACGGCCTCACAGAACTCTGGTTCAATATCAGAACTACATTAGGGATGTAAATAGGAGAAACGTAAAATGGTCGCACAGTTGGGGTTACAGGTAGCACCCAGGTTCTGGAGTAGGCGCCATCACCATAGCAACAGGGGTGAGATGGAGGAACAGTGAGGATAACAGTCGTGGAGGACTGGAGATTACAGGAGGATGGATAGGATGACACCAAAGAGATAGGAGGGAGCTAGAATGCAGCAAGCCTTATAAGAGCCATGAAGCAAACGTGAAACTTCACAGGGAGCCAGTGTCAGGGGCGGAGTGAAGGAGAAGCATAACTGAGCTGAGTGGGCGTGGGGGCAGCTGGGCCTCGTGAAGGGAAAAGGAAAAATGTAAACATTCATCAACTCCACTTGTTATAATTATTAATCAATGTATGCGGGCAAAGGTACCCTCCAGAATCAACCAGCAACCATGGTAGAAAAATCAACAGGGAAAATGCTATAGGCTTCAGAAAAATCCTTGATAAGCTTGATCTCGGACAAAATGGAGAATTTCAACCATAAATTCAGGTATGATTCAAAGGGAAGAAAAAAATCCAACATGCCACAATTATTGGCACACACAGAAATTTTGCTCATAATATAATATAACTGAATAACAAATTTAAATTTTAAAGCTCCCCTGAATCTTAAGGAATGGTCACCCATGCCTTCAGGTACCACTGGGAAGTAAATATGTCATCCATCAAGATGGATTAAAGATCAACAAACCTCAGCCGAACTGAGTATTCTTAGTAAAAACTAGCAAGATGGGAAATGCCGATCAAGGACCACATTTTGAGAAAGGCTGAATTTAGATGCATCTGGGGGGTCACCAGGTCATAAGACGGCCCCCCCATGCCAGCACGTCACGTGGAAAGCTTACCAGACAAAGTGCCATGAAAATCATCTGGCATCTGTCACAGTGTGCATAAGCAGTCATTTCTGAAAGAGAATTATTTGGGAACAAATACTACAGGTTGGGTCAGCGTAAAGAAGGGTGTTCATGCAGAAAAGCACCTTATCCATACTGTGCAATATGGTGGTGTTGGTGGGGGGGGGGGGGGGCGGGGATGTTTTGGAGCTGTTTTCCTTCCAAAAGGCCCCGGGAACATTTTTAGAATAAACACCATCATGGACTCCATCAAATAGCAGGAAATTTTAGTTCATAATCTGGATGCCGCTGACAGAAGGCTAAAACTGGGTCATGGGTGGATTTTCCAGCAGGACAGCGATCCAAGGCATACCCCCCCCCCCGTCCACAGGAAAAAAAAGGGGTCACTGACAGCAGAATGAAGCTTCTGCAATGGCGAACACGGCTCCCTCACCGGAACCCAACTGACAAACGATGGAGCGAGCTGCACTGTCCACAAATAAGGACTGAAGTCTCTGAAGAAAAACCTATGGAGGGAAGGTCTGACCCCTTGCTGTGTTCCACCACATTAAGCATTACAAGAGTGTTATAATCCTGGTTACGAGTGAGAGCACAAGTATCACATACAGGGGCACAAATAAATAATAAATATCCTCGTCATCAATAGCTAAGAAATTTTGTTAAACATAATATTATTGCGCCCCCCCCAGTAATTTCCTAATATTTATTTGCTCACATTGAGGGTGCCAACAATTCTGTACTCTGCAGCAGACTAGCACGCTACCCATGCTGTTCCACAGTGGACTAGCACGCTACCCATGCTGTTCCACAGTGGACTAGCACGCTACCCATGCTGTTCCATGGCTTGTGTCCTCTGTGTCCCGGGCTGGATTCCAGCCTTTCGCCTAAGTGATTATGGAAGATGGGGGAACTCTGCGTCTTTAAATCAGGCACGTCAAACTCCTAGAAAACATTATATATGCTGCTTTTTAATCCCAACCCATTCAATTGGCTTTAATCTGTTTATATCCAAGAAGCCCATCACCTTGAACAGAGGCAGTACATTTCATAAGCACTGTGGACATTTCTTGTATAATAGAATTAATCTGGGGGGAGGGGTCAGTTTGATTCATTAAAACAAAGCTGGTCTGTTCATTTACAACTCAAATAAACTTTTATTTCAAGGACAAAATATTTAAATTTGATCATTACTCTTGTGACTTAACGTTCATTTCCAACAAAATTCAGATGTCGCATTTTCAAAATTAAAATCCTGAACAGTCAATGATAGTACACAGTCAAAAGGTAAAGACCATTCAGTGAGATTTCACCCAGTTTGGTCCAGTCACAAACAGACACTCTCAGTGTAGATGAAACATACCACATTACTAAGCAGATGGTCCACAGATTCAGTGGAGGACTTAGTATTTGAATATTCATAACAGGAAGTAGTTTCATAAATTCATAACACAGAGCACTGAACACGCACCAAGATCAGCGTTCTGAAATGGACTTTTAAACGGACATCAAAACTGCAATCATTCAGCGCAGCAGGTAGAGAAGATAACGAGCCAATCATATTCTCTCATTCTTAACTGTGGTGCAGATGAATGAGATGAAGCCGTAACATGCAGTAGAGTATGAATATTTAACACTGGGAAATGCATTTACACAATGTCTCCAAAAGCCAGTTGACCTGACATCTCCTGACATTAACGAGGAATCTCAACATATCCAGCATTCACAAGTTTTAGAGAAAAACCTTAAGAGTCGACATTAAATGAAATTTTAAAACCGCTGCCAGATGTTAGATAAAAATTTACAAAAAAAAAAACAATCAAAAAGTAAATGAATATATCTGACTACCTTCAATTGTCCCAATTATCCAGTCAGAACGAGAAACAGCCCATAAACACTGTAGAGGTGAGCTGCAGCATAGTGCCAAGTACTGCTAAGCTGACTGACAAAAACAAAACGAACACACTGACCAAAATCAACAGCACAGATTGTAAGTGCTAAACGTGAAATTGCTGGACAGAAAGTGCGGGGAATGATCGAGGAATCGCGGAACGCTCCCTGCAAATTGGTCCAAGAAGGAACCAGCCTAAAATGCACAGCAATAATTCAGTCCAAGACCCCCCAGGAATGGCCTTCAAAACAAGCCACCCCCCCCCTCACCATCCCCCCACCATAAGTTCAAAACTCTGATAAAAGCCGGGGGGGGTAGTTCAATAAGAACAAAAACATGCAGCCAAGCGGCACAATCCCATCCAGTACATTAAGTGCGCAGCCTGCAGGCATCGATCACAAAGAGACTGACCAGCAGTGAGTTTGTTTCCCTCTCAACAGAAGCTGGGGGGGGGGGACTAGCAGCAGGCTAGTGGCAGGATGTGTCTTTACGCCCAAACACAGTAAACTATCCTCTGACACTGAGCCACCAGTCAATGACTGTTGACAAGCACCACCACTGCTCATTAGCGTTTTAGCAATAGGAGCTTCTACTTTAACGACAGCTCTCCTGGTTTGACTTTGAAGGTGCCGGACGAGGGAATGCAGTGGAAGAGCACAAAGAAATTATTTTCGCCTCGATGACCCTGTTCAGGATCAGCAGAGTACAGCACATCCATTTCCAAGAGGGGGGCAGTGGAAATTGTCTCCCAAATATCTTGCACTGTTCTGGCCAAAACTCCAACAAATTTATACAAAAATAAAATAGTAATAAAAAAAAGATGACACTAGAGAGAATATGAATAACTACGAGTGCAAGGTGAACTTTGGAGAGAATGTGGTTAGTTCTGTACAGTAGTGCACAAGGCCATCCACACAAGTGCTGCCGCAGATGCTGCGAGACAAGTCACCTCTCGCTGGACTCCCCTGCCGTAAAGCTCAGGTCCTCAGAGCTCAGCGGGTCACCTGGAAAGACAGAATTCCACCAGCCATTTCATAGGCGTGCTATAACGGCTAGCTCACGTCACACCTGTGCCGCACAGATTACAGTTAGTGTCGGGAGTGCGGCCCTGTACCGACCTGGACAAGGCAGCGCCCGCGCGTCGTAGCGGCAGTCGCCGGCTTCCAGGGCCACGGCCTCGTCCTCGTTTTCCGTGTCGCACTCGATCTCGCTGTCGCTGCTCATGCCTGGCAGGAGATGCAGAGGCTGCTTCGGGCGAGGCAGCCCTGCGGAGAGGGCGACGGGAACGTCCGAAAACGGCTATGTCATAGCGCCACAGACGGACTCTACCAAGGCTGGTGCTCATAGGCCGAACGCACGAAACATACGAGATCTGCGGATACTGGGATTTGCACAAAATGCTGATGGAAGAGGGAGCTGTTCCTCGGTTGTACCCTAACAACCTGCATGGACCAAGTTCCCAGGGGCTGGTAAACCTGAGTTAGTGTCACAGCAAGCATGAACGGCACGCAGCCAGCTGAAACGCTCCTGCGTTACACCCCTGCTCCCCTCTCTCCACTGACTCCCTGTATGTCCTCACATGAAGCTCTTGTCCTTGGTGCTGCCTTTCAGAGCCGTTAACACAACAGCAGCAATAACTCATCAGGAACTAATGTTCCATCTCTCTCCTTACGATCAGCAATTGAATGTCACCTGGGGATTAACCTCGTGGAAATCGGCCCGGATTGACATATTGGTTCCTCGTTGGGGGAACGAGCGGCCAAACTACATATCGAGTTCCACATGATCTTTGAGAAATGCCTTAAGACCTCTCTCCAGGAAATACCGGGATTCTCCCAAACCGTCTCCATCTGCTGTTCCATCGATATGGTATCACTTAGTACTTCTAGATGCCCTGTCTAGCAAATCTTGTCTCTCTTGGTGTTATTTGACCTGCTTCTCTACCACTATGTTGTAATGTTTTGTATAGCTCCTGTTCCCAAGTGCTTGTTACTGGTCACTCACTGGACAACTAAGCTGGCAGAAGCAGCCAAGCTCCGTGACACTGATATGCCTGTGATGTATTATCAGGGTCACTTTGTGTCACAAATATCAGCAGAATAAATAGGAGGGAACCAAAGCGAACGCCACATGCAGGATGGAGTCACCTTCTTCGGGGTGCGACGAGGCTCCCTCCGACAGCGCCAGCAGGGACTCCCGGATCTCGCTGGGGCCCTCCAGGTCCCCGTCCAAGGAGCTGTCAGTCAGGCCAGCCCTGCAGACAGGAAATGTAAGGGGGGGGGGGGGAGCACTCAGTTCACAGCATCCTCAAGACCAAAATCGACATCCGCAGAATCAAGGCAAGTGCCGCAAGGACTAGACACTGACTCAGTATGATAATGCCCCTCTGTAGAGTGAAAAGGAGGACAAAAATCAGAGCTGCACAGAGGAGGTATACACGACACCAGAGGTGGAGACTTCAGGTCCAGAAAGTATAAGTCCAGACCAAGATTTTGCTTCAACCAACCAGTTGAGTATAAAGGGTCTGTCACAGGTTGCTCAACTGGTTGGCTGAAGCAAAATCTTGGTCTGGATTTTTTTACTTTCTGGACCTGAACTATCCACCTCTGGTGCCTGAAGGGCCTCTGGGTTCAGCACTCACTCGTACCCCATGGCGGGTGGCCGGCGGTTCTTGATGGCTGGCAGGACCCCATTGAGACTGGCCATGCTGAAGAGGTCGGCGCTGGCAGTCCCGTAGTGCTGCTCCTCGTGCTTGGAGCTCGACGGCTTGTCGCGGGACGTGCAGCCGGCCACGGGGGGAGCGGAGGCATGGATCCCGCCGCGTGCCTTTGGGGGCCCTGCAGCAGACAGGAGCCCTCTAGTGTCCTCTTGGGGCATGACAGTAAGTCATCCCACAGGTGTGGGACAGAATAAGGTGGAACCTCGCAAACAGCGAACTAAAAATTTAAAAACTTAAAATTGTAAGACGTCACTAAGAAGCTCCAAAGCGAGGGTAGAATTAGGGGCTGCACATTTACCATCCAATAGAGTCTTCATACATTTACGATTTATTTTTGTATTGAGATTATTGTAGCTGGTGCTGTATAACGTCTTCTGTGTGTACTGTGCAGTCTGTAATTGCAAACAATTACCTTCAGGGTAATAAAAGTGCTCCGATTCTGATTCATCATTAATCTGACATGGCGCATTTTTACAGCAAGTCCGGAGCTAGAGGCTCTTTTCACGGGGGGGGTGTTTCCCCAAATACAGACCTTCTACCGCACAGGACAGCTCCCCCCTCCCGCCTTCAGTAGCGGCGTCTCCGGCTGGGCCCCGGGGCTCCTTGTCCGCCCCCTCCGCTGCCCTGCGCAGAGACAGGCCGCTGGCAGCCCCCCCGGCCTCCTGCTTGGGTGGGGGCACCTTCTTGGCACCTGTGGCAAACATACAGGACTCATGGTAAGGTGCTACTGATACCAGCCTGCGGCGCCGGACGGGACCCAAACAAACGGCCGATGATCCCAGTCACACTAAGCAGACCATCGTCCCTCTGAACTTTGTTTTGCTGTCACCAAAGACCCAAATCATAAGGGAGTATGATCTTAATATAGCGATATTTCCTTAACCGAGTCCTGGCAGCTGTGCACTTTCCCCCCATAGAATTACAGGGCAGCACTTAATATCAAAGAGAAGCAAAATTCAAAGGTGACACACTGATTTAGGTTGTTAGAGAATTTCGTTTTGTGTTCTTCACACTTATTCAGTTAAGACTTCATACGACTGAAGTTTTGCTTCAGCACAAGTAAATAAACAAGTGATACAGGTGGTAGTTAAAACCAGAGGTGGATAGGTCAGGTCCAGAAAGTACAAATCCAGACCACGATTTTGCTGCAACCAAAGAGCTGAGCACAGAGTCCGCGTATTCAACTGGTCGGTTGAAACAAAACCTTGGTGTGGATTTGTACTTTCTGGACCTGAACTTTCCACCTCCAGTTAAAACCCAGAACGTATGGGCAAAGGGTTAGCAGCCGCACTCACCAGTCCGGCAGTGTCTGGCGGCGGCCGTCCCCTTGCTCAGGAGCTCCTGGCCGTTGGGCTTCCCTCGGCCACCCTCAGCATCCACCGGGGGCGCCATAGAGCAGGGCGTGCCGGACGGGCTGGCTCTGGACTCCCCGGCGCCCTGTGTTTCTAGGTGGCACTTCACATCCGACATTTTGCTGCGCACCTCTGCCATCTGGGCCTTGAGCCGGATCAGGACCCCGGAATCGGGGGCTGACCGCCGCACTGCCTGCGGACGCCGGTCTCGATCCTTCCTGGAATTGGTTTGGACTGGGCGGGAAGAGAAAACAAAAATGCGAAATGCTGAGATGTGCAGACCGGCAGGGCAAAGGGTGACGGTGGACAGCAGAAGGCGGTGGGTGTCATGCCTGCGCTTTGCAGCAGGGACCCTGGGGGGCGGGGCTGGAGCCCCCACAGGGACTCGACGCTACTGCGATCCTTCAGGTCCAACAGCTGGATGAGGATGACGGGGTCGATCTCCAGGAGGCTGCTGCTGGTGGTCGAAGCCAGGCTGGACGCCCCACGGCGTAGACTGCGCGAGCCGGGGTTCGAACCCCCTGCAAAAAGCACCAGAAGCGCACACACTGGTGTCAGGTCAAAGCCACTCTGAAAGACGCACACTCAACAAAATGCGAGTGTATTTACAGCTTAAAGCTTTACAAAGTGAACATGGAATCAATGTTGCTTTAATGGCGGCACAATATCACTTGCCGATTATATGGTGAATGCACCATAATTACCAGGGCTGCAAATGACAGGTACAAGCATCTGTCCGGACGCCGGCTTTTTGGTACTTTAAACATCTGCTGACCAAACTGTGGGCATAAATCTAAAACATTTAATAAACATAACGAAATGCAGAACTAATACAGCCAACTTCTGGGCATCACAATATGCTTCATTAATATTTTCAGCTCACCATACGGGGCACAGGTAAACGGCCACACGGTACCAAAAAGCCAACTAGCTGGCAGATATTTCCACCCAGCACCCGAAACCCCATAATTTATCGTGTGATCCGTCATGATGCTCTGTATCACCGTATCGCGGTGTGATATCACGGAGTCCTAGCTGCTGTGATGGAAAGCGAGGAGAGTCCTGGGACCATGCAGGCCGGGACTGGAGCCCATTACCCGCTGCCCCGCCCACATCCTCTGGCAGCTCGCCTTCCTCCAGCTCCAGGTTCCCGCTGTACTCCACGTCATTCTCGCCAGACCTGGGGTGCAGGGCGGAGAGAGTTCAGCTCACATAAGTACCAGACAATTACTGCCCATCAGTGAGAGATGGACGGCAAGGCAAACTTTGGTCATTAAATGACTGAACTTCAGAGATTTGAGTGGTGTGACAGTCTAATCGGCCAGGAGCTACAAGCCCAACGGCTCAACCCACACAGCTTATCTACAGACCAACAAACAGACAGTTTTTTTCTCTGCTAGAGACCTTATTTACCACAAGTTCAAATGCGAAAAAGAAAAGAAAAAAAACGTGAAGGCATTCTAGAGAACACTGGGAGCCCCTCACCCCAACTTAGTGAATTTGCCGTCAAAAGTAATTCATCTGTATTTCTCAAAGCCTCTCCCATCCAAATAACCCAGGACTCAAAAATGTAGGGTTAGCTGGTATTAAGTATCACAACCCACTCACCTTTCCAGTACAGAAACTCATTACTAAGAGTTAGAGAGAACGCCTGTTTAAATATTTTCCCTGTTTGAGATTTCCTCATTCCTGATGTCGAAAAATGACTTGAGTGTCAGTCCAAAAAGATTGATGCATCACGTCAACACAAAGTCTTCCCTCCACATAAAGAGCATTTTACAAAAGGCCTGCAACGTCTGCTTCCATTAAAGGGCGACAGAGCGGCCAGACAGATGAAACCTCTAAAGCATCTTATTAGGAGGAAACACTTCTTGGCTTCAGGCTATTCAGTCGCAGGTGGCAGGGCTGTAACCCCCAATCCATTACTGCTGGAAAGCGATGAACATCGTGACAAGATAGCAGCGGCTCCTGGATGGTACTTAGCAGCAAAGCTTTAAATAGCCAACCAACTGCACACGCTCTGCAGTTCAAGACTGTGACAACGTCTCTCCCAACTCTGCTGGGGAAAAGCAGGTGGAGCCCATGACCAACAAACACACCATTTTATTCCTCCGCATTTTTATGAATACCTACTTAAAACATCTCATCACAGTGAATTTTGTCCACACAGAAGTTTCGTGCAACGGCCATTAAAAGTACAACCATGATATGGTCAAGATAAAAATGAACAGCGAAATGCAGGAGTACGAGATCAAGTATCTATAAAGACATCCATTCAAAAGTTAAAAGTTCAAAATTCTATCTACTTTCAAAAATCCCAACCCCAAAAATAATTCAGAACTATGCTCTTATGGGGGCGGGCTACGAATTACATACAAATCATTATAAAGCCACCTTACTGATGTAATACACAATGTACAACCTATAATAGTCAGAAAACGGAAGCTGAGTTGTATATAACACCGAGGATTGAAAATGAACCAGAGACTGCAGGAGCTAAATTATGGCTGTCTTCCGATTTACAGCTCAGCTCATAAGTGGTCTTTGCGCTGTTTCCAGAAATAACCGAAATACCCACAATGCCCTTTATTCTTGCCCGTCGTATTCTTAGACCCTAAAATGGGTGTTTATGTGTATCAGTCCAAGGGCAACATGTGCAGCAGACATTGAATAATAGATCAGCAAAGGGCTCTCAGGGTGACAGAGATGCTACTGCAGAGAAACTGGGTGGAGCTATTTATAGAAGTAGGAGAACATCTGGAAGAATCCGGAATGGGAGGCCAGGAGAAGCCCGACACAGAGAGGCGGCCGGCCTTCTAATGAGAGACAAGGACATTCCGGAAAGGTGTGATGGGGATGTGCAGAGTTACTGGGAGCGGGGGGGTGCTGCGGGGGCTTTAAGGGGGGGGCACGACCATGTGTTTGCAGCGATGCAGAAGCTGACGTGACTCACTGATGCCTCATCGGGTCCAACAGTAGGATGAGGGGGTGTTCTGGTGCCACACGGGCAGCAGTGACTCACCTCTGATCTATTGTTTTACAGAGTCACAGCCTTTTTCTGCCGAATTTAGGGATATAGGAGGACGTCTAACCCCCAATGGTTTCATTTGGCTCAATTGGCCCCCCCTAAAAATAGACCTTTGCTTTTATATTAAGCTGCGCACCCTCCAAATATC